>OY728161.1:1643409629-1643792340 GCA_963277665.1 Viscum album
GAATCTTGTGTTATGTTAGGGGAAATACACTACACCATGTTATCATATATTTAAGGAGGAAGAACAAACACATATTTGAATGAATTATGGATCATAGGTTAGGAATAAGGGTTCACAAATAATAGGGGAGGTATCGTTTAGGGATAATCAAAACAAAAAACAAAAAACAAAAAAACAACCTTTTCTTCAAAGCAATCCGAATGAAAAATGGAATAAATAGAGGTAGAAAATAAAACTCAATTATAACATACATATTTTATGTGTAAGAACAAATAATCAGTTTCTGGGAAGAATGGTTTGAATGCTGGAACAATGGGAGCTCTCGTTTAGGGCTTAATGTTGGCGAATCAGGATCAAAATTGGGAGCTGCATTTGTGGTATTTTATCCCATTAATTTTTTAAAACTATTGGGAAATATTATCAAACCTATACCAATGGTTTAAACGAACCTTTGTAATAAGGGGGTACACAGTATACTATCCCAACAGTTTCAAAAAACCATTAGTAAAACTATCACCTATCCCAACAGTTATCTATAAATATTGGTAAAAGTGTCTCTACCTAGGCCTACCCCAACGGTTTGAAAAACCATTGGGAAAATACACTCTAAAAATTCCTATACCAATGGTTTCCAAAAAACTGTTGGTATAAGAAACCTATCCCAATTATTTTTCTAAACCGTTGGGATAGAGGAATTGGTATAGGAGGATTTTTTGTGGAAATAGGTTCATGGCTATAGCTTAAATTTCTAGTAGTGTAGAACATGATGTGTACCCACTTAAAGAGTCTTTGTATCTCTTTATTTCCTTAGTCTGGACCAATATAGGTTGAGTATATTCCCTTGGTCCTTTCCCTTGAGGTTACATTGTGACATTACATCCACATCATAGGATTGTGACCCCCTAAAGGTTGAGTCTCAAATAGAGTTTCAGTTTCCCTCCATGAGATTTGGAGTGAAATCCTTTGTTCTCTTTGTTCCCTTGATAATGTTTGTGGAATCAGCATATCCCCCCTGATTAAGGATTTTATCCTCCATCAATTAGTCTATATCAGTAGGTTTTTTTTGGTATCATTGGCATATGATCCCTTATATATAAGGTTGATTAAGATTGGGTTTATGATATCCCCTAGAGGTTTTGGGCATGACCCCCTATATGTGTAACATGGTATTATTATACTAGTGAAATTTCTTGGGTGGGGCCTAATGATATAGACCTCTTTATCGAGTTTATCTAATGATATCATAGATAATGGAGTGTTTATCCAATAACGATCATTGCTTCGAGCAGAATCCTATGGTGGGTGGTTGTTTATGACCACCTGGTAGAGATTTTTCATTTTTGAGTATATCCCGACATTTATATTATACATTGATTATTATAACTTGTATTGAGATGACTATACTTGGTGATTCATGTCTATTGTTTTTAGTGTTTCCTACAAAGTGTTGTTATACTCACCCCTCTATGGGATTTTCTCACACGTGTTGTGTCTTATGAAGATGACGAACCTTTTGACAGTGTTCTGGGAGGACATGGAGTGGGTGGAGCATATTTGGAGATTTTTAGACTAAGTTCTTTTACCTAGAGATTTCATTTGACTTTATTACTCTCCCTTAAAGTAATTTGGGCTCTTTATAGTTTTTGGTTGGTCTTTTATTTGAACCATTTTTATGCTTTTAGTACTTTACAGTCATACCATGTTGTGGGATCTTAGAAGTATGGATGCATTATTTTAGTCATCTTACATTTCATCATTATTTGGGCTTGGATATGTGCACGTGTATACAAGTAATTTAGGATAATTCCTCCCATTTGCGAGATATGCCTATGGTGCTGGTTTCCAGCCTTTGGCCTATTGGAGGTGGGCTTGGGGTAGTCATGAATTTAACCCTGATAGGTCGGGTCATGAAAGAGTGGTATCAGAGGTGGTCAGTTCAACCTTAGGAGTAGATTTGATGATATTGGTTTAAGGAAATAATGTTTAGTGTTTTGGGTTCTTCTTTCAGGCTAGAGACTCTAGTTTTTATGCGACAACCGACCTTTCCAAACACTATAATTCAGATCACTTGGCTTTTGATTCGTTACATGTAAACATTTGTTTCATGGATTTTTTTGGGGTACATGAATCATATATAGATGGTTATGTTTTCTATGTCCTTCTCTAGTCAGCTCCCTAGATATACTATTTTTACCATTATACATCTTGTTTAATTTTAGGATGCCTCCAAGAATACAACCAAATAGGATTCCACTTCATAATCAAAAGGATTATCCATATAGTGACATGGTATTTGTACATGGTCCTATACCAGAGATAGAACCTCTGGGTGATCTAACAGCTACACCACCACC
Source organism: Viscum album (assembly GCA_963277665.1). Classification (NCBI taxonomy): domain Eukaryota; kingdom Viridiplantae; phylum Streptophyta; class Magnoliopsida; order Santalales; family Viscaceae; genus Viscum; species Viscum album. Next base: position 1,643,411,984 of record OY728161.1, read on the forward strand.
CATTAAACATCAAATAGAATTGGTATTACTATATAAGGATATGCATAGGTTGAGTGAATTTCATGAGTTTAAAAGGTAGTGAACTACTAGGTTTATAGGTGAGTTGGACCCCTAGGTGGCTAAGGATTGGCTAGAGGTAGTCACTCACATTTTCTTCCTTGTGAGGATTCCAACATATCAGATGATTTTTCTTATAGCAGGTCATCTACAGGGATTTTTTGGGTGATGTTAGAGCTTAGTGACTTAGTCACATGATGATATTTCTCTCCCCTGGTCATACTTTGAGCGTCTCTTTAGGGAGGATTTCTATCCATTCATGATGTGATCGGTATGCATACAGGATCTTCTGCATATTCAATAGGGCAGTATGACTGTGGCATAGTACTCATTGAGGTCAACTAATCTCTCATGTTACTCCTTGGATATGGTGCAAGATCAGTTCTTTATATCTTAGACCTTTGAATAGGGGTTGTGTTGGAATATAAGATATTTAGTGGTATCCCTTTGAATTACAACCTATTCTGGGGTGTTTGAGAGATCCTTAGTAGTCAAGAGCTTTCTAGTAGAGCGGGAACTGATAGTAGGATCTAGTAAAGGGAATCCAGTAGCTGTGACCTCTATAATAGGTAGATAACAATAGTCACATGGATATAAGTGTGTCAGATTATTTAGAAGGTGAACCTAACATATAGTTTCAGTAGTGCATGGCTCTCAGGGTGGCTTGAATCATCCAATAGAGAGGCGGTGTTTCTCCTACAATGGTTGAGGAATTCTGACTTGGGATTATCCAACCCATCATATAGATAATCATGAGATGACTGAGGGAACAATGAGATAGAGATAGAGGTAGGACCAGGGTGGTTCACTGGGTGGTAGATGCGGGATAGGGGACAAAATTAAAACATGAGGTGGTCATAGGTTCAACCTATAACTACCACCACCCCCAGGTGGTCCGTACCAGGCTCAGGTAGCTAGTGTATAGTGATGAGGACAGCTATAATCCATGGAGGCTTATGAACCTCAGGCTTCATGGGTAATATGAGGTACAATATTTGTATTTTTTACTCTAGATACAATATCTATATACATAGGTGTGATTCATTCCTTCATTTCCATTTCTCTAGTTCAAGACCTAGAGATTCTGGTTGATCTATTGGATCGAACCTTGTGGTTGAATACTCGGATAGGTGGTGACTCAATGATTACATAAATGTTCCGACATTAAGATCTGGAACATAGTGGTTAGAGTTTTTTTATGATATCTCTTTGTATCATCAATGAGGCATTATAATTTCATGTTAAATATGGATAGGAAATCCACAGTCCATTCCCAGATTGATTATTTTAGGAAGATGGTACAGTGTGTTCACAATGATGGAATGAGGTTTTCCTTTGTGGGTTAATACAAAACCTCGAAAAAATAGGATGAGATCATACATAGGATATTTCATATCATTATTCACTAATTGGATAGAATGAATCTTGGAGTTGTGAATGATTTGGGAAACCGATTTCCTATGGTGGTGGCAGAGTATGAGGATGTCTTTCCTAAGGATATACCTGGTATACCTTTGCACTGAGATCTATACTTATGCAACTAATTAAATCCCAATACAAAACCAATATATGAACCAACATATTGGTTGTCTCTCATATATCTTTAAGAGATGAGGTTTTAGTTTGAGGACTAGCAGGAGAGGGCTTTGTAAGACCCAACATTCCCCCCTGGGCCTCCCTAATGTTGTTCAACGAGAAGGTAGATGTGAGATTGAAGTTATGTTTTATTTACTAGTTCTTGAATAATGTGACCATGAAGAATAATTATTCACTAATTATGACCAAATACATCATTAATTAGTTGATTGGGATGAAATGATTCTTAAAGATTGACCTCAGATCAGGCTATCACCAGCTGTGAGTATGGGATGAGGATATACCAAAGACGACATTCATATGTAGCTATGGTCACTATGAGTACTTAGTGATTCTCACTTCACATATTTGTTATGGAGGGTATTATAGGAGGATTTTGGGACCCATTTATACTTGAGTCAGACTAATAGCCAGAAAGAGCATACCATTCAGGTCTTGGAGGACATGCTATAGGATTGCATGTTGGGATTTGGCCATAGTTTGGAGGATCACCTACCCTTGATGGATTTTTCATACAACAATATATACCATTCCAATATTGGTATGGCACCATTATAGTATTTTTATGGGTAACCCTCAAGGTCTCCACTTTTTGGACTAATCATGGTGATTTAGCATTCACGGGCCTGGAGTTGGTGCGAGCTACTATAGAGAAAGTTTAGATCATCCAGGAGTGGATGAAGACTTCATAGAGAACTCATAAGTATTATGAAGAATGAATAAGAAGACCTTTGGAGTTCAAGGTGGGAGACTATGTGTTCTTAAGGGTCTCGCATCAACATGGATTGAGGAGATTTGGCTACGACAACAAGTTATCTCTGAGATTCATTGGTCCCTTCTAGATACTATGTAGAGTTGGTGAGGTGGAATACTACTTAGCTCTACCACTATAGTTAGACAGAGTATATGACTTATTCCATGTTTCACAATTGAGGAGGTATGTGCATTAATCCTCTCACGTTATTGATTGGGGAGAGCTGGACATCAAGGATGGAGCTACCTTTGCAGATTACTTAGTGGAGATAAAAGATCAATAGAAGAGGATCCTAAATGGGAAATTGATTCCCCTTTTACATTTATAGTAGAATCATTAGAATATTCATGGGATTACATGGGAGTGGGATACCCAGGTACAAGCACAGTACCCTCATCTTTTTTATTAGGTTTTCTCTTTTCGAGATGAAAATCCATAAGGTGGGAGACTGCAATGAATCTATTTTTCCATGTATTAGTTTTTTAAATTATATAGATTATTTTTTACACTAGGAGTTGAGATGGAATGTGATGTTAAGGCCCAGTTTTCCAAAAATAAATGTTTCAAAAATATTTAATATATTAAATATAAAGTGTGTGTAGTTTTACTGAAAATTGTAATAAATCCGAAAAGAGGTTATGAATTAGAAATATAAGGGAACCTTTGATTTTAGAATGTGGGTTTTACTCCAGTCATGATATAATCTTTGTTGACGTAGGACATTTATGAAGATGTTATTATTTCTGAAGCTTTCACCAGGGTTCACACGTTCGTCTGTTTGAGGATGGAAATGTTGTTTGTTTCCCCACATTCCCACTTTCCAAAGGTGGGAAACATTCATTCCTTGTTTAGGGATATTAGCTCCTTAATCGAAAAAGGATGATGGGATGTTGTTTCTTCCTTCCACGGATTCCTCCTCAGAACTCATCACCTAGTCCAAGTCTCCCTTATAGACTCAAGATGTTGTTTGTGAAAATCTTCCTAATTCCATATCTTTATGGACACCAGTTGATTACAATGCTTATTTCAGAACATTACAAGGGTTCCGGTCAGGGCAGTAACCTTCGATCAGGGGAGTAGTCATGTTGGACATCACTAGCATGTCTTGACGCTGGAACACTAGCACATCTGGGTTTCTTCCCCTTACTATAGGGCTTATTAAGGGAACAGATGCCTGAGGAATCCCACTTCATAAGCAAAGAATTATATTTCATAGGCATGTATCTGAGATTTTCCTTAGCTTCTCATGTTTAACACAGGGTATGCCGCGAGTTTAACGTCTAGCAGAGACTGACCAGACTAATCAGAACACTGATTAGAGTAGATCAGATGGGTGTAACCCTTGGAGGAAACACTGATGCTAGGATGTGAACCAGCATGATCTCACTGGGATGTGGTTACCCTGGTAAGAATCAGGATGGATGATGGATGGTTAAATTAAATGTATGGGGAATGAGATGGATTTAACTTGAGGGCGACGATGATGTTGGGCTTGAGTCTCAAAGAGACTTCCTACATATCCCTGTGGTAGGGAATCAAAGTCCATGTAGTTCGCTGGGGCGGTGGGACACCTGAGGAGGTAGCCAGTGAGAATGGATGTATAGATGGGACCCGGAGGAAATGGAACCTCCGGGTTGGGGCATGAGCTTCCCAAAACACATAAGATCGAGGGAGAGATAAAGACGAGTCATGAGTGATGGGCTTGAACCTCAGGGAGGCTTCTACGTACCTTGACTTGGAAAGGATCAAAGTCCACATAGTTCAGGTGAGAACAACTTACCATCTATTTGGGACTTCAACGTCTTACCGTCAATTGGGGGATTTCAACGGCTTACTGTCGATTGGGGGATTTCAACAGCGTACCGTCGATTATGGTTGATAATGGATTACCACTGACTGAGGGAGACAACAGCTTACCACTGATTGGGGTGACAATGGATTACTACTGATTGGGGTAACAACGGATTACTGCTGATTGGGGTGAATGTGAATTACCTCCGATTGGGGTGACAACGACTTACTGCTGATTGGGGTGACAACAACTTACCGCTGATTGGGGTGACAACAACTTACCACAGATTGGGGGGATTGTCACTTATTGGGGTGACAATGACTTACTACTGATTGGGGTCACAACATTTTATCGCTGATTAGGGTGACAACGACTTACCCCTGATTGGGGTGACAACAGCTTACCACTGATTGGGGTGACAATGGCTTCCCACATATTAGGGGTTGAACCTCATAGAGGCTTCCTATGTACCCTGTTTAGGAGACAAGGATCAAAGCCCATGTAGTTCGGTGGGTGTTTGGTGATTCGTCATGAAATGGGGGGGGGTCGAAAACAATGGTTGTTGGGCTTGAACCTCAGGGAGGCTTCCTACATACCTTGCACTGGGAATTATCAAATTCCACTTAGTTCAAAATTCATGGGAACTGATGTGAAGGGGGGTCAGAACCAATGGTTGTTGGGCTTGAACCTCAGGGAGGCTTCCTACGTACCTTGCCTTATCAAGGATCAAAGTCCACGTAGTTTAGGATGTGTGGGAACCGATGTGAAGGGGGTGTTAGAACCAATGGTTGTTGGGCTTGAACCTCAGGGAGGCTTCCTACATATATTTCCTTGGAAAGGATCAAAGTCCACGTAGTTCCAGATGTGTGTGGGGATTACACTCTAAGCTTCTCAGGGAGGATGTCATGGTCGATTCTTACTCTAATCTCACATGAGTCATGGTCGGTATGAGAAATAATAGGGAGCAAGGTCTTAACGATTAAATCACGAAAGGTGCGTCCCCAAGAAGTGGAGTTGGTCTTACACATAGTTAGAAACCCAAAAAGGAAACATAGGCTTACATGTGGTCTGTACCCCAAAGAGGAAACATGGGCTTACACATGGTTAGTAGCCCAAAATGATAGAGATTGGGACTTACTCCAGGGTGGAGGCCCGGGTAGTGACAAAGCCTGAAGAGAGAGGGATTTGGCACCGAGAAAGAGAGGAGGAGCAGAGGTGCTACCTCCTACAAGAAAATATAGGGGCTTACACTGAGGTGGTTTTCCTTTCCCCACAGACAGATACCGCTCGAATAAGGGGGATCTCATTCCATGTGAGGAGTGATTTCACTCCCGTAGAGACCAGTGGGGATGCAGAATGTCCAAGGTGGGGGGAAACCTGTGTACGAAGCACGAGGCGAGGTCACAGTTTAACGTCATGTGCTAAGGACGATGGTGCTTGGCAATTTAATGTACTACATCTCGAACAAGAGGGATGCACTACGCACACCTAGGAATTACATAACTGATACCTCCCACCCCTTGGGGAAGGGAATTCACCAGCAATGCCATGGTGAGGGGGTGCTATGGAGTGATCCATGGGGGGTCCATGTTAGCGTGACTATAAAAAGAAGAAATAATCGTTAGCATGCCTATGAGAAGAAGCATGAGGTGAAGAAACGCAACGTAAAGTGCTGCCCAAGGGACTTTGAAATTGCTCCGTGCAATCCTAAAGGGCAGCATGGGAAGAGAGCGTGTGATGCAGGTGTGTTGCATATAAGAGGGGCTCAGACAAGAATATTTAAGGTGAGTGCAACACATGGAACACACGTAAGAGAATGGTTCAGGGGAAAGATAGAAGGTCTACGCATAAGAGGTAAGGGTTGTGTGCAATATGAAGGGATTTTGTGCAATAGGTAAAGGTTGCGTGCAATATAGATTGGTTGCATGCAAGATGAAGGGGTTGCGTGCAAGAGGGAAAGTTTTCCCGAAATATGGATGGGTTTCATACAAGAGCGGTCTGACGCAGAGAAAAATTTCATGCAAAAGAGGATCCATTGCACAAAAATGATATGGGAAGAAAATAAATTCACTAAGATTATTCCCTAGAGGGCCCACCCGATGGATCCCCCTCAAAGAATATGTCATGAAAAATCCCATACCTGAAGGCCATTGGGTTTTTTCGCACGGTCGCGGAAGATGTGGATTTCGCATAGTAGAGCGGCGCTTCATCTTCTGTTACCATTCCCGAAGGGTAGGAATACGTTTTGTTTTATAGCCTAAGTCCTTGGGGCAGTGTGCAAAGGGCCGTGGAGCGCAAAGCTACGGTTGACATGGCCTAGTAGGTGGAAAGTGAGTCGGGTGCGCAAGGCTACTGTTGACATCGCCTTGGGCATAGAATGGGATTCAGGCATGAAAACTCTCATTTGACATTGCCTTCGGCAAAAAAGAGTTCCGGTTGTGAAAATACCCCTTTGAAGTCTCCTTGGGTGTGGAAAGGGGTCAGGCATGCAAATGGCGGTTTGATGTCACCTTTGGCTGAGAAAGGGGGTTAGGTGCACAAATGCCCGTTTGACGTCGCCTTCGGCACAGAAAAGGGTTCGGGTGCGCAAAAGCCCATTTGACGTCTCCTTTAGTGTGAAAAGGGGTCCAATCGTGCAAGGTCCATTTGAGGTATCCTTCTACATGGAAAGGGGGGTACACAAGGTTTTGCGTGCTAGAAATCCCCTTGCACACTTCCCCTAATCTTACACGCATCTGCCTCCCAGGCCCCGAAATCTTCTCTTGCAATCCTAGATTCATTCATTGATCTTTTATTTACCTGATGTATACATTCTACGAATTTCTATGTCAACAAATTACCCCCTCATAATCAGAGCTGAAAGGGACCCCGAAGGTCAGATTCTGAGGGTACACCGAAAAATAGTGAAACCTCTTCGGGGGTGCGCTAAAATGCATTTTTCACACATAAGATTGTTTTGCGCATGCGTAAGGCACATCAGTGCTTTATAAATAGGCAATGGGTCCCCCCTAGGCCCTACTCTGACTTTTTCCATGTGAGAGGCGTTTTTCTCTCATGCGCGAAAACGGTCCCAATCCGCGCACAAGATTCTGCGACCAACGTCAGGTTTTGCGCTCCATCTCAATTTCTCCGAACAAGTCAACGTTATTTTGTGCCGCCGTAGATTTTTCGCACCAAACTTTATTCTTTCCCACCAATTCCTTTGGATTTCCAAAATATCCTCTCAACATACCAATGCCAAGAGGGAGGTTGCCGCTGTTGTAAGAAGAACCTGAATGATCGTGAACCCTTAGATCCTTCGTGCGAGGAGGGTTGTGTATGATAAAAAAAATGATTTCCGACATGCTTACACAGGCTCAAAAGGATTACTTCCTAAGTGGTATCCTACTACTATGGAACTTCGATCTTCTAGAAGAGGTGTTGATGCCTAGTTTTGAGACGGACACACCGCAATCATGGGTGACACACAAGGATAGTCTTCCACAATTCCACATTACAAAAAACAGCCATCCTGCTAGGGAAATGTAGAACATAACCATCTATGTCCTAAATCAAAAGTCCAAGAGAGTTGTGGGAAGTGATCCAGTCCCCGAAGAATCTCCCGCTAATTATGCAAGTACTTTCAAAAGCAGCATTACTGACAAGATGAAGGGCTGTCAAGAATGGGATTTCAAATTCGTGGGAAACTTTATCAATGAGTGGGCATGGGCATACTGGGTACTTTATACATGTGAGGAATTCAGGCTGGAGCTGCAGTCCATTGGGTTTTTTGAGGCCATTTGGACATCCCAATTTCACTTCTACCAACAACAGGACTTGGTAGCATAGTTTTTCAGTCATGGGTCTCCTGATACCAACACTTTTCACCTCCACCATGGGGAGGTGGGAATCAGCCTGTGGGACATCCATTGTATTGGGGGAATCCCCTTGGAGGGGTATCAGTATGAAAAGTTCCTCCCGACGAAGAATGTATGGGGGTATAGGACACACACACCAATCCTGTCATGGAACCTGCTGGAGATGGCTAAAGAGGAGCTCAGAATAAAATATATTCTGAAGGAATTATCCTATTCAGTGTGGTTTAGTCTTTTCCTAACCTAGGAAACGAATGTGAAGATGTCAGGACGAGGGATGTAATGCCCGGACACATCTCTGAAGGGAAAAGAAGGATCGTACTAGAAGGTTTTAGAGACAGGAGAGTACCAATCATGTGGCTTTGGCATTAATAAAGGTAGAGACCCGAATGTGAGATATGTCGGGTTTCTTGCCGCATTCTTGAGCAGGTGGTTGTTTCCTATGAGGGACACGAGGATGGGAGTCTACCCAGGGATGTTAGTGATGGCTTGGATTATAGAAACAAAGAATAAGGTTAACCTTGGGGTGCCAGTGTTGGCTAGGTTGTACAGTATTCTAGGGAACATCTTAAGGGGAAGTACACCCAGGAGGATATGTGGGTCATTTCAGATTCTCCACGGCTGTGTTGCATCACACTGTGGTGGGTATGACTTCCCAAATTTCATTCTACCCCTGGTAACAGTATGCAGCCATCCCTCTTGAACATCGCTAGAATATGCCCATTGACGCTTAGGGATGAGGGAATCAAGCTCAAGATTGGCAACTACACCCACTTTGACTTCTGCCCATTTTGAACCCCGGTTGGCCAAATGGTAGATGATGGGTGGGGTCCACTGGAGTAGAGGGAGTACCTGCAGAGCTTACGGGTCGGTGTGCTGGTGGCCCGGATTGATGGAAAAATCTTCTGCGAACCGTATGTGCTGACCAGGTTCGCCAGGTTGTTCAGGTACATGTAGAGGATTCCCAAGGGAGTATACACAGAGATTTAGGAAGATAGGCATCCCTGCATTCTCCGCCAATTGTGGCTTATGTTCATGATGGAAGTCTTGGGCTAAATCATCACTCTTCCCCCACCAATTTCAGTGAGGGACTGTCAACAGAGTATGCATAACACTGGACGAGAACGTATCCCAAGGTGATTCTTTGGAAACACATTTGTAAGATCAAGGCAGATAGTGTAGAGCTTGAAGTGCAGGAAGGTAGACGAGGTGACATAAGGGAAGTGGGGAAAAGAATGGGCTGGGAAGCTAACATGGCATAGGCCAGTACTTCATCGGTAGGGGCAGCGTAGGCTGAGAACGTGCCTCCACCCACCGATAAAGGGTGGTCTTGTATACAGCCTCATGTTCCAGCTAGGTAACTCCTAGGAAAGCAACTCAAGTATCTTCTGAATCAATTTTCTGATGATATATTCCCTTCTCTATGGTCTTCTTAGAGAACAATGCGACAATCCATGTCCACCGAAGATTTGTGGCGGAGGTTGGTATGCACCGGGCTCGGTCTTCCAGACATAGGGGGCATCCGGATATCGGATAGGGTAAACATTCATCGTCGTCATGCATCCCTGACATCCATGGATGTGTATGCATGCCAGCGTGGGTGGTATGAAGAACCACATCTCCTAGTGAGAGTAATTGTCATCCAGGAGCATGACCCAGAGAAGCTTCCATCCGAGGATGAAAGTGTAGATAAAGGGGAAGAAGAAGAAGAAGAAGGGGGAGGAGTAGGAGGAGAAGATGGACATGAAGAAGAGGAAGAGGACCAAGTTAAAGTTCTTGGTGGTGAAGAGCCTTTAGAAGCTCCCGCTCACCAGCAGAGCTCCCGGGAGAGCGGAAAAATTATCGGTTCCAATGCAGAACTGGCAAAGTAGCTTGAGGTATGGTTTAAACCTTATATCCACCGGCCTTTATCTTTTCATAATCTCGATCTGTGAACCAAAATCTATTCTATTTAGGAACACATGGGTGAGGTTCCCTAGGAAGCCTTCTCCACAGGGGGTGTAGGTATGCCTATAGAGACCAGGGGGACAACCTCAAGAGACAATCCTTGGGACTGTGGAGAGTGGGGTGCCGATTTCAGCTGGAGTAGGTGATAATAAGCCAGAAGGAGAGCCACCCACCTTCCCCATTGTTCAAGAGGATCCTACGCCAGTGATTGAGTGGACAAGCACCAAAGGCTCCCATGTTGAAGCAACCCCTACCATGACACAAACATTGGACACTGCCGCACTTGGCTCCTGTAAGTCCTTTCTCATTGTTTCTCATCTTTACTGGAAAATTCAGCTAATCAAGATACTGATTTGTGATGCAGTGATCGCAATGTTGGAGGAACGATAAACCATCAAGTCTAGGACATCTGCAGGAGCTGGATGGGAAATGGTTGTGTCTGCCTTTAGAGAAGAAACAATTCTAGGTGGCCCTACCCCGGTACTCAAAGAGCTAGAGATTGAAATGAGACATGGAAATGATTCCAAGGTGGAGCTCCAACTTGATAAGAGTTAAGTCGCCGATGAAGAAGAGTTTCCCGAGGAAGACCATGCTGCTGAACTCCTCTCCTCTTTCCCTGAAAATAGGCCCACAAGCCCCAAATAAATTGACTATTCCGACTCAGATGCTGCAGAGGAGAGCCATATGACACAGAGCAAGGCATGGAAGTGCATCAGACGCTTTCTCATCCAACCACAGGTGTAATGGCTAATCCATATGGGGTCACTCCGCACCTGTCTATGATTTCTCTGTGCTGGAGGGGTACATGATCGCCATTCCCTTGTAATGATCCACAATTACATGTTGGAGAAGATATGAGTGGACAACCGAGGTTCAGACATTTACCAGTTCTAGGAGGATTCAGAGAATGCTCAGGCCTTCTTCGAGGTAGATCACGAGGTCCAATGTCTTGAGGAACAAGTGAAGGAAAGGGAGGCATTCATTGTAAACCAATCTGAGCTCATTGAGCCATTGAAGGCCCACCTCGCAGATGCTGAGGAACAGATAGAGGAGTTGAATCGCCAGATGATTAATCTCTAGATTGAACAATCACATGCACAATCCAGGGCTAATGAGTTACACCCCATCACTGATGTCGAAGAGAAGGATATTAATGGACTAGAAGCGATGTTGGAGGCCAAAAGTAGGAAGGTGGTAGCATTGGAACAATAAATCCAAAATGTCGATCCTTAAGGGCCCTATTTTGGCCGACCCCCCTAAATATATCCTCCTTTATTACTTACACCTATGAATTGTATGTATGGAAGGAATATTTTCTTTTTCATTTTAATTCACTTCAACCATAATCTTGAAATATATAGAAACCCATTCCTAAACTCATGTGGGTCATACCTGATGTGAGAAACAAGGGATGCTCTCACTATTACTTCATGTGAATGTAGGAGTGCCAACCAAGTTTCGGGCATCTGAGGTTCAAACAACCAATCCGGATTTCCGGGAATAAAAAAAGGGGAATCCCAATTTGAGGATGAGGACCTTAGAAAAATCGATGTGTCGTCTTCCCAATGTGCTCTAGTGCACAAGCGGGATAACGGTAGAGGCGTTTGAAATTAATCTGAACATAGGGGAGTAGGAGGTGTGAATCATGATACCCAAAATTCGTAACACTGTAGGTATGGTGAGAAAATAAAGGATAACTATTGGCCATGTTCAAAAAATAGTATCCTCAATGCGTTAGCCTGAAATGGGGATAAAAAGTGAGGGATGACCGCTGACCACGTTCAGAACACAAGGCTTGACTCGAAATGTCATCCATTAGCCTTTCATAATGTTGTCCCAAGACAGTAGATGAGTCATAGGCTGAGCATTCATACTATTAGGGGGTTCCTTTAGGTGTGAAAGAGGAAGAGGGTCCGAATAAAGGGAATGCAAAGCATGGAGTGTGGCATGATGAGTTGTTCTAATTGAGTACAACACTCTTTAAATTATTCCACCATGGTCAAGGCATATTGGGTGGGCACATTGTTCTGACTAGGGATCATAACTAATTCTGAATAGGACCTCTCTAGTGAGGACATGGAATGACACATAGTTTTACGTCATATAGTAAGGACGGTGCACATAGTTTAAAGTTCATACTTCCTAGACCAATCTTAACAGTTTAAAGTCATGGTACATGGATTGTTGGCCCCTATTTTAAGGTTATAGATATTGGGCTGTGATCAGGACTGAGGGGCCAAGAGAGTTAATGACCCTAGGGCTGGGCCCGACACTACCACAAAACAGGGAAAGGGAAGCGCTGCCCTTTATTAGTGCTAAACAGAAAGCACTGATAAAGGGGTATGCCTTTATCAGTGCTAGTTAAAAGAGCTAATTAATCTAACCTTTATCAGTGCTAAAATAAGCGCTGATAAAGGTGTACCCTTTATCAATGTGTATTTAGCACTGTTAAAAGGTAACATTTATCAGCGCTTATTTTAGCACTGATAAACGTTTTTATTCTTAATTTATATAAAATTATAATATTTATAATAAAAAATAATTTTTTTTGTATAGATTAACAATTATATACCAATATTTATAAAAATATACTCTTTATTGTTATAATTATTAATAAATAGATATATATTTATCTTATATGCCATTTTAAATAAATATATAAGAATATAAATAAATTATTAAATAAAAACCGCTGGAACCTTTATCAGGGCTCATTGAAAGCACTGATAAAGGTATGTTTTATCAGCGCTAAAATAGAAGCACTGATAAAACATACATTTATCAGCACTTTCATTTTAGCACTGATAAAAGATACCTTTATCAGTGCTTTCAACAAGTGCTGATAAAGGTTCCAATGGTTTTTATTTAATAACCCTAACATGCCCTCCTCTCTCGCACGAGGTCAAGATTTTGCGGAAGCTAAACCAGGCCCCTCTTATACCGCGACCTCTCCTCCTCCTCCTCCTCCTCCTCCTCATCCTCCTCCTCCTCCTCATCCTCCTCCTTCGTCGTTGTCGCTGGGTTTTACTCCTCCGCCATGACCGTCGTTGCCTCTGTCGCCGCTTCCTCCACCACCACTAGTCAGTGTAGGAGTATTTTCCTTCTCTTGGGTTATTATATTCCTTAAGAGAGGCCTTCCTTTAGGTTCTATCCTTGGGGAAGATTGGTGACCCTACCTAATGTGAGTGTTCATGGATGAATCACATGCCATTGATAGAGATAACTGATGGGATTCTTAGCAAGGGATATGAATATGGGCTTGTACCTTATGTTTTACTAAAAATTTCTAATGGATCCCTTCAAACCAAAATGTATTATGTTCCTACATTTTAGTAGTTGTTGATTTATGTCATCATCCTTCTTTAGGTTGGAGGGGAGCAGGAATGTGTAATTAATTAAAATATTCAATTAGTATATACTAGTTCTCCTTCAACACATATGTGAGAATATGAATCCAATCTTATGTTTTTGTTGGGATATGCTAACATTCCTCTTGATGGGGTGTGGGGATATAGGCCTGGTATCATATGGAAATTAGGATATGATGTTACCTTGCTCATTATTTATGGAAACATGAATATGGTCTTACCCCTATGTGATATTTGATATATTTTGATTACCACTTTCTACTAATGATTCCAATATATGTTGACAAATATTTAAGACATTGGTGGGGATATAGGGTTGTTTTTATATTTCCTCCAAGTGGTATTGATGGTATTCTATAATTTCAATAGGATTATGAGCCTGTTTGTTTGTAGTAGTGGGGATATATACCTACTCTTTCCCCTCATCCACTTCCATAAAAAGTAGTGGAATTTATGCATGGGTGTGAAAATATGTGCGTTCCCCCTAATTTTTGTCAAGATGTACGGGTAGTCTCATTGAGTTTGAATAGGGATATGATCCTACTCACTAGATACCATGTGTTGTGTTGGAAAACTTATTATGGGGAAGTGGGGATATGAACCTTCTCCCTATGATCAATAGATCTTAATTCCTAGAGAGACCTCACAGCTTCTTGGATATAAGAGATTAGGTAAGGGGTCTGCATTGTAGTGCCCCCAACAGGCTTATAAGGGTTAGTGGTCACATGATGTTGGCAATAGAGGATATTGTTAGGAGCCCTACTGGGTGACCCATGAACTGAGTTGAGGTCATGGATGACTTCTTGATCCACCTTCCTAAGATAAGGAATATAATGATTATCATTCTCTAGGGATATAATTTTGAATTAATTAATGGTGGTGGTGGGTTCAACTTGCTTTATTATAGTTTCCCTATAATGGGGTGGGTAGTGAGGCTTCAACACATGAAGACCCTCATATGAAACTTCAAGAGTAGGGACGGTACTGTGTTAGTGGTACCCCCTTACCATCATGTCATCCACCCAGTTTTGAGGTCTCCGAATATGTGATTTATTCCTTTGGATCATGGGGGTCGTAGATTTGGAAGAAATTGAAGCATGGGGACATCTAGTGGATGAAGAGACCTTCGATTTCAATTTAATGGAGCTCATAAGGGGTACCTATATACAAAAAATACCAAAAAAAGAATACTGATTAGTGAATTATTACAAATATGTATATTCGATTAATCATTTTAACAAGTAAAGGATTCATGTTATATTAAAAAAATTTGTTTACGTGGAAAACATGAAACAAAATAGACTGACATCCTAGGAACACCATTATATTCTCATTAAAGAATTCAAATTGGGTTCACTATTTTTTTTATGTGACATGTAAATAAAATGTACTGACATGTGGGGAACTTAATTTATTTAGTTATTGAATAATTTCATGTTAGTTTCATCATTTTTGTTTCAAATAAAAACAACATAGACCGATTCTTGGTTTTAAGGGGGACTAAGTATGGTAGAACAATATTTGTGTCAGGTTATGATTCTTTTTTAGACAATTTCCAATGGGTTTATTCATATAAATAGAAACACTTAATGTCTCACACATTAGTAAGTTAGGAAAGGGAAGGATGTGGATGATCTCATGAGGAAGATGGATTCATGATGATGGGTATGAAATATGAAGATAGATTTAGAACTCAAGATGGAATATTACATATCCTATCAGAATAGGATTCAAAGTCTACATAGTTTAAGGGAAATAGTTTAAGGTTGTTTGAAAAGATTATACCATGAAGTTTAAAGTCCTGTGATTAGGATGTATGTGCCGTGAAAGGTGTGATAACATAGGATTGATCAAGTCTTACTCATTTGGGATAAACTATCTATAATAAACTTGGGGATTATACCTAGTAAGGAGGACCTATTGGTCATGGCTTACCCATTGTATGTTCATCTTTTATATTTTAAAAAGTTTTTTTAACTCATTCTATCGAAGGTGGGTTCTATAATTTATTGTTATCTTAAGGTATGTTTAACCATGGAGTGGGTTGATTTCGGTTTTATTAGGTTCTTGGGGTTTGTGGGATATGGTTAATAGCATACTCAGTTTTAGATTATTTTATTCACATGGGTTTCCCCTATTTTATGTTTTCTTTTCAGTTGTAAATATCCTTTGTCGTGCGGCTCTCCTCTACCATGAACAAACCTTTGTCGTGTGCTTAACGACACCTTCGTGGTGAGTTTTCTGCTTTTATTTATTGGTTTCCTCTTGTTCGCATGTTATTACTGTTTGATATTGATGGTTATAATGTGAAATGTACGGGCTAAACACCCCGCTGAAAATTGTGTCCATTGGTGGTCCTTGTTTATGCACAAAATGAATTGCATGTTGGTTGGTTCTTGTTGAACATTTGAATATAAAAATTGGTAATTTACGTATACTTGACTTATGAATGAATTCCCCAGGATGATAAAACTTATGTGATAACCCCTGAATTAACAAAAAAAATTGAATAAGGGATGCTTTGTAAAATCTAAAATTGTGATTGTTTGGTTTGTATGGTGTTGCGATTGTGAGCACGATTGTGTTTTTATATGGTGTTGCGGTTGTTGGAATGATTGATATGCCATTTTTTCCATGTTGTAGTTCTTCCACTATTTAATATCAATCCAAACTTTACCCATTTCAATGGAACCACCACTTTTTTACTAGTACAATTCCACTGAATCCTAGAAAACCACTTCTAGAGGACACTATGAGACACTTTATGGTGTGAAGATGATGTTTTTCAGATTCTATATATTTTTAAAATACATGGTTTGTAGTCTTGTTAAATGGAACATTCTTCACCATACATGGATTTCATATAGATTAATGCCACACAACATTTATCTCCAAAATTTACACCACATGACTCATCTTCTGACTCAAACTTGGAATAAGTTTCATTTTAAATGCTACATGTCATGTGAACGTAGGTCACACACAATGTATCTCCAAGACATATACTTCAGCATGAAACCATGTACATGCCATGAAATAATGGTAGAACCATATGATATGTGTTTTACTTTACTCACACCATGTATAGATACCATAGAAACTTGATGTGTATAGACTATACACCCCTAGTGGTCATGTAAGGACTACACACCGTGTATTCCACAAAAATGTGATTCATAGCCAGTGAGGTGACACAGTATGTATCATAAGTACACCCCTTTATCACAAGTTTTTCTATATTTCATGTATTTTCAAATGCATCATGCAGTCTTTGTAAGACTAACTTGGAATTAATTTGATATATGTCAGATTAAATCATGTATCTTATCTATACACGATGTTCACACTACTGAACACACCATGTATAAGGATTTCACATGAGTTTAGAAATGGTAGTATACAACCAACCTTGATTTAGAACCCTACACATTGTGTATGCATTGAACAAATTTTGTGCTATGTTATTTTCATTATTATTACTTATTTTTTCACTTAGATGATAGTATTTCATGTATGTGCAGCCCATTATAAATATCTTCTCATGTAGATCACAATAGTATGATTCCCTCATTTATTGGAAATTACACACGATGTGGATTGGATATTTCAATTATCTTCACTCTGCTTGAGAGTTGACAAGTGACAAGTGAGATGTTTGGAGAAAATTGGGAGTATGGTACTCCCCCATGTTTCGGTGAAGATTCCTCCATGTATAGGTTTTAGGTACTCCATGGAGATATACAAAAGACATGGAACAATCCCCTGTATATAGATAGAGTTTAAGTACATTCACATGTTTTAGGGTAGGTTCCTCTATTTCATTATAGAGGCATTTGTACCATGATTTTTTTATAAAACCCAAACAATGCTACTTGATTAATTAAAACTTAATATTAGGAAAGTTAGAGATTGAACCCATAAAGATGATGAATATGAATAAATAATGGATGAATGCGAATCATTTGACAAAAGAGTATGAAGATGGTGTGAAAGAGTTTATCAAGTTTGCAGAAGATCATGCATGTGACCCTTCTCAAATCCTTTGTCCGTGTTTACGCTGTTTTTATTCAAGACAAATTAGTCCAGAGTAGTTGGAAGAACACCTGATTTGTCATAGAATAGATCGAAGTTATACATGTTGGAATAAACATGGGTAAAAAAAGATTGTAGGTAGTGGCTCAGATAACACAATGTTTTATGGATCATCTGATATGATTACAAGCGTGAACAATGAAGAGGGTCATATGGAGGGTGTGATTACATATGTGAATAATGATGAAGATCGTATTGAGTAAATGACAAGGACAGTTTAAGATGAACTTTGTGATAGCCCAAAATTTTTTGGGAAGTTAAAGAGTTATGAAAAAACGTCATTGTTTGCTGGTTGCACTAAATATACAGCATTGTCAGCCGTACTTAAGCTGTATAATTTGAAAGCAGGCAATGGGTTGAGTGACGCTAGTTTTATGGAACTACTTTCTCTCCTGAAAGACATGCTCCCAGAAGATAATGAAATCCCAAGCCGAACATACTATGCCAAATGAATGCTTCAATCGATGGGTATGATCTCTGAAAGAATACACACCTACCTAAATGACTGTATATTATTTTGCAAGGACCACAAATCACTTAAATAATGCCTAAAGTTTGGTGATTCTCGATACAAGAAAGATGATTCTAGTCTTATGAAAGTTGTACAGTAATTTCCAATCATTCTAAGGTTTAGGAACCTATATGGAAGTGAGGATACTGTAGGACAATTGACATGGCATGCAGATACAAGAATTAATGGTGGGAAACTACGTCACCCGACAGACTCTCCTCAGTGGAAGAGAATTGATCACGAGTATCCTGAATTTGGAAACGATCCAAGAAACCTTTGTCTGGCGTTATCTACAGATGGGTGAATCCTTTTGGTTTTTAAAGCAGCAGTCACAGTACATGGCCGGTTATGTTGGTAAATTATAACTTACCACTGTGGTTATGCATGAAACGAAAATACATCATGTTATCTATGATTATATTAGGACCAAAACAACTGGGTAATGATATTTATGTTTATTTGGCCCCATTGATCGAGGATTTGAAAATATTGTGGGATTCAGGTGTTACGTTGTATGATGCTTACAAAAATAAAGATTTCACATTGAAAGCCATGTTGTATGGGACAATAAATGACTTTCCTGCTTATGGAAATTTGTCAGGATATATCATTAAAGGAACAAAAGGGTGTCCCTTTTGCGAACAAGGTACACAGTCAATTAGGTTGAAACATTCATCAAAAACTATGTTTCTAGGACATCGTGGATTTCTACCCCAACTGCAGAAGTACAGATCTTGGATGATGTCATTCGACGGAAGTTCAGAAGAATGTACAACACCATCTCCACTAACATGTGATCAATTATTTGAGAAAGTAAAATATTTGGACACTACTTTTAGTAAACCATTTTCGAAAAACCTTACGAAAAATGGTTGGAAAAAGAGATCAGTTTTTTTGAATTACCATACTAGAATTGTCTGTATGTCAGACATTTTCTTGATGTTATGCATGTTGAAAAAAATGTATGTGATAGTGTCATTGACACGTTTCTAAATGCACCCGGCAAAACAAAGGATGGAATTAAAGCTATATTGGACATGATTGAGATGGGAATATGAGAAGAGTTGGCACAAGTGAAGGGTGAAAAACAAACATTTCTTCTTCCTACTGCTTACACTCTTTCCAGGCACGAGAGATATCAGTTTTGAAACTTATTGAATGACATAAAGGTTCCAGAGGGGTATTCATCAAATATCAAGAACATCGTGTCAATGAGTGATTTAAAATTAAAGGGTCTGATATCACATGACTTCCATGTTTTAATGAAATATCTAATTCTTATACCTTTATGTTGTATTTTTTCCAAGAATGTCCACCATACATTAACGAAGCTCTATTTCTTCTTCAAATCTATATGCATCAAAGTTATAGATCCAGAAAAATTGCCAACTATGGAAAGAGAAATTTCCATCATATTATGTGAATTGGAAATTTTCTTCCCGCCAACATTTTTCGATATGATGGTTCATTTGGTGAGAGAGATTCGACTATGTGGTCCTGTACATTATAGATGGATTTACCCCATTGAACGGCATATGAATATTTTGAAAGGGTATGTAAAAAATCAAAGTCGTCTAGAGGATTGTATTGCGAAGCATTATATTGTTGAGGAAGCCATTGAATTTTGTACCGAATACCTGTCTGGTATGGAAAATATTGGCCTACTGAAATCTCTTCACACTGAGCGGCTTGAGGGTGAAGGAATTTCTGGAAGAGAGGTTGTCCCAATCAATATTACAGATCGAGAGCATGCTCACCTTTATGTTTTTCATAACAGTTTCAACTTTGACCCATATGTTCAAACCCAAAAAGAAATTATTAGGCATGTTAATCCTTCTAGGGATGAAAAATGGATATCAGATACACATAATAGACAGTTTATAGGATGGTTTTGGGACCATATTTTTAAGAAGTTAGATGAAAATATAGACTCAATTTCAGAATGACTTCGATGGCTAGTCGGAGGAGCAAGTGTGTGTGTATTATCTTGCAATGATTATGAAATTAATGGTTATACATTCTATACTAATGAACACGATGAAGACAATACCATGCAGAATAGTGGGGTTACACTTATAGTTGAGGCGATGCATGTTTCTAGTGCTAAGGACTGAAATCCAATTTATGTGAATATGTCATACTTTGGCATCATCAAACGAATATGGGATTTGGATTATACGAAATTCAAAGTGCTGATTTTTCAATGCACGTGGGTTGATAATAGGAGTGATGTTAAAATAGATGAATTAGGATTCGTGAAAGTTGATTTCAGTAAGTAAGGGGAGAAAGAAGAACCATTTATAATGGCATCACAGGCAATACAATTATTTTATGTTCCAGACCCCACAAACCGAAATTGGTCAATTGTTCTGTTATAGACCAAAACAACTGAAGGGTTAGATGAAAGTTCAACGGAGTATGACCCTTTTAAAGGGACTTCACATTCATTTCGCAATGATCCCAATGTAGATGACGTTTTTTATGTGAGAGGAGACCATAATGAAGGGATTTACATAGTCGATAGAGGAGTCGAATATCCTCAGCCTTTAAAAAAAGAGACTACAATAATCAGGTTATTTGTTTATTGTAATATACAGTGTGTTATGTTCTGTTATTATCTGTCCACTGCTGATTTTATGTAATCTAAATTAAATGTTAAACCACTTCTGTAGATACTGAATTTTGTACCTGCTAATGAGCCCAATCCAAGGAACAAAAGGTCTCTCAACTAGATGCTGGTGGTCCCAGTGTAGAGCAACAACAGGTTTATCAACTAGCTACTGGTGGTCCCAGTGCAGACCAATAACAGGTTTCTCAACCTATTGTTGCTGGTCCCAATGCTAAGGTACAATAGGTTTCTCAACCTGTTGCTGCTAGTCCCATTGCTGATGCTAGCACGCCAGAGGAACATATTGATGATATTCTAAGTAAATGGTAGGAAATGAATCCCTGAAAGTGCAAAAAAAACAAGAGCATCGTAGTTTGATAGTGTTAGCCAAAATCCTTAAGGAAAAAGCAAAAGGCATCAAATTTG
Organism: Viscum album; assembly: GCA_963277665.1. Classification (NCBI taxonomy): domain Eukaryota; kingdom Viridiplantae; phylum Streptophyta; class Magnoliopsida; order Santalales; family Viscaceae; genus Viscum; species Viscum album. The sequence continues at coordinate 1,643,432,989 of OY728161.1, forward strand.
AGGTGGGATGGAATAAGCGAGGCCAACATGTTAACCCCAACAGAGCCATCTTTAGTAGCTACATTGGAATCGTTACTCGGCAATGTGTGCCGATTGATGTACAGTCGCGGCACCAGGTTGTCACCGAGCTGAAGACACTAATGTGGGAAGAGATTACAGTAACATTCTGATATCATTTTTTTAAATTATTAAAATAAAATACCAAAACATTTACTTAATCTTCATCATCCATTACAGAGTGCATTTATATTAGATTCCTCGCACAATGAATATGTATTAAGAGTTTCAGGAAGGATTCATAGAGGTTTCTGCACAATTTTAACGAAATATAATCTTAAAGATGCTGAAGGAAAAATCAAGTCACACCCACCTCCTCTTTATGAACACTTGATATCCCAAGGAGCGTGGGATGCATTTAGCAACCATCCTAGGGAGCATACTTTTCAGGAATATTGTGTGGGGTAATGCATTGTTTGAAGTTGCTTGTATTCAACATTTTGATTGACAATTTTTTATTTATGAAATAGCAAATGAGTGCTGAAAATAAAAAGCGCGCAATAGAACCAGTGTACCCTTACCATAAAGCAAGGATGGTGTATGTTTCACTTGAGAAAAAATTGGTACGTCTTTTAAATCTATCGTACTACTTGTATGTGACATAAAACAACACCATAACCATGTTTCTCTATTTATATATAGATTGATGAATCAAAATCAAAATCCATATCCGTCCCATGCCATGTTCTATGGAAGGAGACTCGTGTAAATAAATAGGGGATACTGATAGATGAAAACACACAAAAAGTGTTTGAAACATGTGTAAGTATGACACAATATAAATTTGATTTTCTTTAAATCTCTATTACATTACAATGACTACTTATTTTTCTATATTTTCTATCTAACATAGTCATAAGAATCAATAAAAACTGCACCAGATGCAGACATAATTTCAGCAACCTTGAAGCATCCAGAACAGTATGGCCACATCAGAGGTACAGGTTTTGGGGTGACACCCTGAACATATTTTCAAAAAGAAAAACAAGCGGAGAATCAAAATGAAAAAATAGAAAAGCTTCAAGAAAAATTAACTATTTTTCAAGAAGAATTACAATACCAGAGAGAGATGATAGCAACATTTATGGGGGAGAGGCAAAGAGAAGAAACAACTTAGCAACAACCCATACGTGACGATCCCGACCCACCCCCCACCAGCTTTGAGGCGAGCCATTCCCCTAAAAAACCTGACTTAGCTAAGGTAATAAATGTTTTAATAAATTTTTCTGTGAAATGTGATTAACATAGACAATGATACCTTTCCTATACTAATATTATACAGGGTGAAAATGATTGTGATTTATATATATCAACTTCCACTTATTGCCTTGTAGCGAGGGCTACGGTGTTCAATACGCAGAACGACATGCTACACAACAGACAGCTTCCAACAGATAATCTCAGAGTGTTAATTAACGTAGCTAATGAGCCGAGTGATGAGGTACCTGTTCCAAATGATGATGAAGACATTCATACGGTTGAACAAGTTGTTGGAACATTCATCGTATAGCCAACAATTCTTGTAAAAACACATATCGACAAGGAGGTATCCATTTCCAATTTATTTTTCAAGTTGGACCTTTAACATTTAATGAAAAAAGGTCTGAACCGATGAATGTTATTACAGAATGACAAAGAGAAGGGGGTGAAATGAAATATTAGCTCAAAACTATCTCAAGGATCAACTAACTTATTGAAATGGTCTACTAAGAGCACCTTCCCCCTGCCCATTCTATATCCACAGTTAATATCATTAGAGAATCATGTGGATACAAAGTTGATAGATGAAAATTCTCACACATTTGATTTTGAAAGAAATATGTACGGAGAGGAAACATAAGATTTCATTAGTGCTGAAAATGTAAATGAAATATTCAAGTATTAATGGCTAGGGGCCTCAGTTATAAATGTATACATAAGGTATGTTTTTATGATTTGATTTTACAAAATTTGATATACTCTGATAATTATGACTAAATATAGTTTATATTTTTCATAGGTTTATATATGAAAAACAATTGAAGGGATTTCTCCATGAACAAAAATTTGGACTCATTAGTCCTCACACCACCTCTTTAAAAGATGAAATAGATTCTGATAAAGAGGATGAAATAATTTTATCCCTTCTCAAATCGTTTGAAAACAAAATTATGGACGACAGACTCTTTTTAATACCAATGATGCAGGGGTAAAAGTCTACAATTTAATCATATCAACTATATTTTCATTTCTTTCTTTACTTATTCCTTTTTTTTATTTTTAGGCAGCATTGGATGCTGATTGCAGTCAATTTGGATACTCCAAAGATTTATTTTCTAGATTCAATGCAAGGATATCCAACAAACTGACCACACATGATGGCATTTGTTAATTTGTAATACACTAGATCCAACATTTTAAAACTAAACAACTACTTATATAATTTATGTTATATTTTAATGAGGATTCTGTTATGATAGGGTGGTGCATCAATATCATCTAATGCATGGAATGAATCTAGGGCATAATAATAAGAACTCCTATAAGATCTACGACTGGAAAGGTATCCTATTGTATATAATAACATTTCACTATCCAAACACATATCAAAACAAGTTAATTATTATTGTTGATGTTTCTGCAGTGTCCAAAACAAAAAAACGGAAAGGACTATGGTTATTATGTTTGTAAATTTATGAAAGAGATCGTATTTCATCAACAAACTAGCATCCCCGATGAGGTATTTTAGAATATAATTACGAGTTCATTTAAAATATTTATTAATAATTTTTGTATTTATATTTTTTCAGTACTACCATGGATGTCTCATAAACTCATATTCAAAAGATGATATAGTTGTGTTTAGAAACGAATGGGAAACATACCTAATGGAAGATTTTACACAAATAAGATGAAGTTGAATTACTACTACTTATATTATCCATATATGATCATTGATATCTCCCTTTTTTACACTTATTGACCATATATGATCACCCTTTATTATGTTTTATATCTTTAGGTTATGAAGAATGGTTTTATAAATGATTTGTATTTCTATTAAAGCATAACTCATTGGACTACACTGGTCGATAGTGTGGAAGTCGACCAATGCATAGTCATTCAGTCCACTTATGAGCATCTTAAAATCTTGATGGGAACTAATATCTTGGATTTTCAATTTTCTAATTTTAGTTTCCCTTATATGTGGGTGGGGGTGTCCTGGAGGGAGGGGGTGTCCATGAGTGGGGGGGTGTCCAGGAGGGGGTGTGTCCAAGAGGGAGGGGGTGTCCAAGTGTGAGGGTGTCCAGGAGGGGAGGGAGGGGGTGTGTCCAGGGGGGTGTCCATGAGTGGGGTGTCCATGAGGGGAGGGAGGGGGTGTGTCCAAAAGGGAGGGTGTGTCCAGAACAAGATTCATTCAATTCCATTCAATACTGATAATATACAATGGGTAGATCACTTATATAGTATCCTGAAGTGGGTCCGTAGTGAGGCATCAAAAGTTCCAACCAACTAAACCAATTCCAATCCCATGTAAAGTCCCAAGAATTATATTCCAGTTCAATTTGAGGCCCAAAATATCTTATTTAATGTCATAAAGAACCAATATATGCATCATCTACCTTTATCACATTAGATTTATGTGAAATTTTGTTCCTATTCTTCCAATATATTTTTTGTTTGGTGTTTTTCCTTGATTTGTTGAATTGGATCCCTTAAAAATATATATGATTTTATAATTCATATTATTTAATGATGGTGTATGATTATTATTTATTCAATTATCAAATAGATGATGAAAATATAATTGGATAAAGAAGGTTATTAATGGGTATACACTAAAGAACTAGGAGGGAGGGGGTGTCCAGGAGGGTGGGAGGTGTCCATGTGGGAGAGAGGGTGGGGGTGTCCAGGAGGGGAGGAGGGGTTATCTAGGAGGGGAGGGGGATATCCATAGGGGAGGGGGCTGTGAGGGGAGGTAGGGGGGTTGTCCAGGAGGAGGGGGGTTGCAGGTGGAGTGGTGGGAGGGAGGGGGCTGCAAGGGGAGGGGGGGGGGTTGTCCAGGGGTAGAGAGGGGGCTGTCTAGGGGGGATGTCTCGGGGAGGGGAGGGAGGGGGTTTTCTAGGAAGGAGGGGGTGTCTAGTAGGGGAGGAGGCTATCCAGGAGAGGAGGGGGGCTGTCTAGGAGGTGGGAAGGGGGTTGTCCAGGGAGAGGGAGGGCTGCAAGGGGAGGGAGGGGGTGCCTTCCAAGGAAATATGGACATGTAAAGGTTGTAACAAGTAGCAATTGACATTTTATTAATTTATTCTTTTATATTAATGTTTAATTTATTTAATTATTGTATTTCTAACATAATATTTGTTTTCTTATATAGGTGAAGTCTTTTTCCTGAGTTCAAATGCTTTGTTCGACAACTAATACCATGGATGATAATTTTTTAGAGCGGATCATGGATACAAAAAGGATGAAACATCAATGTTTTTAACTATTTATTGGATAATTGTAATTGTAACCAAATTAAACATTGTTTGAAATGCATATAGCAGTGTGTTGTTTTGTATTCATGATTTCAAGTATATTTATATAGAATTTTTGTTCTTCTGTGCTTTGTGTGTGGGTATTGTTTCTACTATGTGCAGGTGCTGTCATATGTGTGCAGGTGTTGTGCAGGTTCTGGGTTTTCACATGAAATTTTTCCTTTATCAGTGCTATTTAAGTGCTGATAAATGGATAATATATCAGCAATCAAAATAGTGCTGATAAAGGTAGTATTTATCAGCTCTATTTTCAGCGCTGATATATTATCCATTTATCAGTGTTGAAAATAGTGATGATAAATACTACCTTTATCAGTACTAAGAAAATGCTGATAAAGGCCCACCTTTATCAGTGTTTTTTTAGCACTGATAAAGGTGACCCACCTTTATCTTCTCTGAGATTAAAAATGATTTTTAGCACTGTTAAAGGCAGTTTTTAGCGCTATTATAAGCCCTATTTGTAGTAGTGCGAGGCGGAATGCCTGGGCATCGCTATGTATCCCATAATGATGAGAATCAAGAAAAACGTAGTTCTTAAAGAACGAAGTGATCAGAGACCGACGCTGGTGTAGAGAATATTTTTTGGAGAGGAAGCTGATACATACCATGATTGACATAGGGAATCCTGAACTTGTTTAGGGTAGAACCATATTTTAGTGTCATGCGTTGAGGACACATAGATTAATGCAGTTTAACGTCATATGATAAAATGAAGGGTGAAGGGGGAGATCCCAAAAAATAAAGTATGTGGTGTGGTAGCTATAACCTGATGTGAATGAGGACATAAGGAGTCCAAACCACACCACATATCCTCGAAGAAAAATATTTAGGTCAATGAACCAAAAGTGAAAGTTAGGCTGGGCTCGAGGAAAAGTGGTCGAGTGTTCCTACGTATCCCATGATAATGAGAATCAAGCCACACTTAGTTCTAGGAATGGCACGGTAAGATACCCGTTCTAGAGATAATAAGGTTGTGCGGGTATGTTCCTTTCACCAAAAGAAGTGGAATTTGATAGATCTTGTTTTTCCTTCAGGATGGATGTGTGTTTTTTGGGAAGCGATGGACCTAGGATAAAAAGTCCAATCATCACCACAAGAATCAAGCCATGTGCAGGTGTTGAAAAATGGTATGGTGTGTGACTGATGCCAAACATGATGTCCCCTTGAATGAGGACACCATGATGCTGGGCCATTTTTCATCGTGTGACCAGGATGATAATGTCACAGTTTAGTGTCATGTGATGGGACCAACCATGCATTTTAACTTCATATGGTATAGACATAACAGTTTAAAGTCATGTGAGACTAGGAAGTATAGTTTAAAGTTATATAGCTCAGACATATACATGAAAGATGAGGTTCAAAAGGGAATGTGCATGGCATGATAAGGCATACCTGACGTGAATGGGGACAAGTTCCACATCACACCATGCATGATTCCAAGAAAGAAACCTTATGCCGAGGGGTATGGAGAAGGTTAGAGAATATAGGGTAGGAAATAGGAGGGACAAGCTCCTTGAAAAAAATGAGGGTACGTGATGCGGAAATTGAAAAAATAACGTGAATGAAGGTATAATCCCACACACGCCATATCACGTGGTCATATAAGATATGGGGCCTAGAAGGAATAATAGAATAGATAAATTAGTGTAACTCGAGTTGGACCCAAAGACGATATGTCTAGGAGTTCCTATGTATCTCATGGGAATGGGAATCAAGATGTACGTAGTTCTAAAAGAGATCTTAGTTTAAGGTCTTAGAGATCAGACCAGGAAGAGGTGGAATCCTCCCAAGTAGACACAAACCTCAATCCAATTCCTAAGACCATGTGAGTCAAACTCGGTGTGGGAAACAAGGGAAGAAGAGGTTTTTTTAAATACCTATAATGCACGCTAAAGGGAAGTCGGTTAAGAGCCTCGAATGATGCCTTACCACAACGTTTTCCTCCTAACAGGAAAATGTACACTGAGGGATAGTTCCAGGAGTGTTGAAATTCCATTTAGACATGATTGGGTGGAAAATAGTGTGAATCGTGTAACCAACATTCAAGGCTTGAAGGGTTTGTCATAATGATGGAGGATAACTATTGACTATGTTCGAAACATAGCATCCATATCGTGCAGCCTGAAATGGGAAAAAAAATATGAGCATCAACCACTAACCATATTTTTGATGTGGGAATTGTATCAATTTTTTGTCTAAAACCCTCGAGGATGTTGGCCCTTAATGGTAGGAGATCCCTTCGGCCTAACATACATGCCATTTGGGGGTCCCTTCAGATGTGAAAGATAATGGAATCCCAAATGAAGAGGAACACAAAGCTTGAAAAGTGGGTGAAATCATGTCCATGTAGAATCTGACACTCTAGGTTCTAGACCAGAGTACTCATGGGCCAATTGGTGAATTACCAAAGATGGCCAAGGGACCCGACTTAAGGGAAACCGACTCAAAGAGATGAGAGTGGGTAAAGGGACCGAATAATGCTCAGGAGAGAGAGAGGTATGCAGTGTGGTTGTTATAAAACTGACGTGAATGGGGATATAATCCCATACCACAATGTATACACCGATTATGGAAGAACGTGGGCTAAGGGGCCAAAATGATAGGGATCTTTCTAGGAGATGGGGTCGGACCCAAAGACTAGTCCTTAGGGCGGTCCTACGTTTCTCATGAGGATGGGAATCAGGACACACATAGTTCTAGGGATGAGGATGGTGCAAATGAGGGAATGATACCCAACAAGGGATGTTGTTGACACTCCGTTCTGTCACAGATTCCAAAGATTGACTAAATGGACTACCTTGAGCAAAGAAGAGGGAAGATTCATCAAATATTGCAAAGGCATTAAGGCGCGCAAGTATACCTGCGCTCCAGCCTTGGGCGCGCAAGTCACTTGCGCGCCAGATGTGAGGTGCGCAAGTCACTTGCATGCCCTAAGTTAAATTTTGCCCAAACTCAGGTGGCCTATAAATACCCCCTATAGGCCTCCCATTTAAAAGGACGAAAAATCCAGAACTCAGATTCAAGATCTGGTCACCCAAGTATCTGTTTGAAGTCTTCCAAACACTTAGAATGTAATTCTTTACCTATAATATAAGCTCTCAATAGGAAGAATAAGGCCTAAGTGTTAAAACTCATCAATACTTGCACGCCTAAGTGTACAACCCTTAAGAGAAATAAAGACACTTGTGTACCGCCTTGTCCTCTCATGGAAACTTTCACACCGCCCTTCTAGAAGTATCTAGGGATAATAATAAGGGCTTGATCCAAGTCTCACCCAAGTATTACCCTACAAGTTCTTCTTCTCCCAAGTGAACTCATGCCGCGCAAGTATACTTGCACGAACAGGACTTGCGCACCAGACCAATACTTGCGCGCCTCCTTCCAATTCACTTTCTTTCCACAAATTCACCTCTCTTATTCATGATTTAGCCTTCAAAACCCTCTTCAAAGCAATTTAAGGCATGGTTCCTTTATTGGATTCCTTATCTGAAAGGAATTCTATGGAACATCTCTCAAAACCTCATGATTTACATAACTTTATATCAATAAGGTTAGATATTTCCTTCATTCAACCTCATCCTTTAAGATGAGAAGATCTTTAATCTGGGCATCCTCCTTAGGAGTAATCCCGAAGTTCCCGTTTCATGGTCATCCTCCTTAGGAGTAAGCCCCAAGTTCCCTAATTTGGGAATCATCTTTAGGAGTAAGCCCCAAGTTCCAATTCTGGGCCTCCTTCTCAGGAGTAAGCCCCAAGTCTCAAGTCCTCTTAACCTGGGCCTCCTTTTAAGAAGTAATCCCCAGTCATAATTTCTCTTAACTTGGGCATCCTCCTTAGGAGTAATCCCCAATCATAATTTCTTTTGATTTGGGATTCCTTCTCAAGAGTAAGCCCCAATCATAATTTATTTTGATTTGGGATTCCTTCTCAGGATTAATCCCCAATCATAAGTCCCTCTTAAATTTTTGGCTTCCTTTTTAGGAGTAAGTCCCGAGTTAAAATCCCAAATCTCTATAAAGTAAAAACACCTTTATGGACCCTGCTCTTGGGATTATTTTCTAAAAAGTCTTTATCTTCATTTACTTGGGAAGTTATACATACGTAATCCCCACATCCTTCCTTATGATTGCATCTTTTGTGGCACAATCGTTAGGTTTTACTGATACCTCTTGTTTCTCACATCGAGCATGAATCACATGAGTTTAGAGTGTAAAAGTAATGATGAAATCTCTCTTTGGGCCATTAATCATGCATAAACCTCATACTTCTTCACTCGAACTACGTGGGTTTTGATTTCTTTTCTAACAAGGATACGTAGGTAGCCCATCTGCAGGTACGATCTCAACTATGAAATAATCCCCGTCTTTCTAAATGACAATAAAATTCAAGTTCCCCACTGAGTGGCTTTAAAACCAGTATGGTTATCATAATGACCAAGAGATTTCTATATAATGTATTTAAGGATACCATTGACTAAGAATCACTAATTCACATGGATGATTCTATATTTATGAAGAACCTCAAATACATATAAAATATTCTCTAAATACCCTACATATCAATCATTGATTGCAAGGTATAAAGGAAAAACTCATTTTCATGCTTGGTAAATTAATAAGGATTCATGAACATAACTAAAATCTATAAGAGAGTCTCAGAGTATAAAATAATTCCCCCTAAAAAGGTTTGATGAGTCTGACCTCCCATCCTCTCGACCAATGAAAATTCTTAAGCCTCATCAGTCTACAACTAATGGGAACCAACCTTTGGAAAGTAAGTCTAAATGGATATGGAATCATTGGATGTTTCCGGTTCTACAAATAAACCCGTTAGAAACTGATTGGAATGTTTGAACCTTAAATAAACGAGGTCATCCCCATTTCCAGAAGAAACAAAAATGGTGAACCCGATTTGAATCCTTAACCAAGTTAAATGGTGTTTTACTTATTTGTTAGGCCCCTATTTAACTCAATGTGAGGGCCAACAAAGTAATCAATAACATATGTCCTCATCCAAAAGATGTAGTCTGTCCAAACTTATCTTGATTATGTCTGTTATATCAAACATGCACTCTTTTCCAAGATCTCTCTGCATTACAGAAATGGATTCGTTAAAGTTCACACCTGTGAATGCCTCAACCACTACTCTTACTGGATCCTCATTTTCTCTGAGGACGACATCACCTACTCATCGTCTTCAATGTTGGGTCTCAAATGCATTGGTTAAGGAATACCGTCAACACGATACCATTCCAACTCTGGAGGATGCTCGACAAGCCCTCCAAGTTAAAAACTCACCTTGGTTCTCCGGACAGCGACTCCCAATAGTCAAGAAGCAGGTGGTGCCAACCACCGTCTCTAACCGTTTCGGGTTGTTATCACCGGAACGCAATCACCAGTCCCTCCCATATTATGAGGAGGTGAATGAGAAGGTCACTCAAGGCCTTAATTCAAGAAGACAGGTGTCCTTCCCAAGGGCTCCCATCAAAAATCACCACCAGAATCGTGTGGCAGTGCACCCACAACATGATGAGAGTATCGCCTTTAGGGGTTAGACTCAGGTTCCTCAGACCCAAGCATGCAAGACGAACCGTCAGAGGTGAAATTAGGTCAACAGGGAGCAGGTTCTTACTTCTTCCCCCTCTAAATAAGTCCATCAAGCCAACTTGATGGAAAAAAATTAGCCGGCATATACACCCATCCATCATGATGTTACTGCCCAGCAGACTTGTCTGGAAGCAACACGCCAATCTAGCCAGGAAATTCCGACGGAGTATTATAGGTAGGCATATACACCTGTTTATAATTAATCAGCTAGTCAGCAGGCTTGTCTGACTACAACCAAAGAAACTCGTCAATCAAATGTGGTGGGGATTAATCAGCAGGAACATACACCTAAAATTCATCAGGATAACCAACAGTCTCATTTGGTATCACCTGAAGATGTCAATTGGAAAGATCTAATGACAAACAAGAGGCAGACACAATTTTCTGCCCCCACACATGAGTACTGTCAGAATTCACTAATAGGAAAAGGAGGACAGGAGCAAGAATTCACACCTACTCCAAGCACGGAATGGATGTATATTCCCATTTCAGTACCTGAAGTCACCAAGAACATTCTAAAAATGATGAAAGAGCATAAGCCAATCCCTTCCCATATTCTGGATGCCGGTCAGAATATTATAACAACTTCAGCAGCATCACAGGGAGGGAATCATAAATCTATCCCTATCAGTGGAGTGACTCATCAATATATCACTCTGGAACAGATACACACCTCTTTCCCAGTCCAAGAGGGTTGTGGGGCATACTTCCCCATGTCATACGGACAATCAAGTTAGGCACATACACCCGATTTGAATGGAGATAATCATCCTGACCTGAACGTTTATCCTGAGCAGACACATACACCTACCCGTAATAACCACTATTTTCAACAAGTTGTTTCCAAAGTAAGTAAGAAGGCATTTAAGAAAAATACTCGTCCCGCATAGTCAAGAAATCAAGAGCCAATCTGTAATAAGGCCTTTCTTGATGCTGGAGTTCTTGAAGCCCTAAGACAATTATCTGTTTCAACTCAAGAGTCTACTCTTTCATTTTAAAATTCCAGAAATAACAACAATAATTCTGAAGGTCTTAATCATACACTTCCTCATGAAGGCTTGCTTCATGATAGTTCATTCGATCTCGAAGTATCATCTTCAAATGATATCCACAATAACCCTCTGTGTGACCAGAAGATCAAGGAGCAAAAGGTTTCATCTTTTTCTATAACCCACCATGGTGGTCCTCCCCATGATGAAGAATTTAGCTGCGAAAGTCCTCTCCACAAGAGTAATTCACATTGCTTGGAAAATTATTCAAAGGACAATGCAGTAACGAGAAATCCCTCTTATCTTGAGGCACATACAAATGTGAAGCCAGTCATGTCTGATTCTTTACCACTAGCAGGTGAAATACTTTATTAATCAGAAGATAGCCTGGGGTGTAGGTCATTCTCCAAACCACCCCTGGGTCATTCATCTTCTAATTTTATAAATGAATTCTCTACCAATATTTTAGAATCTGATGAAGCAAAAAAGAAGCACCAGCTTTGGTCTAATCAGGTAGAATAATCTTCTTCAAATGATAAGGAGGAAGTGCTGAATATGAGAAAACAACTGGCGAAAGGTGAAGTACCAGTCATGTTTTGGCCTTTGGCTAACTCTTAAAATGATATTCATGAAATGTAGATGGAATATTGTATTCACGATATTCGTCTCAATATGTAGAAAAATATTTGTCACTTAAAAAAGAAAATATTATCTTATGATGAATATGAAAATCATGTTAAGATAATAGAAGGGTTATAATTCCAAATTGATTTGTCATCTCTCTTAGTTTCCCAATATCTAAAGGTTGAAAATCAGTAGAGAGCCCTTCAGCATGCATGCTTTAGTGAACTAAAAAGGTTTCTATAGTTAATTACCAATTCCACATATGGTATTCATATCAGGGGATGGGGTGTTCATGGAGCACTACATTTCACTGTACTCTCCAGTCAACAAAGCCCGCCAAAAGTGGTCTCATGAAATGTTATTTACCATGGCCGGCCACAACCAATTGGTTTTGTGTGTATGTTGATGCTCTTTTTTCATCACAGAGTCTAAATGAAATGAAAATGGAAATACCTCAAACAAAGAAGATTCATCCTTTGAATAAACATCAAAAAAAGAGAAAGGGATGAACAAGGAGAACATTTCCCATAGGTCGCGCAAGTTCTAGCATAGTCGTGCACGTATACTTGCGCGCCGCACAAATGGTCGCGTAGGTGACTTGCGCGCCCTCTTTGAAAATCGCATAGGGTCTTATCCAGCCTATAAATACCCCCGGTGGGCCCCCCATTTAAGGAGGATTTTTTTTCCAGAATTCAGATACAAAGCTCTGAACGCCCAAGTCTCTTCTTCAAGTCTTTCGAACACTTCTAAGGTAATTCTTTACCTAGAATGGAAGGTCTAAACGAGAGGAATAAGGTCTAAGTGTTATAATTCACTAACAATTGCGCTCCTAAGTATTTTACCCTTAAGTAAAATGGACACACTTGCGTGCCTCCTTACCTACTCATTGAAACTTGCGCGCCACTCTTCTGGAAGTACCTCGGGATAATTCTAAAGGCTTTGGTCAAGGATAGCCCAAGTATTACTCTACTGGTCAAGGATCACCCAAGTATATATGTGTCGCACAATTATACTTGCGCGACCAAGACTTGTGCGCCCATGAAGTACTTGCGCGACCCCCTAGGACTTGCGTGCCCTTTTATTTTTGGGTGCCCTTCCTACCCATTTCACCTCTCTTATGCCATTCCACCTTTCCTATTCAAGATTCAGTCTTCAATACATTCTTCAAAGCCATTTATGGCATGTTTTCTTGATTGACTTCCATATCTGAAAGGAATTATATGGAACATTTCTCAAAACCTACGGATTTACACATATTTATGTCATTAAAGTTAGATATTTCATTCATTCAAGCTCATCCTTTAAGATGAGAGAACCCTATTCATGGGCCTCCTTTCAGGAGTAAGCCCCAGTCCAAATTTTCATTAATTTGGGCATCCTCCTTAGGAGTAAGCCCCAAGTCCTCATTAATTTGGGCCTCCTTTTTAGGAGTAATCCCCATGTCCCCTAGTATGGGCATCCTACTTAGGAGTAATCCCCAGTCATAATTCCCTTAACATGGGATTCCTTTTCAGGAGTAAGCCCCAGTCTCAAAGTTCCCAAAATCTGGGCATCCTTCTTCGGATTAAGCCCCAACCAAAATTCTCTTAACCTGGGATTACTTTTTAGGAGTAAGCCCCAGTCTCAAATATGGGCATCCTCTTTAAGAGTAATCCTGAATTCCCTTAATTTTTCAAGTCCCTTAACCTGGTTCTCCTTCTTAGGAGTAATCTCTAGTCTTAATTTCTCTTAACCAGTCCTAATTTACGTTTGATTTGGGCTTCCTTATCACGAGTAAAACCCAATCATAAGTCCTCTCCTAACTTGGGAATCTTCCTTAGGAGTAAGCCCCAAGATTAGAGTATCCAAATCTCCATAATGCACATATACCTTTATGGACCTTTTTCCTGGATTTCTTCCCTGAAGTAAATCTTAATCTTCATCTGTTCGGGCAGTCACACATACATAATCCCCACATCATTTCTTGTGATTGCATCTTTCATGGCACAATTGTCTAGTTTTACCAATACCTCTTGTTTCTCATACCGAGCATGACTCATGTGAGCTTAGAGTGTAAAAGTAATTATGACACATTTATTTGATCCATCAATCATAAACATCATACTAACTTACTCGAACTACGTGGGTTCTGATTCCTTTTACAAAATAATGGATACGTAGGTAGCCCATCTGCGGGTATGATCCCAACTCTGAAATAATCCATGTCCTTTGGAATGACAATAAACTTAAAGTGCCCCACTGAGTGGCTTTAAAACTAGCATGGTTATCATAATGAAAAAGAGACTTTTATATAATGTGTCGAAGGATACCATTGACTAAGAATCTCTAACAAATATAGATGATTCTCTATCGATAAAGAACCCCGAATACATATAAAATATTCTCTGAATTTCCTAAATTTCAATCATTGATTGTCAGATTTAAATGTAATCTCATTTTATACTTGGTAATGTAATAAGTATTCACAAACATAACTTAAATCTATAAAGAGAGTCCCGAAGTAGACAATAATTCCTCTCAAAAAGGTGTGATGAGTCAGACCTCCCATCCTCTCAACCAATGAAAATTCCTAAGCCTCATCAGTCCACAACTAATGAGCGCCTACCTTTGGAAAGTAGGTCCAAATAGATATGGAATCATTGGATGTTTCTGGTTCTACGAACAAACCCATTAGAAACCAATTGGAATGTTTGAACCTTCAATCAACGAGGTCATCCCCAATTCCAGAGGAAACAAAAAATAGTTAACCCGACGTGAATCTTTAACCAAGTTAAAATGATTTTTTACTTATTTGTTAGGCCCCTATTTAAAACTCAATGAGAGGACCAACAAGACAATCAATAACATAAGTGATCATCCAAAAGATATAGCAGCCGAACTTATCTTGATTATGTTTGTTATATCAAACAGGAACTCTTTTTCAAGATCTTATGCATTACGAGAATGGATATTCTTAAGTCCACATCTGTGAATACCTCTGTTGTGAAAACCTTTGCTGCGAATGCCACTATTTCTACTCCTACTGGATCGTCGTCTGCTTTGAGGATGAAATCACCTACTCATCATCTTCAATGCTAGGTATCAAATGCGGTGGTTAAGGATTACCGTCAAAATGGTACTATTCCGACTCTGGAGGCCGCTCGACAAGCCCTCCCAGTCAATAATTCAACCTGGTTGTCCGGATAGTGATGACCAGCGATCAAGAAGCAGGAAGTGCTAACCACCGTCTCCAACCGTTTCAGGTCGTTATCCCCAGAACACAATCACCATTCACTCCCATATTCTAAGGAGGTGAATGAGAAGGTCCCTCAGGGCCTTAATTCAAGGAGACATGAGTTCTTCCTGAGGGCTCCCATCAACAATCACCTCTAGACTCATGCGGAAGTGAGCCCTCAACATGAAGAGGGTATCGACTCCAGGAGTTCGGCTCAGGTTCCTCAAACCCGAGTAGGCAAGACGAACCACCAGAGGTGACAACCGGTTAACAGTGAGTAGGTTCTTATCTCTGCCATTTCCAGAGAATTCCACCAACCTAACTTGGTGGCAAGCAATGAATGGGCACACACACCCGTCCGTTTTAATTCCACTGTCTAGCAGACTCATCTGTCAGCATCATGCCAATCCCGCCAGGAAATTCCGGCGGAGTACTATAGATAGGAACATACACATATTTATAAATGATCAGCTAGTCAGCAGGCTCGTCTGACTACATATGATAGATCTTGTCAACCATATTCGGCAAAGTGCAATCAGTAGGCACATACACCTACTAGTATTGATCAAGGTTACAAATAGTCTCGTTTGGTAGCATTCAGAGAAGTCAGTCGGAAATCTCTGGTGACAAACAGGAGGCAGACTCAACTATCTTCCCCCACACATGAGTACTGTCAGGATTCATTGACAAGAAAAGGAGGACATGATCAGGAAGACACACCTACACCAAGCACAGAATGGACATATATCCCCGTTCCGACAGATGAAGTCACCAAGAATATTCTATCATTGGTGAAAGAGTAGAAGCAAATCCCTGTTCATATTCTGGATGCCTTCCAGGATATTATAACAGCTTCAGAAGCATCTCAGGGAAAGACACATAAATCTATCCCTACCAGTGGAGTGACACATCAATAGTTCACTCCGGAACAGACACACACATCTGTTCCAGTCCAAGAGGGTTGTGGGGCGTACTTCCCCATATCATATGGACAACCAAGTCAGGAACATACACTTGGTTTGAGTGGAGATAATCAGCCTAACCTGATCATTTCTACTGAGCAGGCACACACACCTGCCAAATTGAGTAAGAAGGAATCTAAGAAGAAGACCTGCCCAACACAGTCAAGAAATAAAGGGCCAATCTGTAACAAGGCCTTAATCGATACTGGAGTTCTTGATGCACTCAGAAAACTATCTGTTGCAACTCAAGATTCTGCTCTCTCAGTTCCCAATAGTGGGAACATTAATTCTGAAGTTCTTCACCAGAAACTTCCTCATGAAGGGTTAATTCGTGACAATTCGGTCGATCTCGAAGTTTCATCTTCAGATGAGAGCCACAAGAACCCTCTGTGTGGTCAGAAGATCAAGGAGAAAAATGTTTCATATTTTGCTGTAACCCACCATGGTGGTCCTCTCCATGATGATGAATTTACCTGCGAAATCCATCTCTGTAGTAGTAATTCACATTGTCTAGAAAATTTTTCAGAAGACAATGCAGTGACGAGAAAGACCTCTTATCTTGAGGGACTTGCAAAAGTAAATCCAGTCATGTCTGATGTATTACCATCAGCAAGTGAAATACTTTCTCAATCATAAGATAGCTCGGGGTGTAGGTCATTCAACGAACCACCCCTGGGTCATTCATTTTCCAGTTTGATCAGTGGATTCTCTACCAGTCTTGTTGAATCCGATGAAGCAACAAGAAAGAACTAGCTCTAGTCTAAACAGGTAGAAGAATCATAATTAAATGATAAAGAGGAAATGTTTAACATGAGAAAACAACTGGAGAAAGGTGAAGTTCCAGTCATGTTTTGGCCTCTTGCTGACTCTCAGTATGACATTCTAGAGATGTTGATGGAAGATGGAATTCATGATATTCGTCTCAACATATGGAAAAATATTTTTCAGTTGAAAAAGAAAGTATTATCTTATGATGAATATGAAAATCATGTTAAGATAATAGAAGGGTTACAACGCCAGATTGATTTGGCATCTCTATCAGTCTCTCGATATCCAAAGGCTGAAAATCAGCAGAGATACCTTCAACATTCATGCCTTGGCACACTAAGAAGATTTCTCTAGTTAATTTCCAATGCCTCATCTGGTATTCATGTCAGAGGATGGGGTGTTCATGGAGCACTACATTTCACTATTCTCTCCAGTCAGTAAAGCCCGCTGAAAATGGTCTCATTCAATGTTATTGCCCATGGCCGACCATAGTCAATGGGTTTTGTTTGTAATCAAAAGCTTGCCCAAGAATAGGCTTCAACTAGTTCCTATCAAAATCAAGCATACAGAGAACAAGTTGTGGAATTACTCCTGCATCAAGCAAATGAGAATATTGAACATACATCTCGTTTAGAGAAAGAACATCACCAAGTGACAGAAGTGTCAGAAATCATCCAACGGTCTTTTGAGCTGGGTGATAAAAGTGGATGCAGGTTGATGCATCTAGCTAATTTCTGGACTAAGGTCTGCAAGATCAGGAGAGATTTCAAGAAGGTCTCAGATATAGCATGTCAAGAGCCACCCCAGCTTTCCAAATTGGGGACTCTTTTAACCCAACCCTCAGAATCAACAAATAGGATTCGAGGAGTTGAGAAAAGATAGCAGGAACAGCCCCAGTCCACTAGACTGGGGATTTTTCAAATCATCAATCCCCCCTCAGCGAAAGTAGGTCTTCTATCGATTGGGGAAGAAGCCACAAGAGGAACGAAGATCCAAATTATCAAGAGATTCTCTCCAAATTACGGTTTGCCAATAAGTTCTTGAGGGATCAAATCAACAAAAGGCAATGTCTCGTCAGGGGCATGGCAGAAGACAATATCACAAAAATGCTGATAAAAGGGATGCGATGTGTTATGAATCAATTAATGTCATTAATGCCATTTTTACTGATCCTCCAGAACATGAGGCTCACTCAGGGGACTCATATGAAGAGGTTCCTTCTCAAGAAGTTGTACGCACAGACACAAATGAATAAGGTGTGCGTACATGAAGTCAAAGGTTTACCCAGAATCTAGGTGTTCCTTCAAATAACCCACTTCCCACTCTCCGAAAGGGATACAACAAAGGGAGGAAAAAGAATCAGGTTACACATCCTCCCTTTGGAGAATGCCAATCGCTCTCACTAGAGTAAATATTTTCACAACAAGAGGAAGAAATGAAGGAGTTAAGGAAGATGAATGCAGAACTACTTCATGGCAGTCTTCCTCCTAAGAGAGCTGGAATTAGTTAGCCAAGGGAGTCTGTTGCAGTTACTGAGATGGATCAAGAATATCCTCCTCTATCAGTACACCCTCACAGGTCTAATCCTATGGGTCAAGTGCAACAACAATCGATGGTTCTACCATCATTTGTAGTACCAGCCACCATACCTTTCCAGACTCCAATTATTGAACCTGCCCGTGTACAAGTTCAACCAGATGTTTCTCAAAAGTTAATAACTACCATTGAGTCATTAACAACTCGTTTAGAGACTATGGAAGGGAAGCGTGCACAGGTTCAACCAGAAAAGAGAGCTTACCCTGAATGGGTAGATTCAATCCCTCCCCCATCAAGTTTTGGGAACCCTGTATTCCCTATTTTCAATGGATCAGGCGATCTTGAACAGCATTTGACGCATTACGTGTCTTATTGCGATCCTATGATGGGAACTCCGGAACAGCAAGAAGTAGTGAAACTCAGATGCTTCATGTGAACCTTGCAAGGACCAGCTTTTGTTTGGTATACAAGCTTGCAATCTCAATCAATTACCAGATGGGAAGATCTCCATCAACAATTCCTTCTTTAGTTTAGCTTAACTTTTCCAAAGGCAACAATTTTTTATCTTAAAAACTATAAGCAAAGGGAGAATGAAAGGATTTCATATTTCAATGCTCGCTGGAAGGGATTAACATATCCCCAAAGCTTAGCACGCCCTCAAGAAAAACTGTTTCCAATATTTGTGTCAAATATGCGTGAAGAATTACACACGCCGTTGATCTCTGTGAACTACACAGGAGGGGTTTGAGACCTTACTTCAATCGCTCAGTAGATTGAAGATTCCCTTATACAGACTAAGGCTAAAGCTCGTGTAATTCCATCAGTTCCAGGAATAAGAATGGGTAAAGCAGAGACTGCTACAATTATGCTTAAGTAATCACCTGTACCTTCTTCTACTTCAAAACCTTCATCTTACCGAAGGGCTCCACCTCCTGAGTGTCAACAACAAAGGTAATTTCATCAAGATGATCAAAGAGATCAAAGACGGAAACAATTTGAGGATCTGAAGAGAAAATTTTACTCTTTCTAAAATGAACAAGTTCCTGGATACTTCATTTCGGCTCTGGAAAATAATTTTGTTCAGTTTCCAAGGCCCAAAAGGCCAAACAAGGAAGGAGATGAAGACCATCCCAATTATTTCCCCTTTTATCAAATTTTGGGGCATCCCATTCAGGAGTGTTTTATTTTCAAATACCTCCTACAAAAAATGGTCGATTTGGGACAAGTCAAACTGAAAGGTTCTTCAGCTCAGGTATCATGTGTTACTACTACAGTTCCAGAGGAGGAAGGCGAGTGGCAAGAAGTTAAGAACAAAAATGCACAAAAATATGATTATTGGATGGTCATAAAGACGATCAACCAATATCATGCTATTTTGCGAACACAATTGAAGAAACCAATTGTGCCTTCTGCCATGAATGTCATAGAAAAACACTCTTCATGAGAGGGAAAATCCTCAAAGAAACGACACAATTCCAAGAAAGAGGAACAATCAGAAGAAGATGAGTATGTGTCAAAGCCTAAGTTGTCTTTGACTTTGGAAGATTTTATGCCAACTACTTCAAAGCAACAGGCACCACCCCACCAAATGGAACAGCCTAAATAGGCTAATCAGGAAGAGTCTTCATCGGATGAAGAGTTGATTTTCAGTTCTGTTAATATGATTCAATTAACAGATCCATATGCTAGTCGCAGTTTCGATTTTGATGAGCCCAAATTCACTATATCAAATAGAGGAATCAGAGGAAGTTCCAGAGGCTTAGGATATAGGGGAAGACATGGATCTTTCAGAAGCCACTATTCCAATTCTACCCCTGCTAGAACTGTGCATGCAGCAGAAACTTGTGGCAGAGCCCTTCAGTGAGCTCAACAAGAACAAGCAAGTTCTTCCACCAATAGTAAATTCAGTCCTGGCACAGTTATTCTGGAGGATTGGTTGGGGGTTCCATCTTCATCCTCTCAACAAGTAAATGGATCTAATCGGTCTAATATTCCAAATCCAGGAATATTACTAACTCCTATCCCGATACAAGATGCATCAACTTCCAAAGCATCAACTTCCAAGGAACCTGCTAAACCACATGTTCCTGTTGGGAAACGCAGACCTCTGGATCAAAAGTATGATGTATTGAAACACCTAGCCCAAGTACTGGCCAAGTTATCAATTTTGGATGCTATGAATTAGTCAAAAGATCTTTGGGAGGCACTCATCGAGGCTTTGTCAAGTCCTTAGGAGTTTGAAACTGAAATTGCTACAGCTGAAGCCTACCATGTTGAAAATAATCCTGCAGAATGCCATGTAGTGATATCTTTCACAGATTAGATGAAGATGATGTCGTGCATGGACACATTAGACCTTTTTATTTATCTGGAAAGGTCAATGGTGTGGACATCTGAAGGGCTTTCATTGATAATAGTTCAGGATTCAACCTCATCCCCATTCGTACACATCGTTGATTGGGCCTCAAGGAATCTAATTTATCTCCTTATACTATGATGTTACAAGTATATGATAAAAATGAACAAGAACCACTGGGCGAGATTACACTCAGAACTCAGTTTGGAGATCTTGTATCCAATTCAGATTTCATGGTTGTTGATCCAGACTCATCCTTCAACATCTTTCTTGGAAGACCCTGGCTACATCAACATGCGACTATCCCTTCATCATACCATCAATGTCTCAAATATTGTTTCAATGGTCAAGTTGGTACATTGTATGGTGATAAGGCCTCGTTCAAGACATGTGAATCTCAATAAATTGAGGAAGAATTCTATCACATGAAGGGAAAGGAGAAATCCATAACAAGGGAGATTACCAAAGTTAATGATCCATATGGTTTGGAAAAGATTCCAATAAATCCATTTGTGCATGTGAGTACAGAATATGTGTTGCCTATCAGTCAAATTGACAGGATAGACCCAAATAAAAATACTTTTATGGAAATATCCATAATGTAAATTATGACAATTGATCCAGACAACATGGGAGAAATTGGTGATCCACTAGGCAATGATGAAATCTCAAATGGAGATGTCTTCATTTCATCTACTGAAATCCAGCAAGTCTATACTTCACCAAACAGGCCAGAAGAAGTTATAGAAATACCAGAGGTGAACGATGATGTTGATTCTCAATCCATCATCTTCTCTTTATTACCCAAGGAAGACCCTTCATCATCAATTAGGTCATAAATGGAAGCTTCTTCTTCAAGATTTTCAAATTTTAACATCTCTTCTGATCATGGAAATTCTGCTTCATCATCTACTATGCAAGTAGAAACAGAAGAAGTAACACATGTTGAAGAAGAAGAGGAAGATCTCAGAGATGCTCCTCCATCATTTGAAGAGGGTATCTCTACCACTGTGGATAAACTCATAGAAATCAATCTGGGTACAAAAGAAGATCCACGCCCCACTTTAATCAGTGCGGCCATGAATCTTGAAGAACAAGAGATGTATATTTCCTTTTTAAAGAAAAATCGAGACATATTTGCTTGGAACTATATAGAGATGCCCGGGCTTGATCCTGATGTTGCTACTCATCATTTGGGTTTACCAAAAGAACATCAAGGATTTAAGCAAGCCGCAAGAAGAACACACCCAACTTATGCTTCCAAAATTGAAGTTGAAGTGGATAATATTATCAAACCTACATTTTTCAGAGAAGTTCAATATCCCAAGTGGTTGGCTAATATTGTCCTTGTGAAAATGAAGAATGGACAAATTAGAGTTTGCATTGATTTCAGATATCTTAATCGGCATTGTCCTAAGGATGATTTTCCAGTTCCGATCACATAACTTTTAATCGATGCAATAGATGGATATGAAGCAATTTAATTCATGGATGGATATTCCGGGTATAATCAAATCCGAATGGCTCCAGAAGATGAATAATCTAAAGCCTTCAAAGCCCCTCAGGGTGTGTTTTGCTACCGGGTAATGCCCTTCAGATTAAAGAATGCAGGTGCAAAATATCAGCGTGCTATGCATCATATCTTCAAACCCTTTTTAGGGAAGTTTGTTGAATGTTATGTGGAAGATTTTGTGATCAAATCAAAACAACTTTCTAATCACTTGGATGATTTGGAAGTCATATTCCGTAAGCTTCGACAACATAATTTGAAGATGAACCCCTTAAAATGTGCTTTTGGGGTAACCTCAGGAAAATTTCTTGGCTTTGTTATACACCATCATGGTATCGAAGTCGATCCTGAGAAGAAAAAGTCAATCCTTGGTATGTCACCTCCTCGAAATTTGAAAGAATTGAGAGGACTTCAAGGACACTTAGCCTATATTCGGCATTTCATTTCCAATTTGGCAGGCAAAAGATTACCCTTCACCAAATTGATGAAGAAGGGAGTCACTTACCAGTGGACTGAAGAATGTCAAGAAGCATTCGATATTCTCAAGAAGTATCTCTTGAGTCCACTAGTGATAATGCCACATGTTGAAGGAATACCACTTATCCTCTATGTAACATCTCTAGAGAGATCATTGGGTGCCTTTCTTTCTCATAAGAATGATGTTGGGAATGAAAACAACCTCTACTATCTCAGTCGGACTATGCTTGAAGTAGAAACCCGATATTCAAGTATTGAGAAGTGTTTCCTAGCATTAATCTTTGTAGTTCAGAAGTTGAGACACTACCTGAAACATCAAAAGTTTCAATTGGTATCTTGAAATAACCCGCTCAAATTCATCCTTAGTCATCCAATGCTTACAGGACGTCTGTCAAGGTGGGCAGTTATCTTGCAGCAATTTGAAATTTAGTATGTGTCTGAAAAGGCAATAAAGGGTCAAGCTCTGGCCGATTTCCTTTCTAAACACCCTTCAGTGTAAGACACATCTTCAGATATTGAACTCCCTGATGAGGAAGTCTTCTCTATTCAAGAAAGTCTTCAAACATGGGAAATGTACATTGATGGTGCTTCTAGAAGTCCAACAGGAAGGAAAATGGAAAATCCTAAATTCAACAAAGTTGGCTTGGGAATTGTGCTCATTTCTCCAGAAAATGTAGTGTTACCCTATTCCTTCTCATTTTTGGGTGGTGGTACAATTAATGAAACGGAATACCAAGATATCATCATAGGCTTAGATTTGGCGCTTCAAGCACAAGTGAATCACTTAAAGGAAAAAGCTGATTCAGACCTGGTAATCAAACAAGTCAATGGGGATTATGCTATCAGAAAAGAAGAACTAATCCCTTTGTATGATTACGTCAGAGAGTCAATGGAGGAATTCCCTTCGGAACAGACATTTTCTTATGTCCCGCAGTCAAAAAATGCCCAAGATGATACACTAGCTAACATAGCCACAACTCTGGCAGATCCAAATCGGGATGAGACAACAATTAGTATTGCCCACCGTCATACAATTTCACCTTATGTTTAAGCCAGAACAAAGGAAATCAATGAAATTAGTCCCATCTCTGAACCATATGGTTGCACTAAGGGATGGATGACACCTATCAGGGAATACCTTCAAAATGGAACACTTCCACCTGATAGAGTCGAGAAAGAACAAATCCGGCGATGTGTGGTCAATTTTACTCTTTATGATAGCCCAGATCACCTAGAGAAAATTCTCTACAAGCATGGTTTTGATGGAGTTATCTTCAGATGTATTGATGGTGAAGAGATAATGGATGTCATGAAAGAAGTGCATGCAGGAGTCTGTGGTGCCCACCAGTCTGGACATAGACTGTCTGATCAGATTCGAAGGCTTGGATACTTTTGGCCTTCAATGATACAAGATTGTGTTGATTTCAAAAATAAGTGTCATTCATTCCAAGTACATTCCAACTTCATTCATCAACCTCCATAGTTTCTTCATACAGCTAAATACTCGTGGCCATTTTCCACATGGGGAATGGATGTGGTGGGACCTTACCCTTCAGCTACGACCAAGCAGTTTAAGTATATTCTTACTACTACTGACTTCTTTTACAAATGGGCATAGGTAATACCTCTCAAAGAAGTTAGTTCTAAAAGTATTTTTAGCTTCATCAAGTCTAACATCATTACCAGATTTGGTGTCCCTCATACCATATTGACAGACAATGACACCAACTTCTGTTCATCCGAGGTGAAGAAGTTGTATCAAGAATACAGCATCAAATCCAATCATTCATCTCAGTATCATGCAACGGCCAATGGACAGATAGAAGCCTTCATCAATACTATGTCAAATATAATGAAAAATATGGTGGATAAAGATAAGAGGTCATGGCTTG
Organism: Viscum album; assembly: GCA_963277665.1. NCBI lineage: Eukaryota > Viridiplantae > Streptophyta > Magnoliopsida > Santalales > Viscaceae > Viscum > Viscum album. Next base: position 1,643,457,498 of record OY728161.1, read on the forward strand.
ATAAACTCTTTCATGCTTTATGGGCTTATCGGACCACCACCCGCACTGCAATGCGGTCAACTCCATATTCACTGGTAAATGGAAAGGAAGAAGTCTTGCCCATTGAAGTTCAATTACATTCGCTTAGAGTAGCCATTTGTGATCAATCATCTACCACTACTGGGAAGTTGGGGTTTCCCAACACTTGTTTGCCAACAGTTCTGCTGAACCATTGGCATAGATGTATAAAACAAGTATTTCCCAATGGTTTGAAGAAACCGTTGGGAAATCTAACAATTCTTCTCCCTTTACCAACGGTTTTACAAAACCGTTGGTAAAGCCTATGACTTAGGAAGGCTTTCCCAAAGGTTTGTGTAAACCGTTGGTAAAACTCACCTTTCCCAACGGTTTATTAAAAACATTGGGAAAGTTTTCCCCTAAAATCCCAGCGAACACGAGATCCCATCCACGCGATTGAACTTCTAAAATTGAGACCTAAGATCTCTCTCGTGTGGAAAATCATTCCACCTGATCCATAATCAATCACAAGGTTGTTTGGTTCTACACTTCAAATCTGTAAGTAGAACATTATGTTTAATGTTTTGCATCTAATTTTTTTATTTTATGTTTTGATTTGGCTTAAACCTACGGTTCGACAGTACGTATACCCAACAATTTCAATTGGATTTTTTATTTTTTTTCTATTTTTGTTCTTGTGTCTTGTGTGAATCAATTTTTTGTTCGGTTTTTGTTTTATGTTTTTGTTCTGGTGGGAGGTGCTGGGGGTGCAGTAGGTGGGGGGAGGGTGTGAGCCGGTGGGGTGTTTAGGTGGGGGGAGGGGGTGTGCTGGTGGGGTGTTGAGGTGGGGGGTTGTACAGGTGGGGGTGGGGGTGGGTTGTGAAGGTGGGGGTGGGGGGAGGGTTGGGTTGTGCAGGTGGGGGTGAAATTAGAGGGGGGTTGTTGTGAAAGTGGGGGGGGAGGGGAGTGTGCAGGTTAGGGGGGTGGGCTGGGCAGGTCAAAGTCTTGGGGGGGTGAGGTGGGGGTTGTACAGGTGAGGGTGGGGGTGGGTTGTGCAGGTGGGGGTGGGGGAGGGGGGCTGTTCAAGTGGAGGGTGAAAGTGGAGTGGGGTGTTGTGCAAGTAGGTGGGGGGAGGGGAGTGTGCAGGTTGGGTGGGGAGGGTGGGCTAGGCAGGTGGGAGTCTATTGGGGGTGAGGTGGGGGTGGGGTGTACAGGTGGTGGTGGGGGGAGGGGGTTGTGCAGGTGGGGGTGGGGGGAGGGGGGGTTGTGCAAGTGGGGGGGGGGGTGTAGGTGGGGGGTGGCTGTGCAAGTGGGTGGGGTGGAGGGGAGTGTGTAGGTTGGGGGTGGGCTGGGCAGGTGGGAGTATGTTGGGGGGTGAGGTGGGGGGGTGTCTAGTGGGTGGATGGGAGGGGGTTTTCCAGGTGGGAGTGGGGGAGGGGGGGTTGTACAAGTGGGGGTGCAGGTGGGGGGGGGGGGGGGGGGGTTGTGCAGTCAGTGGATGGGAGGGGGTTGTGCAGGGGGAGTCTATTGGGGGTGAGGTGGGGAGGGGGGGCTATGCAGGTGGGAAGTCATCACTTCCATAGTTCACCAATAAGCACGGGGAATTCATCACTTCTAGAGATTTGGATAGTTTTGAGGCCTCTTTGGTTTTGGTTTTTGTTTAGTCATCTTGATGAGTAAGGCATCACATGATCTAAAAGTGACATCAACTATATAGGATGAATTCCTTCTCCCACAACACATTTTTCTAGAAATAATATATCCTTGGAAGGTTGTGGGAGCCTTTTAGAATCCAATGCCCCAACATTTTCCCAATTGAAAACTTGATACCATCATGTTATCAAGTCACTAATCCTACCAAATTGGATTTTCACTAAAAAATACTATTCTAATCCTTAACACCCATCTTTTGTTGTTCATAACATGAATGAAAACCCAATTAAATCTCATAGATCTCAGTCACACCCCTGTGGACAGCTCTCCCACCCCCTGGACACCCCCTAACCCCTGGACAGCCCTGCCACCCTCGTGGACAGTCCGTCCACCCCCCTGGACACCTTGTACCCCCTGGACAACCCGGCCACCCCCGTGGAAAGCCTGCCCACCCCCTAGACACCCCCTACTCCCTGGATAGCCCCCCAACCCCATGGACAGCCCGCCCACCCCCGAGACACTCCCGCCCACCCCCCTGGACACCCCACCCCCTGGACACGTTGTACCCCCTGGAAAGACCCCACCCCCACCCCCACCCCCGTGGATATCCCGCCCACCCCCTGGACACCCCCTCCCCCCTAGACAGCCCTGCCACCCTCGTGGATAGCCCACTTACCCCCTGGACACCCGTACCCCCTGTACAACCCCTCCACCCCCGTGGACAGCCCGCCCCCGATTACATAGAAGCAAATAACTCTGCATTTCCCCCGATTTCCAGAAGCCCCTGCGCAGGTGAACCCTAACCTAAGGTCTTCCATCTGATCGGCTGCAACTCCCCCATCCAGGTTAGACTCCTTCAACCCCTTCCCAAATACATACATAGAAGCCCTCATTGAGGTAATTGACATGGTTGGGGTAGTGGGGTATGTGGTTTTCCTTTTTTTAGTGGGGTGATATGGTAATTTCTGTGGACTTTAGTTTGGGTGTTATGAAATGTACTAACTTTTCACAATATTTCCATTTTTTAGAATCAATAACTTATTTAAAAAACTCTCTTTACACATTCTGAATATTTCATGAAAAACCTTCACTTTGTAATATCTTGAACAATTTTTTATCAGGTATATGGTGTCTTCTTGGTATGTGATAAATGAAAAAATTACAAAACACATCTCACCTAAAATCTAGGCACACATAACTGAATTAATTAGTATATATTTACATTATTTTAATAGTTCACTAGATCAACTAGAAACTCCTTCCTCTATCGTTTACTTAAATATATTTTCTATTAAATTTCAATCCCATTGATTTTTTTATGAAAAATTACTTATATAAATTCTTTTTACAGAATGGACAGAAGTTGGATGTATGAAACCGATCATATCTCAAGCGATTTTCAAAACAATTTGGAGAGCTTTATATATTTTTCATTTCACAATGCTTCAGATAGTGGTTGCATACACTGCCCATGTTCCAATTATGTTGGTAGACCTTGGTTGAGCCATGAAGAAGTCAACTACCACATAACCAAAAATGGTTTTCAAGCAAACTACTTTGTATGGTATCACAATGGAGAGAAAATGAAATCTCAAATTGGTGATGATCGAAATGAAAGGACTGGAATGGAGAATTTGTTAGATGATCGGTTTCCATTTATTATTCATCATGAAAAAGAAAGGATTTTGACTCAAGAAGAAGACTTCGATATGAGGACAGCTGATGCATCTAGTGAAAATGATGATATTGATAGGGTGAAAAAATTGAATGATGCTGCCATGACTCCAGTATATCAACAATGTGATAAAATGAAAAAGTTGGAATTTTTAATCCGATTGTTTCATGGGAAAACTATGTATGGGATTTCTAATATAGCAATCGATTACATTCTTACCCTCTTGAAGGATTTACTTCTATATGATGCATATATTCCCTCAAACCACTATATGGCATGGAAGTTAGTTGAGGAACTTGGATTTTCAAGAAACAAAATTCATGCTTGCCCGAAAGATTGCAGTTTATTCTGGGAGGAAACCGCTGAACGAAATGATTATATTAAATGTGGCACATCCCGCTGGAAGTCAAAATCTGATGGAACACCATCTCGCGTTCCACAAAAAGTAATGTGGCACTTTCTATTGATCCCCAAACTCCAGAATATTTTTATGTTTGATGAAATATCAATAAAAATGAGATGGAATGATACCGAGAGAAAGAAGACTAATGATGAGTTGGTTCATCCTGCAAATGTATTTGCATGGCAGAGATTTGATGCTCGACATCCTAATTTTGTAGCTGATGTGCGTAATGTGAGGCTGGGTCCTTCATGTGACAGTTTTAATCCGTTTGGGTAGATTATTACTTCGCACAACACATGGACAGTTTTTATACACATTTATAATATTCCCCCATGGTTTTGTATGAAAAAACCTTTCACTTTCATGAGTATAATCATATCTGGTCCTTCTGATCCCAGTATTGATATTGATGTATACATGCAACCTTTAATAAAAGAGTTGAAACTTATTTGGGATGTGGGTGTGCGCACATACGATGCATGTTCGAAAGACATATTTCAGATGCGTGCTACGCTTATGTGGATGATCAATGATTTTCCAGCTTATGCAATGATCTCTGGATGGAGCACGAAGGGAAAACTGTCATGTCCAGTTTGTATGAAGAATACATGATCCAGAAGACTGAAACATCGTTGTAGTTTCAGTTTTATGGGACATCGATGATTCTTGCCAAAGGATCATCCATATAGAATGAATCGTCGAAGATTTGATAATACTATAGAGACCGATGATCCACCTCAGCGTATGTCTGGAACTGACATGCTTAATGAATTGAAAGATTTCAGTTTTTCATTTGGGAAGGGTCAAATGAAATCTGGAAAGATAAATAATGTTTCCACTGAAACCTGTTACAATTAGAGGAATAGGAGTATCTTTTTTGATTTGCCTTATTGGTCAACCAATTTGTTACGTCATTTCTTAGATGTAATGCATATTGAAAATAATATATGCGAAATGTTGCTTTCGGTTCTTCTAAATTTCAAGGGGAAGACAAAAGATGATTTACGATCTCGGCGTGACTTGGTGGATTGGGGCATCAGACCAGAATTGCATCCTGTGCGTATCAGTGAAAATAAATGGAAACTTCCATGTGCTTCTTATGTGATGACACCTACGAAAAAAAACAATTTCTGGAAGTATTAGAGACTATTAGAGTTCCTGATGGCTATTCAAGAAACATATCTAAATGGGTCAATAGAAGAGAGTTGAAGATAAAATCTTTGAAGACTCATGATTATCACGTTCTACTGCATGAGTTGCTTCCAACAGCAATCCGTCATCTTTTGTCCAATAATGTAAGGGTGGTTGTTATTCGGTTGTGCAATTTGTTTAGAGATATTTGTGCTAAGAAGTTGTCCAAGTCTTTCTTGCAAAAAATGTTGACAAATGCTCCATTAATTTTGTGTGAGTTGGAGAAAATATTTCCTCCATCATTTTTCACATGCATGTTGCATCTGACTGTCCATATTCCCACTGAAATACTTCTTGGAGGACCTGTTTCGTTTCATTGGATGTATCCAACTGAAAGAAATATGTTCACATTAAAGTCTTATGTCCGAAACAGAAATCATCCCAAAGGTTCTATCGTGAATGGTTACATGGCTCAAGAATGTATGGATTTCTGCTCGATGTATTTGTCTGATCTTACTACAAGATTGAACAGACCAATGAGAAATGAAGAGTAACTTTATGAGAAAATTAAACCCAGTTTTCCATCACTTCCTCAAACAGAAGGAATTCCTGGATCATATACATTGAATACATTAAGCCATGAAGAGCGGGAGATGGCACATCGCACAGTTTTGTTCAACTGTGATTTGTTCGATGACTATATCAGGTAACTAAATTGATTATGTATATCTTATATATATATCTGTTAAACTATTCATATTTTTTATCTATAGGGAACATAAAACAATGATAAATAGGAAGCATCGTTCTTTATCTTTGAGAATAAGAGAGTCTTTGCATAGCAAAGAGTTTTCTTCTTGGTTAAAATTGAAGGTATTAAAAAATTAATGTTTAAAATAATTATATCAATATTTAATTAAGTTTAATAGTCATTTATATTGCAGGTATTGAGTTTTTCTTCTGACTCTGTCTCTGAAGAAATAAGAGCTTTGGCTTTTGGTCCTAATACTGTGGTTCGTGACTATAAATCAATTGTTATCAATGGGTACAAATTTATTGTCACTGAACGAGCAAAGAATATGAGAACACAACATGACAGTGTTATGGTTAATGCCACAATAGATTGTTATGCCAGTGCATCAGATAGTAGACCGCGATTTGAAAATGTGGGTTATTATGGATTTGTTGAGAAAATAATAATATTGGATTATTACTCTCATGGACGATTCACAATGATGAAATTCTATTGGTTTGATTCGATGACGAGACATGGCACATTTATTGATGATTGTGGATTTTGAGTAATTAATATGACTCGCACTCTTACTACCGAAGAACCATATGTGTTGGCATCAATGGATAAATAAGTTTTTTATGTCAAAGACAAACTTCGACCTGAATTTGGTGTCATAGTTGAAGTAATTCCAGGAAATATTTTTGATGATGGTGATGATGGAATTGACACTATCCCTAGTTCCATTGGAACCAATCCATTTATTTCGTTAGATGACTCAAATAGCTCAATTGTCAGAGTTTATTGTGAACCTGAAGTTGTGGTTGAAAATATATAGAATCATTCATCCATGTTCTCAATTATTTTGGTTTACCTCGAGTTGGGTTGTTAAGGTTGGTAATATTCAAATTGATTTAGTATTGATCACAAATATGTTTTGGCTGACTTGACCGTTATGTGAATTTTCAATGTTTATTGGTTGCAGTTTTATTTGAATTGCATTTTCTAATTTGGAATTGAACTGTATTCAAACATAGTCAAACAATATTTCTAACTTGGTGAACATTAAAACATGTATGATTTATTAAATCCATTCAAGCTCTTCTAAAAAAATTGATAACTGACTTGACCGTTATGTGAATTTTCAATGTTTATTGGTTGCAGTTTTATTTGAATTGAATTTTCTAATTTGCAGTTGAATTGTATTCAAACATAGTCAAACAATATTTCTAACTTGGTGAACATTAAAACTTGTATGATTTATTAAATTCATTCAAGATCTTCTAAAACAATTGATAGCTGACTTGACCGTTATGTGAATTTTTAATGTTTATTGGTTTAAGTTTTATTTGAATTGGATTTTATAATTTGGAATTGAACTGTATTCAAACATAGTCAAACAATATTTCTAACTTGGTGAACATTACAGCTTGTACGACTTATTAAATCCACTCAATCTCTTCTAAAACAATTGATTGCTAAATTACCTATGAATCCCTCTATTCCCTCATATATTTAGTTTTTTGGGTTACACATTAGTTTTATTTTTCTAATTAATTACATATTTGTTTTCAAAAGCAGGAAATGAAGCCAATTGAAGAGAGATGAAGGAAAAAAATGATGGAGAACAATCGTCGAATGACGGAGATGGGCGTTCCACCATTAGTGCCTATAGTGAGTACTTTATTTCAAATATATATATATATATATTTAAAGAATATATAATGTCATGTGATTAATTTTTTTGTAAACATTTTTGTAGGATCCACTTATACGTCGACAATTATTCGACGAGGAGCCTAGTACTGGTCCTAGTACTCAGGTCGGTGGTATGAGGAGGGTTCATACCAGAGGTGGAAGAGTAGCTGCGCGTACCCGACTAGACCATTCCCCTCCCACTGACATGTCATCCTTCCCACATTTTGATCCCGGTGTGTCGTTAGAGACACACGAGATATTTAGGCCTCCCATGTTTTCGCTACCTTCTGCATCTTCTGGCCCATCATTTTCACATCCCATGATGATTCCCACTCCCCAGTCAGCATTCGATCAGACAGTTGTTCCATCTTATTTTCCTTCTACTTCTGTCTCTCCGAGATTCTATATTCCATCGTCTTCGACTTCTGTTCCACCACAGGGTGTTCCATCAGTTTCTGTGGATCCAGCGGCGCTCAGTGATCAGACTGGCACATGTATATTTATAGAATCCTAACAAATTTTTATAGCAATATTTATTTTCATTATAACATGTTTTGATAAAATATTTGTTTTTCTTTCATGACAGATACATCTACCGATAGGAGGCGTGGGTGGGGGCGTACACGCATGCGTTCGGTGTGGAACCGCCGCACACATGTTATGGTGGATTATAATGAATACAACCAAATGGTTGAGAAAACAGGGCAGCAATGTCGGAGTTTTTTGGCGACGCTTTCCAAATACTTCGACATCATTCCCGTCATCCCGCTATCGTGGAGACATTTTCCACATGAGGTCAAGGATAGAGCTTGGGCAGAGATATGGGTAAAAAAATCTGTTCTATTTAATGCCATGAATTATTTTTGTATTTATATGAATTAATATTTTGATTTCAGCTTTGATTTAATTTTCCCGATGGTGAGGGTGCATGATCGGAACGTCTAAAGGATTTAGGCAAGATTTGGAGAGCCTAAAAGAATGAGTTGTATATTGGCTGGGTTTCTAGAGTTGGCACTGAGTTAGAGGCGGTAATAGTGGTGGATTATTGTCCTATAGAGCAGTATCTTCAGATGATTACTCATTGGATGAGTACCCAGTTTAAGGTATTAATAACATTTGAGGTATTTAAATAATAACTTTCATGTTTTTCATTAATACTATCTGTTGAATTTTCGAATTTTATTTAGGAATCATCTGGAATAAATAAAAAGAACATTGATGCAAAAAAATACCTCCACGCACTGGGACGCACTACGATGCATGATCATGAGAGGAAGCATGTATGATAATTGTTTATAAGTTTTCTTTACGACTTACACTTTCTTTTGTTTCTTAAATTATTTAATAGTTTGATAAAGTTTTCATATAACTTTAGTTTTCAATGTCATTGTAGAGGAAAATAAAAAATATTAAAGGACGTGTGCCTCAAGAAAAACTGTTTTGCTCGAGTAGACGGAAAAAGGATGGAAGTTTCGTCAACGAAGCGACTCAGCAGCAGATTGTAAGTTTTAATCTGTTGATTTTTTTAATATCTATTTTGTAACTTAATGATATATTTATTTTTGTAATAGGTTTCTTTAGAGGCCCTCGATGCCCAAGAACCAGACAATTTTGGGCCAACAGATCACTTACATCAGGTGTTGAGAGAGGAGCATTCTGGAAGAGTACGCTGCCGACCTAGGATAGCCCTAACGAGGTATTGGCCCTCCTTAGGTATGAGATGTAGTGCCACCGAGCTGCAGCAAGTTAGGGCACAGGAAGAACAGGCTGAGAAAACGGCCATAGAGATGGCAGAACAGTCTTCTAGGGCAAACAATGTGTTTATGAAATTTATTGAAGTTCTACGTCCTACACTTCCAGTAGAGGCCAGCCCAGCTTTTGATGAGTATATGTCGTCGATACATTCTATATACGGTGCACCAGGTGGCAGTTCTAGTGGTGGTCAGGACTATATCCAGCTTGATGATGATGATGGCAAGGAGTCTGATGCAGAAGAAGAGGGAGAGGAGGAGGGAGAGGCAGGTGGCGAGGGCGAGGAGGAGGGCGAGGGCGAGGAGGAGGGAGAGGACGAGGAGGAGGGCGAGGGTGAGGAAGATGATGGGGACGAGGACGAGGGTGATGATGATGATGGAGATGATGGTGATGATGGTGATGGTGATGTGGGACAAGTTGATCCATTACATTTTTGACTGATATTACTGATATTTGATATTTAATCTATTCTAGTTGTTGGTTTTATCTAGACTCGTAGCATAGTATTGGAGTTGAGTTATTTTTATATATTATCTGTTTTTATGGATGTTGTTGTCTTTTAGTGGTTGTATGTTTGGGAACCCCCCCTCCTTCCTGGACCCTGGACAACCCCCACCCTCCTCCCTGGACCCCGGACAGCCCCGCCAGACAGCCCCCTAGACAGCCCCCCGGACAGCCCCCCCACCCTCCTCCCTGGACCTCGGACAACCCCCTGGACATCCCCCTAGACAGCCCCCCGGACATCCCCCCAACCCTCTTCCTTAGACCCCGGACAACCCCCCGAACAGCCCCGGATAGCCCTCGGACATCCCCGCGAACAGCCCCCCGGACAGCCCCCCCACCCTTCTCCCTGGACCCCAGACAACCCCCCGAACAGCCCCCCAGACAGCCCCCAGACATCCCCCACCCTCCTCCTTGGACCCCGGACAACCCCCCGAACACCCCCCCACACAGCCCCCCACCCTCCTCCCTGGACCCCAGACAGCCCCCCGGACAGCCCCCCACCCTCTTCTTTAGACCCCGAACAACCCCCCGCACAAAGGATTCTCATAAAATGGACAACATTTTAAGTACATACGGAAAACTGACCAAACGCATTCGGATTGTGTCGATACTTTAGTACAACGATACATGGGTCATATGGGACGTGTACGAGTCAACCTCACCTTAATCTGAGTCACGATGTCGCCGGAATCACTCTAAGTGTCTCTCTTTTTCTTAAAATGGACAACAATTTAAGTAAATACGGAAAACCAACCAAACGCATTCGGTTTACATTGAAACTTTAGGAGAACGATCCATGGGTCATATGTGATGTGTAAGAGTCAACTCCGCCTCAATCTGAGGTGCGGTGTGGCCGACACCACTCAAAGTGTCTGCCTTTTGTTTCAAAAGCACGTCATTTTAATTGAAAAATATCAACTGGCATACGGAAAACCAACCAAACGCATTCAGATTGTGTCGATACATTAGTACAACGATCCATGGGTCATATGTGATGTGTATGAGTCAACCCCGCCTCAATCCGAGGCGCGGTGTGGCCGCCACCATTCAAAGTGTCTGCCTTTTGTTTCAAAAGGACGTCATTTTAATTGAAAAACATCAAATGGAATACGAAAAACCAACCAAATGCATTCAGATTGTGTCGATACATTATCAAAACGATCCATGGGTCATATGTGATGTGTACGAGTCAACCCTGCCTTAATCTGAGGCACTGTGTGGCCGAAATCACTCTAAGTGGCTCTCTTTTTCTTAAAATGGACAACAATTTAAGTACATATGGAAAACCAACCAAACACATTCGGTTTCCATTTAAACTTTAGTAGAATGATCCATGGGTCATATGTGACGTGTATGAGTCAATGCCGCCTCAATCTGAGGTGTGGTGTGGCCGGAACCACTCAATGTGTCTTCCTTTTGTTTCAAAAGTACGTCATTTTAATTGAAAAACATCAACTAGCATACGGAAAACCAACCAAACGCATCCGGATTGTGTCTATACATTAGAACAATGATCCATGGGTCATATTTGACGTGTAAGAGTCAACCACGCCTCAATCCGAGGCGTGGTGTGGCCGCCACCACTCAAAGTATCTACCTTTTGTTTCAAAAGGACGTCATTTTAATTGAAAAACATCAACTGGCATACGGAAAACCGACCAAACGCATTCGGATTCTGTCGATACATTATCACAACGATCCATGGGTCATATGTGATTTGTACGACTCAACCCCGATTCAATCCGAGGCGCGGTGTGGCCACCACCACTCAAAGTGTCTGTCTTTTGTTTCAAAAGGACATCATTTGAAGTGAAAAACATCAACTGGAATACGGAAAACTGACCAAACGCATTCGGATTATGTCGATAATTTTTCACAACGATCCATGGGTCATATGTGACGTGTATGAGTCAACCCCGCCTTAATCTGAGGCACAGTGTGGCCGAAATCACTCCAAGTGGCTCTCTTTTTCTTAAAATGGACAACAATTTAAGTACATATGGAAAACCGACCAAACGCATTCGGTTTCCATTGAAAATTTAGGAGAACGATCCATGGGTCATATGTGACGTGTACGAGTCTACCCCGCCTCAATCCGAGGTGTGGTGTGGCCGCCACCACTCAAAGTGTCTGCCTTTTGTTTCAAAAGGACGTCATTTTAATTGAAAAACATCAACTGGCATACGAAAAACTGACCAAATGCATTTGGATTGTGTCGATACATTAGAAGAATGATCCATGGGTCATATGTGACGTGTACGATTCAACCCCGCCTCAATCAGAGTTGCGGTGTGGCCGCCACCACTCAAAGTGTCTGTCTTTTGTTTCAAAAGGACGTCATTTGAAGTGAAAAACATCAACTGGTATACGGAAAACCGACCAAACGCATTCAGATTGTGTTGATACTTTAGCAAAACGATCCATGGGTCATATGTGATGTGTACGAGTCAACCCCGCCTTAATCTGAGGCACGGTGTGGCCGAAAGCACTCCATGTGGCTCTCTTTTTCTTAAAATGGACAAAAATTTAAGTACATATGGAAAACCAACCAAACGCATTTGGATTCCATTGAAACTTTAAGAGAATGATCCATGGGTCATATGTGACATGTACGAGTCAACTCCGCCTCAATCCTAGGCGCGGTGTGGCCGACACCACTCAAAATTTTTGCCTTTTGTTTCAAAAGTACGTCATTTTAATTGAAAAACATCAACTAGCATACGGAAAACCGACCAAACGCATTCGGATTGTGTCAATACATTAGCACAACAATCCATGGGTCATATGTGACGTGTACGAGTCAACCCCGCCTCAATCCGAGGCGCAGTGTGTCCACCACCACTAAATGTGTCCGCCTTATGTTTCAAAAGTACGTCATTTTAATTGAAAAACATCAACTGGCATACGGAAAACTGACCAAACGCATTCGGATTGTGTCGATACTTTAACAAAACGATCCATGGGTCCTATGTGATGTGTACGAGTCAACCTCGCCTTAATCTGAGGCACGGTGTTGCCGAAATCACTCCAAGTGGCTCTCTTTTGCTTAAAATGGACAACAATTTAAGTACATACGAAAAACCGACCAAACGCATTCAGTTTCCATTGAAACTTTAGGAGAACGATCCATGAGTCATATGTGATGTTTACGAGTCAACTCCGCCTCAATCATAGGTGCGGTGTGGCCGGCACCACTCAAAGTGTCTGCCTTTTGTTTCAAAAGTACGTCATTTTAATTGAAAAACATCAAATGACATACGGAAAACCGACCAAACACATTCGGATTGTTTCGATACATTAGCACAATGATCCATGGGTCATATGTGACATGTACAAGTCAACCCAACCTCAATCCGAGGCATGGTGTGGCCTCCACCACTCAAAGTGTCTATCTTTTGTTTCAAAAGGACATCATTTGAAATGAAAAACATCAACTGGCATACGGAAAAGTGACCAAACGCATTCGGATTGTGTCAATACTTTAGAAAAACGATACATGGGTAATATGTGATGTGTACGATTCAACCCCGCCTTAATATGAGGCACGGTGTGGCCGAAATCACTCTAAGTGGCTCTCTTTTGCTTAAAATGGACAACAATTTATGTACATATGGAAAACCGACCAAATGCATCTGGTTTCCATTGAAACTTTAGGAGAACGATCAATGGGTAATATTTGACATTTAAGAGTCAACTCCACCTCAATCCGAGGCGTGGTGTGGCCGACACCATTCAAAGTGTCTGCCTTTTGTTTTAAAAGTATGTCATTTTAATTGAAAAACATCAACTGGCATAAGGAAAACCGACCAAACGCATTAGGATTGTGTAGATACATTAGAACAACGATCCATGGGTCATATGGGACGTGTACGAGTCAACCCCGCCTCAATCCGAGGCACGGTGTGGCCGCCACCACTCAAAGTGTCTATCTTTTGTTTCAAAAGGACATCATTTGAAGTGAAAAACATCAACTGGCATATGGAAAAACGACCAAACACATTCGGATTGTGTCGATACTTTAGTACAACGATCCATGGGACATATGTGTTGTGTACGAGTCAACCCCGCCTTAATATGAGGCACGGTGTGACCGGAATCACTCTAAGTGGCTCTCTTTTTCTTAAAATGGAAAACAATATAAGTACATACGGAAAACCGACCAAACGCATTTGGTTTCCATTGAAACTTTAGGAGAACGATCCATGGGTCATATGTGACATGTATGAGTCAACGTCACCTCAATCCGAGGTGCGGTGTGGCCGGCACCACTCAAAGTGTCTGCCTTTTGTTTCAAAAGTACGTCATTTTAATTGAAAAACATCAACTGGCATACGGAAAACTGACCAAACGCATTCAGATTGTGTCGATACATTAGCACAACGATCCATGGGTCATATGTGACGTGTACGAGTCAACCCCACCTCAATCCGAGGCACGGTGTGGCCGGTAGCACTCCAGGTGTATGTATTATGTTTAAAATGGACATTATTTCAGGTAAAAATATATGGTATACAAAAAACCGATCAAATTATGAATTGACTTTCAGATTCCACATATAATTGTCATCTAAATTTCAAATTGAATTATAAATGAATTATGTATATTTATAATTAAATTATGAATTCTAATTTAATTATGGATGTGTATAGTTCCACCATTATATGTTAAATGTGTATGAATTTGTTCTCTATATGTAAGTGTTAGTTAGTTATTGCAGGTAAAATAATTTTATATGTATGTGTTAGTTTATTGCAGGTACAATAATTGGATTGAACTGGTGGTTAAATTGGAGAGTTGGTTGCAAATTGGGGAGCTGCTGGGAAAATTGCAGAGCTGCTGTGCAATTTGCCCAGCAGAGGCTATGCCAACAGTTCAAAACGGTTGGAATAGAATGTCTAGGTTTTGTTTTACCAACGGTTCATAAAATCGTTGGTAAAACAGTTTTCCCAATGGTTCTAAACCATTGGGAAAGAGGAGATTTTGGGTTTTTCCTAACGGTTTTCAAAACCGTTGGAAAAAACATGGTAATTTTCAGCACTTTATCCCAACGGTTTATAACCGTTCGGATAGAGTTTTCCCAACGGTTTTCCAGAACCATTGGGATACGGTAATTTTTCTCCCCCCTATCCCAACGGTTCACTGTAAACCATTGGGAAAAGTTTCTACCAATGGCTTACTTCCCTACGGTTTGCAGAACAATTGGTATGACATATACCAACGGTTCTGCAGCCTTTCCCAACGGTTCTAAACAGTTGGGAAATCCTATATTTCCAGTAGTGTACAGATGAACAATCTCAAAAGTGATTGAATGAATTGGAACTGTTAGATGAGAAAAGATTGTGCACTCGGCACCACTTGGAAGTCTATCAGAATCGAATAGCACAAGCTTTCAACAAAAAAGTTCATCTTCGTTCATTCGTTCAGGGAGAATTGGTATTAGTTCTCAGAACTCCAATGATACCAGGAAAGAAACCTCCTAAGCTTGAACCAAAGTGGGAAGGACCTTATTCAATACATAAGGTCTATTCCAATGGAGCTTATTCTTTAATATAAAAGGATGAAGAGCTCATCAGTACTCTAACCAATGCCATATTTCTGAAGAAGTATTTTGTATAAACACAAAATACACCATCAACGGTCCATGAATATGACCTTAAACTATTTGCATGTCCCTTACATCCATCACGATGTTAAACTGCACTATCCAGGGTCCATGAATATGACTTTAAACTATTGGAACTTACGCCCAACATGACGTTAAACTGTGACGTCCAGACTACATGACGCTAAACTGTATAGAAGTCCCTTACGTCAAGCAAGACGTTAAACTGCATAACCAACGATCCGTGCATATGACCTTAAACTTTTCTCACTTTCGTCCAACATGACGCTAAACTGTATCATCCTTTTTTCATCCAACATGACGTTAAACTGTGAAAAAGTCCCTAATACATCCAACATGACGTTAAAATGTTTCCTCTTTTGTCCTTACTACATGACATTAAACTGCACAGTCCTCTTTTTGTCCAACATGACATTAAACTATATTGTCCCCATCGTCCTAACTACATGATGCTAAACTATATAGAAATCCATTAATACATCCTACATGATGTTAAACTGTATTTTTTTCCCTGCTACATGACACTAAACTATGAAGCACCAATAGTCCCAACTACAAGACTTTAAACTGCATAGTCCCTTCATATGTCTTACATGACATTAAACTGTGTATCGTTAAGGTTGTTGTTACCTCTTATTTCTCACACCGAGTATGACTCATGTGATCTTAGAGAAAATTTAAACCATAACACCCTCTTTGGTCCGCTAACCACGCATAAGTCCCAACATCATTTTTTGGTCGTTTTCCCCCAAAAACAACTTGATCACTAATTCATTCTTTAATTGAACTACGCGGACTTTGATCCTTGCCTTCCAGGCTGGGTACGTAGGCAACCTCCCAAGGTTCAATCCCAAAACCAATCTCTTCACATCGGTTCACCTTCATCTCATATGATGTTGATAGGTGAAACCGCTCCCAGAATCAATATCTTTACATTGGTTCACCTTCGTCCTTGCTATACGACGTTAAACTGTACAACACTTTTGTCCTGTATGAAAATAAACTACAATATTCTTTGATACCCTCACCTGAGAGGGAATCATGATTTACATTGATTTTCAATCATGTTATATTCAAAAAAAATGATGTGCATACATGGCAATACCTAAACATTTTATCTTGGGTTAAACCATCATTGCACTAAAGTCCCCTTTCAACCTTCACATGTACAAACAAAATTTGTACAGAAGGTATTTCTAGAACTACATGGGCTTGATTCCCATCCTTATGGGATACATAGGAACATTCGAGTGTCCCTCGAATCCAGCCCCAAGTCTTTTGGGCCTAACCCCAAATTCCACTTTCAGTCCCCTGGCTGAAAATTCCCCATGAAAACACACACTATGTATTTCTTATAATGGTCTGGGCTCTATGACCCTAAACTAAGATCTATCATACTTTCGTCCCACATGATGTTAAACTGTATTTCAAGAATTACGTATGGATTGATTCCCGTCCTTATGATATACGTAGTGAAGTCCAGTATTTCAATTCAGGACCCAGCCACAACATGATTATGGTTAGCATTGATTTGTGTATCTCTACATACATTGGACAATACCCATTTTTTTATGTGTCATAATCCTAACCTTAAATATTTTCAGATCGTCATAACCCTTTTCTTTACTTCTAGTCACAAAATGTCCAATTTTTTAGAGTTCTTTTGTCTGACTATGCAGCACGTGCCCTTAGGCGGCCTTGCATAATTAGTCTACATAACGGACCTGTCAGCCAAAAGATGCTATTATTTGACTATGTAGCCAATGCCCTTAGGCGGCCCTACATAATTCAACCCCCTAATGGGATTGTTAAATAGTGGTAACTTCATTCTTGGGAGGAAATCCTCTTTTGTCCTTATTTTTCTTAATGACAATATGTAGGGATCCGAAAAAATAGCCATCTTTAACATATTTTTCCCATATCCTTTTTCATGATCTGAAATTATTCAAGTCTATGGTTTATATTTTCCTTCCCTAAGTTTGGGTCAGACCTTCGTAGGAGTGATATTCATCCAGTTCTTCGATAATCTTGTTTGGAAATATCTTCTCCATATTCAAGTACCTCTTTCCATACAACAAACTCTATACTTTAGAAAAGTAGAATCCCCATAAACTTTCACTGGCTTCTTAGTAGTAGAAAAGTAAATTTCTGAGAGTTCTTTTTCCTGACTTTGATGTACGTTCCCTTAGGAGGCCTTGCATAAGTAGTCTACATAATGGACCTGTCAGCCAAAAGATGCTATTTATTTGACTATACAGCCAATTACCTTAGGTGGCCCTACATAATTCAACCCCCTAACCGGTTTGTTAAATAATGGTAATTTCATTCTTGGGAACTACTTATTCTAATGCTTTTTAGCTCTTTTTCATATCATTCCTCAGATTCAAATTTTCTTAAGTCATAGTTTACATATTTTCCCTCATACTTGAGTGTGGTAATATGTTTCAGATAAATTTTCAAGGAATTGAGTCAATTTTAATCCATTTCGGTCAAAGCTATTTCAACCTTAAACATTAGCCTCTTTATGTCCAACATTCATGACTTTAAAATGCCCACAAAAGACAAGGTAACTCTAAATAAAAGTCAAGTTCCAGCTCACTAAACATACATTTTGTATGATTTAGGTAATATTGAGCAATTAAAAGATTCAAAGTTTGCAGGGTTATTTATAATAATCCTAGTAAAAATCAAACTATGATTACTAGGCCCATTGTCTTAGGTAAAAAATTTAAAGTAGGTAGTAGGAAAATACATGCACAAATGATTGAAGATGAAAGTATTTTTCATTGAGGCATAAGAGATTAGAAGAACATCCACAGATTGGAGTCTCTTCTCTTTTTCAGGAAATTACAAGATGCTATCAACATAAGTCTTCATTTGATATACAACATCCCGAGCTTCATCAGCAGCCACTTGAAGCTCATGCACTCGACCAACTTCACTCTTTTCAGCCTGGTGGAGAGCTTCCTTAGCATCCGCGATGGCTTTCATCCCATTTATTTGAGCTCACTCCAATGAATTATTGAGTTGGTCAAGTTCCCCAGTAACAACATCTAACTGTTGCTGGAGGTGCATCTGCTGGACGACTTTATCTTTGATCTTATGCTTCAACTCCTTCATTTTGGAAGCATAATCAGCCTCAGCTCGGGATACCGCAGCCTCAAATTCGTTGATATTGACTGACAGCTTCACCCTGGTCAGATCTTCACGACACTTTTTCTCCTGATCCCTTCTTAAGATGACCTGTTGCACTGCGGTATGGATATCTTGATATCCAAAACCGCTAAGTCCTAGCATGACGAATAGGGATGACAATCATGAAATCTTTGATGACAGATCTTCAAGAGGAACTTCAGATATGATTTTCCATATGTTGTTCCATGCCTTGCGTCGTGAAAAGCTGAGCACCTTAACCACCTCCGGGTCTGATTAGACATCATCATCACAGGGGGGGCATGTAATCTGGGATTAATGGACTTATGGAAGTTCCCTGTTCTTTTCCTTCCCCCCTGACCTTGGTTGCTTCACCTTATACTACTGTTTGGGAAAAAGTTGAGACTTTACCTCAAGATATAGCCATTGAAGTTGATGGCCCTGTTTGATCAATTAAAAGTATGGCTAGTTTTATAGAACAATGAAAGTTGGTTGTCTATATTGAAAACTCAGTACAATCATTACCTAACAGTAGATCAATAACTTGAGAAGACTCCTCATTATCTTTCCCAGTTTCAACAGGATCTTCAAGATGGGTCTCAGGAGGCTTTACTGGGTTTATCTCCACTTGAGATAATGTTTCTGCAATTGTAGGGTTGACATCAATGTCTACACCTTCTTCAGGCATTGGCAGTTCAGCAGATTCTTTGGATGGAACTGCATATTATTTTCAGTCATGATTAGAAGTGTAAATTATAAGAAAATTTACCATATGAAGGATAACACTCACGCCCAAGATCTTCTAAATCACATGATAACTTATCATGATCAAAAAATTATTCGAAAGACATGCCAAGATTCATCATTTCATCCAATGATATTTCAAAATCCAGGTTAGTCTCACTAGTGGGAGCATTTGATGTGTCTTCTTGGTGACCCTCATTCTGCGGCCCCTAACCCTGGACAACTTCTTCAGGAAGGATGGCAGATTCAGTTGTTGTGGCCACCAATTATTCTGATGCAGGTGGTATACCTAAAATATCATAGAACAGAAGTTAGTTGATGTTTTCATTCAACATTTAATGAATAATTGTATGAACCATTGTTAAATTACCAGAAGCTGGTTCTTCTCTACTTGTAGCAGCAGCAGAAGCAGTACTGGGAATAGATGTTGGCTCTTTTTCAGAAGTAGCCAAGTCAGCCTGAATTTGCATTTGTTCCACAACACCCTCTGTGGTCCTCAAAGGAGGATCAATCCTCTCCCTCATAGGGAAAATTGAAGAAGCTCCTACAATCCCAAGGAAAATGAGCAATATTTTCATGGTTCAAGACTCATGATTATCCAAAGGACTTGCCACTACTGATGAAGCGTTTAGTTGTGAACTTCTTCCTCTGACGCCTTTGTCCCTTTGGATTTTTGGGAGTGTCGGCAGTCTCCCTTATAGGTACCTGAATCAGAGAATGGAAATCCACATTCAACTCCTCATCCATGGCCTGCTAGCCTGGAGATATCTCACCCGAATCACGAGGAGATTCAGCAGCAGCCCCGATGGCAATACCACCAGGGCTATACTGTGGTGAAAGAACTTCAGTAGTTCCTTTCCTTGAAAGCTATAGGATAAAGAAAGTAATTTCCTTGAGTAACAAAGCTTTGACTGAAATCGATTTGCAAAGTAAATAAGGAAAGAAAACTTACATCTTCAGGAGCCACGTACTCATGCCACTCCTCATCAGTGGCGCCGTGATCCATCATTTCCTTCACCCGCTTGGTGATAGGGATAGAATCATTGGTGGCATGTATATAGGTCCTCAACTCTTTTACATAGGCTCTTACTTCATCAGGGTTATCCTTGAAATGAATATTTGCAGGAGCCTGAAGAGTCCCTATTCAAGGAAGATGTAGCCCTTCACATAGCTCCTGCCAGATAGTTTTAGTATCGCAGTATACATCCTGCCATGTATGGATGGCCTATGGTGGTAGATATGCAGGTGTACTAGAAGGCTGCAACGAGGGTCCTACAACCTTGGATGTTAATTTATTTCTAGTTCGTGAAACTATAAAAAGAGAATGAAAACTTTTTACTCTATAAAGTTACTAGCAATTAAATTGCCTCAATAAAGTAACTCACCAGGAGTTGATGGAGTGGCTCTCTTGATTCTGACAGAAGGATTATATATGGAACGTGGCCAATTTGACACATGTTGTATCTTCTGATAATCTGATGAATCAACCTCGGTTGAAGAACTCGGTGAACCAGCTTCAAGAGTGGAAGAATCACTTGCCACCTTAATTGTTTCTTTCCCAATGGTTCTCTTCTTCTTCCCCACCCGATAAACAGGTTTATTCAATATTGCCTCAGGATATGATGCTACCCAGTTTTCAGCATACCATATGGCAAAATTTCTTACCGCTTCAGCATCTGGTAAGTCAAAAATTTCCCCAGTCCTTTCCATATCTATTAGCAACCATAGTTGTCGGGAAACCATTGGATGCTGCTCTAACCTGACGTGCACTGGAGGAGATACAACAGTTGTCTACAGACACTTTAATTGGTGTGTAAATCGATATGGAGCCTAGGCCTCACATATAATTTCCCCATCAATTCTGGTGGCCAGTACACCATCTCTGCAGGCCAGCATGTAAGACCTCTGTTCCAAGCTGGCTGATCCATCGTCAACAAATCTCCCTGTCGGTAGATTTCTATAGGGAAATAAGTGGAATTCCTTATGCATACCCAGCCTTGTCCTAATATCATAGGCATTGAGGTAAAACGGAAAAACTCCAGAGAAGGCCTGAACAGATGGCCTGAAAGAACTTCCAGGATTCTGTATTCTGTTCTGAACAGCATATGTCCGGAAGTGAGTGGCGATCCATCCCCATAAAACATGGAATGCTCCCACTAATCTCAAAGGAGACTTACCCATATAGACATGGAGTAATCTCATATGAATATTTTCCAAAACTGGGGTAGCCAACCCCACCATCTTCCTCTCAGCCAACTTGGCTGCAATAATGAAGGTCCCTAGCCTGATGCCTCCCTTCGAATCTATGACTAGAAAAAGATAGGCACTGAGCCATAAGGATAAAAAGCCTGCCAAATGGGTCTTATCCAGGATTTTATGATTCAATTCATACCCCCATTTCTCAAACTCTCCTGCTTCCAGAGTCGGCCAGAATGTGCCAGGAGCACCTCTCTTATCCGCTCTAGGGCAGCTAGTAGGAGGAGTACAAGTAGGCCCCTTTTCCCTCTTCTTCTTGAGAAACACATCCATCCATTCCTCTGGATGAAAATCCCTACTAGAATGATTCTTTTAAGTCTTTGAGATTTTGATCTTATGATAAATCTTCAAAAACTCTCAAACCAAATACGGAGTCTTCTCCAGATTATTCAAAGTTGCCTTTGGAGGGATGAATTTGTCATACATATCACCTAAAATTGGAACCCCTGATATCTTGTAGACATCCCACAAACTAATTCCTACTTATCCATGGGTCGGATGGAAATAATTAGTTTCTGGGCTCCAGCGGCTAAGCAACTTCGGTGCAAAATTATCATTCCTATAAACATATGTTTGCCCAGCCCAGACGACTTCATAAATTGCAGCTCCCTTTATATCCTCGAAAAAATATTCACAAGTTTTTCGCACCCAATAAGCCCACATCCAAGTTGGATTCACCCCTCCTCTAGAACGGAATTCCCATTTCTTCTTCCAGCTTTTGGATTGATCCATCTGAGAATTTCAAAAGATTGAAGGATAACAATGTGGTTCCAGCTCAGGTTTGTGAGGTTTCAGATCTGGTGCACATGAGCTATGATGCATTATATATGCTTTCTTTACTGTTCCAACATTAGAAAATGTTTCTAAGATTGAGACATTTTCTGAAGAAAAGTTGGTATATGACTAAAACCAAGAATGTGGGAGATAGTTCTTTGCCTCTGGAATATTGACATCTTGCAGATAACCATGGCCATACAGAGGCAGATAGATTCTGTGCAGGAAATTAATATGATGCTTCTTCAAGTACTTGGTTAATTATGGGAGAGTACTTTCACAGGTTGAATAGTAATCATGGCCAACAATGTCCATCATATCATCAATTATTTTGCTTTCCAGTTCATCAGTCGTTCCGATTCTCTTGGGAGCCATTGGATTGGCACAAAAGTTGATTAATTAACTCTTAAAGTAAGTTATTTTTTTCATAAAATTTGTGAGGGAATTTGAAAAATTGTCTAAGGCATTTAGGCGCGCAAGTCCCATAGTTGGGGCACAAGTCTCCTTCGGTCACACAAGTATTGGGTGCGCATGTATCACCGCGCAAGTCCAAATACCTTAACAGAAGCACGACACAAGAAACAAGAAGCGCGGACGAGCGAAAGTCAGGAGTCCACTTGCGCGCTGAGAGAAAAACAAAACAAGAGAGAGTCGGGTGCTTTGTGCAAAGTGAGGCCATCTATTTATAGACGAGGCCATACCCCTATGCGCAGGACCCTGCATGCATGAAGCCCATTTACGTGCCAAACCCTGTGCGCCCTAATTTACTTTTGTTTCTCGTTTTCCTCAGAGTCAAATACTCATTCCTTTTTGGATCCAACTCTGAGGGGGGACTTTTGTTGATGCTCCTTTTTCGTCACAGATTCTAAACGAAATGAAAAGAGAAATACCTCAAACAAAGAATATTCATCCTTTGAATAAACATCAAAAAAAGAGAAAGGGATTAACAAGGAGAACATTTCCCATAGGTCGCGCAAGTTCCAGCATAGTCGCGCAAGTATACTTGCGCGCCACCCAAATGGTCGCGCAGGTGACTTGTGTGCCCTCTTTGAAAATTTCCCAGGGTCTTCTCTAGCCTATAAATACCCCCAGTGGGCTCCCCATTTAAGGAGGATTTTTTTTCCAGAATTCAGATACAGATCTCTGAATTCCCAAGTCTCTTCTTTAAGTCTTTCGAACACTTATAATGTAATTATTTACCTATAATGGAAGGTCTAAACAATAGGAATAAGGTCTAAGTGTTAGAATTCACTAACAATTGCGCGCCTAAGTGTTTTACCCTTAAGGGAAATGGACACACTTGTGCGCCTTCTTACCTACTCATTGAAACTTGCGTGTCACTCTTCTGGAAGTACCTCGGGATAATTCTAAAGGCTTTGGTCAAGGATCTCCCAAGTATTACTCTAATAGTAAAGGATGGCCCAAGTATATATGTGTTTCGCAAGTATACTTGTGCGACCAAGACTTGCGCGCCCATGCAGTACTTGCATGACCCCCAGGACTTGCGTTCCCTTCTATTTTTGGGTGCCCTTCCTGCCCATTTCACCTCTCTTATGCCATTCCACATTTTCTATTCAAGATTCAATCTTCAAGAAATCATTCAAATCCATTTATGGCATGTTTTCTTGATTGAATTCCTTATCTGAAAGGAATTCCATGGAACATCTCTCAAAACCAAGTGATTTACACATCTTTATGTCACTAAAGTTAGATATTTCATTCGTTCAACCTCATCCTTTAAGATGAGAGAACCCTATTCATGGTCCTCCTTTTAGGAGTAAGCCCTAGTCTAAATTTTCATTAATTTGGGCATCCTCATTAGAAGTAAGCCCCAAGTCCTCATTAATTTGGGCATCCTTTTTAGGAGTAATCCCCAAGTCCCCTAATATGGGAATCCTCCTTAGGAGTAATCCCCAGTTATAATTCCCTTAACCTGGGATTCCTTTTGGGGAGTAATCCCCAGTCTCAATGTTCCCAAAATCTGGGCATCCTCCTTAGGAGTAAGCCCCAACCATAATTCCCTTAACCAAGGATTCCATTTCAGGAGTAAGCCCCAGTCTCAAATATGGTCATCCTCTTTAAGAGTAAGCCCCAAGTCCCTTAACCTGGGTCTCCTTCTCAGGAGTAAGCCCCAGTCTTAATTTCCATTAACCAGTCCTAATTTACTTTTGATCTGGGCTTCCTTCTCAGGAGTAAAACCCAATCATAAGTCCTCTCCTAACTTGGGCATCTTCCTTAGGAGTAAGCCCCATGATTAGAGTATCCAAATCTCCATAAGGTGCATATACATTTATGGACCCTGTTCCTGGATTTATTCCCTAAATTAAATCTTAATCTTCATTTGTTTGGGCAGTCACATATACATAATCCCCACATCATTTCTTGTGATTGCATCTTTCATGGCACAATTGTCTGGTTTTACCAAGACCTCTTGTTTCTCATACCAAGCATGACTCACATGATCTTAGAGTGTAAAATTAATTATGACACCTTTCTTTGAGACATCAATCATAAAAATCATACTCCCTTACTCGAACTACATGGGTTCTGATTCCTTTTCCAAAACAAAGGATACGTAGGTAGCCCATCTGCAGGTACAATACCAACTCAGAAATAATCCATGTCCTTCTGAATGACAATAAACTTCAAGTTCCCCACTGAGTGGCTTTAAAACTAGCATGGTTATTATAATGACCAAGAGACATTTATATAATGTGTCGAAGGATACCATTGAATAAGAATCTCTAACAAATACAGATGATTCTCTATCAATGAATAACCTCGAATACATATAAAATATTCTCTAAATTTCCTACATATCAATCATTGATTTTCAGATTTAAAGGAAAGACCATTTTATACTTGGTAATGTAATAAGGATTCATGAACATAACTTAAATCTATAAAGAGAGTCCTGGAGTAGACAATAATTCCCCTCAAAAAGGTGTGATGTGTCCGGCCTCCCATCCTCTCGACCAATAAAAATTCCTATGCCTCATCAGTTCACAACTAATGAGCGCCTACCATTGGAAAGTAGGCCCAAATGGATATGGAATCATTGGATGTTTCCAGTTCTACGAAAAAACCCGTTAGAAACCGATTGGAATGTTTTAACCTTAAATCAATGAGGTCATCCCCAATTCCCAAGGAAACAGTGTAATCAAAGTCTTGCTCAGGAACATGCCTCAACTAGTTCTTCCCAAAGTCAGGCATACAGAGAAAATATTGTTGAATTACTCTTGCATCAAGCAAATGAGAATATTGAACATGATTCTCGTTTAGATCACGTGCATAATCAGGTAACATAGGTGTCAAAAATCATCCAACGGTCATTTGAGCCAGGTGATTTGAGTGGATAAAGGTTGATGCATCTGGCCAATTTCTGGACTAAAGTCCACAAAATCAGAAGATCTTTTAAGAAAGTCTCAGATGTAGCAGCTCAAGAACCACCTCATCTTGCCAGACTGGGGACTCTTTTAGCTCATCCCTTGGGATCAAAAATTGGGATTCAAGGAGTTGATCAGGGAAATCAGGAACAACCCCAGTTCATCGGACTAGGGACTTTTTTAAATCCTCAATCTCTACCTCAGTGAAATTCAGTTTTCTCTCGGTTAGGGTAGAAGCCACAAGAGGAACGCAGAGCCAAATTATCAAGAGATTCAAATTACGGTTCATCAAGAAGTTCATGAGGGATCAACTCAATAAAAGGAAATGTCTCATAAAGGACATGGAAGAAGACAATATCATAGAAATTATGATAGAAGGGATGCAATGTGTTATGCATTGATAAATGTCATCAATGCCATTGTTACTGATCCCCCAGGACATGAGGTTCACTTAGAGGAATCGAATGAAGAATTTCCTATTCAAGAAGTTGAACACACAGAAATAAATGAAGAAGTTGTGCATACCAGAAGCCAGAGGGCTTCCCAGAGGCAAGATATTCCTTCAGGCAATGCCCTTCCATACTCTAAAAAGTAACATGCCAAGGAAAAGGGTAAAAGTCAGGTTACGTCCCACCCTACCTCTGGAT
This sequence comes from Viscum album, assembly GCA_963277665.1. Taxonomy (NCBI): domain Eukaryota; kingdom Viridiplantae; phylum Streptophyta; class Magnoliopsida; order Santalales; family Viscaceae; genus Viscum; species Viscum album. Next base: position 1,643,483,627 of record OY728161.1, read on the forward strand.
AAGGCCAATCACTCTCATTAGATCAAAGGTTCGCACAAAAAGAGGAAGAAATGAAGGAGTTAAGGAAGTTGAATGCAGAACTACTTCGAGGTAGTCTTCCTCTTAAGCGTGATGGAGTCAGTCAGTCAAGGGAATTCATTATAGTTACTGGGATGGATCAAGAATATCCTTCATTACAAGTACACCCTCACAGGTCTAATCCTATGTGTCATGCGCAGCAACAACCGGTAGTGCTGCCATCAGTTGCAGTATTAGTCACCAAACCTGTCCAAACTCCAGTTATTGCACCTGCTCAGGCCCAAGCTCAACCAGATGTTTCTCAAAAGTTAATGAATACCATTGAGTCAATAACATCTCGGTTGGAAGATATGGAAGGAATGTGTGCACAAATTCAACTAGAAAAGAGAGCTTACCCTGAATGGGTGGATGTAATTCCCCCCCCCCATCAAATTTTTCAAGTACCACATTCCCAATTTTTAATGGTTCGGGAGATCCAGAACAACACTTAACACGTTTTGTTTCTTGTTGTGATCCTATGATGGGAACTCCTCAAAAAAAAGAAGTAATTAAGCTCAGGTGTTTTGTATATTCATTACAAGGGCCTGCTTTTGTCTGGTATACAATATTGCAATCCCGGTCAATTACCGGGTGGGAAGATCTTTGTCAACAATTACTTCTTCAATTTAGCTCAACATTTCCAAAGATGACAGTTCTTGATCTTAAAAATTGTAAGCAAAGGGAAAATGAAAGAGTTTTGGATTTCATTACTCGCTGGAAGGGATTAACATATTCCTTAAACTTAGCACTCCCTCAAGAAGAATTGTTGTCAATCTTTGTGGCAAATTTGCGTGATGAATTATGCACATCGTTGATCCCTGTGAAATACACAGGAGGGTTTCAAGAACTTACTTCAATCACTCAACATATTGAAGATTTTCTTATATAGACTAAGGCTAAAACTCGTGTAATTCCATCAGCTCCAGGAATGAGAATGGGGAGAGAAGAGACTGCTACAATTACACTTAAACAAGCACTTATAAATGATTCCACTTCAATACCTTCATCATATCGAAGGGATCCACCTCTTGAATGTCAAAAATAATGGTCGTCTCGTCAATATGATCAAATATATCAAATACAGAAACAATTTGAGGAGTTAAAGAATAAATTTTATTCTTTCCGAAATGAACAAGCTCCTGGTTACTTCATTTCGGCTCTGGAAAATAATTTGGTTTAGTTTCCAAGGCCTAAAAGGCCAAACAAGGAAGTATATGAAGAACTTCCCAACTATTTTCGATTTCATCAGATGTTGGGGCATCCCATTCAAGAGTGTTTTGTCTTCAAAAACCTTCTGCAAAAAATGGTGGACCCGGGACAAGTAAAACTGAAAGGTTCTTCAGCCCAGGTAGCATGTACTGCTACTGATCCAGAGGAAGAAGGTGAGTGGCATGAAGTCAAAATTAAAAATTCATAGAAATATGATGATTGGATAGGCAAGAAAACGATCAACCGAACTCATTCCATTTTATAAACGCAATTGAAGAAACCAATGGTGCCTTCTGCTATTTCTGCCACAGAAAAACTCCCTTCGTCAGAAAAAAATCCTCAAAGAGGCGGCATAATTCGAAGAAAGAAGAGAATTCAGAAGAAGATGAGCTCATGTCAATGCATAAGTTGTCTTTGAATCTGGCAGATTTTATGCCATCTACTTCAAAAGCACAGGAACCACCCCACCAAATGGTACAACCAGAAATGGTTCATCAGGCAGAGTCTTCATCAGATGAAGAGTTGATATTTGGTTCTGTTAACATGATTCACTTAACAGATCTGTATGCCAGTAACAATTTAAATCATGATGATCCTGAGTTCCCTGTATCAAATAGAGTAATTAGAGGGAGTTCAAGAGGTCTAGGATACATGGGGAGACGTGGATATTTCAGAATACACTATTCCAATCCTACCCCTGCTAGAACTGTATATGCAGCAGAAACTCGTGGAAAATCCCTTCAGCGGGCTCAATAAGAACAAGAAAGTTCTTCCACACATGGAAGATTCAGTCATGGCACAGTTATTTTGGAAGATCGGTTAGAAGTTACACCTTCTTCCTCTCAGCACATAAATAGACCTAGTCAGTCTAATATTCCAAAGCCAGGATTATTTCCAACTCCTAACCCGATACAAGATGCATCTACTTCTAAAGCATAAACTTCTAAGGCACCTGTGAAACCACATGTTCCTATCGGGAAACCCAGAACTTTGGACCAAAATTATGATGTATTAAAACATTTGGCCCAAGTACCGGCCAAGTTATCAATTATAGATTCCTTGAATCTATCAAAGGATCTTCGGGAGGCACTCATTGAGGCTTTTTCAAGTCCTCGGGAATTCGAAATTGAAATTTTTGCGGCTGAAGTCTACAATATAGAGAATGATCCTACAGAATGTCATGCTATGATATCTTTTACTGATAAAGATAAAGATGATGTTGTGCATGGACATATTAGACCTTTTTATTTATCTGGAAAGGTCAATGATGTAGACATCAGACAAGATTTCATTGATAATGGTTCAGGAGTCAACCTCATCCCTATTCATACACTTTGTTGATTGGGCCTCACCGAATCTGATTTATCTCCTTATACTTTTATGATGCAAGGATATGATAAAAATGAACAAGAACCTCTGGGCAAGATTACACTCAGAACTCAGTTTGGAGACCTTGTATCCAATTCAGATTTCATGGTTGTTCATCATGACACAGCCTTCAACATTTTTCTTGGAAGACCTTGGCTACATTAACATATGGCTATACCTTCATCATACCATCAATGTCTCGAATATTGTTTCAATGGTCAAATTGGGACATTGTATGGTGAAAAATCTCCATTCAAAACATGTGAATCTCAATACATTGCGGCAAAATTATATCACATGGAGGGAAAGGAGATATCCATGACAAAGGAGGTTACCAAAATTAATTATCCACATGGTTTGGAAAATATTCCAGTAAAATCATTCATACATGTGAGTACAGATTATGTGTTGCCTATCTGTCAAATTGAAAGGATATACCCAAATCCAAATACTCTTATGAAAACTTCCATAATGTTAATTATGGAAACCAAGCCAGATAGCATGGTAGAAATTGCTGATTCACTAGGCAATGATGAAAGCTAAAATAGAGATATCTTCATTTCATCCACTGAAATCCAGAAATTCTATACTTCATCAACTAGTCCAGAAGAAGTTATAGCAATGTCAGAGATGAATGATGATGTCGATTCTCAATCCATCATCTCCTTTTTATTACCCAAGGAAAACACTTCATCATTAATAGGGTCAGAAATGGTAGCCTTTTCTTCAAGATGTTCAAATTTTAAGTTCTCTCCTGATCATGGAAATTATGCTTCATCATCTACTATGCAAGTAGAAACAAAAGAAGTAACACCTATTGAATAAGAAGAGGAAGATCTCAGGGATGCTCCTCCATCATTTGAAGAAGGTATCTCTACCACTATAGATGAACTCAGAGAAATAAATATGGGTACAAAATAAGATCCACACCCCACTTTAATTAGTGAGGCCATTACTCTTGAAGAGCAAAAAATTTATATTTCATTTTTAAAGAAAAATCGAGATATATTTTCTTGGAACTATACAGAAATTCTAGGGATTGATCCTGATGTTTCTACTCATCATTTGGGTTTTCCATAAGAACATTGAGGATTCAAGCAAGCCACAAGAGGAACACACCGAACTTATGCCTCCAAAATTGTAGCTGAAGTGGATAAGCTTATCAAGGCTAACTTCGTTAGAGAAGTTCAATATTCCAAATGGCTGGCTAATATTGTCCCTATGAAAAGGAAGAATGGAAAAATTAGAGTTTTCATTGACTTCAGAGATCTTAATCGGCATTGTCCCATGGATGATTTTCTAGTTCCGACCACAGAACCCTTAATTGATACAACAGCTGGCTATGAAGAACTTTCCTTCATGGATGGATATTCTGGGTATAATCAAATCTGAATGGCTCAAGAAGATGAAGAATCTATAGCCTTCAGAGCCCCTCAAGGTGTGTTTTGCTATCGGGTAATGCCCTTTGGCCTGAAGAATGCAGGTGCAACATATCATCGTGCCATGCACCATATCTTCAAACCCTTTTTAGGGAAATTTGTTGAATGTTACGTGGATGATTTGGTGGTTAAATATAGACAACATTCTAATCACTTGGATTATTTAGAAATCATATTGCACAAAATTCGACAACACAATTTGAAGATGAACCCATTGAAATGTGCTTTTGGGGTAACCTCAGGAAAATTTCTCAGCTTTGTTGTACGCCATCATGGTATCAAAGTTGATCCTGAGAAGACAAAATCAATCCTTGGTATGTCACCTCCTCGAAATTTGAAAGAATTAAGAGGAATTCAAGGACACTTGGCCTATATTCGGCATTTCATCTCTAATCTGGCAGGCAAATGTTTACCCTTCACCAAATTAATGAAGAAGGTAGTCACATACCAGTGGACTGAAGAATGTCAAGAAGAAATCAATATTCTTAATAAATATCTCTTGAGTCCACTAGTATTAATGGAACCTGTTGAAGGAAGACCACTTATCCTTTATTTAATATCTTTAGAGCGATCATTGGGTTCCTTCCTTTCCCAAAAGAATGATGTTGGGAATGAAAAAGTCTTTATTATCTCAGTCGGACTATGCTCGAGGAAGAAACTCGATATTCAAGTATTGAAAAGTGCTTCCTAGCATTAATCTTTGCAGTTCAGAAATTGAGACACTACCTGCAACATCATGAGGTCCAATTGGTTTCTCACAATAACCCGCTCAAATTTATCCTTAGTCATCCAATGCTTACAGGACGTTTGGAAAGGTGGGAAGTTATTTTGCAGTAGTTTGATATCCAGTATGTGTCTCAAAAGGCAATAAAGGGCCAAGCTATGGCTGATTTCCTTGTTGAACACCCTTCAGTGGAAGATATATCTTTAGATATTGAACTTCCTGATGAGGAAGTCTTCTCTATTCAAGATAATATTCAAAAATGGGAAATGTACTTTGATGGTGCTTCCAGAAGTCCAACAGGGAAGAAAATGGAAGATCCTAAATTCAACAAAGTTGGTTTTGGAATTGTACTTATTTCCCCATAAAAGGAAGTGCTACCCTATTCCTTATTATTGTTGGAAGGAGGTATAAACAATGAAGTAGAATATCAAGCCCTCATGGTAGGATTGGAGTTGGCACTTCAGGCACAGGTGAATCACTTAAAGGTTAAAGGTGATTCAGACTTGGTAATCAAACAAGTCAATGGGGACTATTCCATTAGAAAATAAAGGTTAATCCATTTGTATGATTACGTCAGAGAGTTAATGGTGGAATTTCCTTCAGAACCGACATTTTCTTATGTCCTGCGATCACAAAATGCTCAAGCTGATGCATTGGCTATTGTAGCCACAGCTCTGGTAGATCCAAATCAGGATGAAACAATCATCAGTATTTCCCATCATCATACAGTTTCACATTATGTTCAAATCATAATAGATGAAATCAATGAAATTAGTCCCATTTCTGAACCATATGGTCATACTACAGGATGGATGACAACTATTAGGGAATACCTTCAAAATGGAACACTCCCACCTAATAGAGCCGGGAAAGAACAAGCCTGACGACGTGTAGTCAATTTTACTCTTTATCATAGCCCAAATCACCTAGGAAAAATTCTCTACAAGCGAGGTTTTGATGGAATTCTCTTCCGATGTATTAATGGGGAAGAGACAATGGCTGTCATGAAAGAAGTACATGTAGGAGTCTATGGTGCCCACTAGTCTGGACATAGACTGTCTGATCAAGTTTGAAGGCTTGGATACTTATGGCCTTCAATGATACAAGATTGTATTGATTTCACTAAGAAGTTTCATTCTTTCCAAGTATATTCCAATTTCATTCATCAACCCCCAGAGTTTCTCCATACAGCTAAACAATCATGGCCATTTGACACATGGGGAATGGATGTAGTAGGACCTTACCCTTCGGCTACATCCAAGTAGTTTAAGTATATTCTTACTGTTACTGACTTCTTTTCAAAATGGGCATGGGTAATACCTCTCATAGAAGATAGTTCTAAATGCATTGTTAGCTTCATCAAGTCTAACATCATTACCAGATTTGGTGTCCCTCATACCATATTGATAGACAATGGCACCAACTTCTGTTCATCCAAGGTAATGAAGTTGTATCAAGAATACAACATCAAATCCAACCATTCATCTCAGTATCATGCAACGACCAATATAAAAATAGAATCCTTCAATAATACTCTTTCAAAAATACTGCAAAAGATAGTGTATAAAGATAAGAAATCATGTCCTGATAAAATTTTTCATGATTTATGGGATTATCGAACCACCACCCGCACTGCTACGCGGTCAACTCCATATTCATTGGTATATAGAACAGAAGAAGCCTTGCCCATTGAGGTTCAATTACCTTCGCTCAGAGTATCCATTTGTGATCAGTCATCCATAGATGAACAATCTCAAAAGTGATTGGATGAATTGGAACAATTAGATGAAAAAATATTGTGCACTATGCACCACTTAGAAGTCTATCAGAATCAAATAGCACGGGCTTTCAAAAAAAAGTTCTTCTTCGTTCATTCATTCAAGGAGAATAGGTATTGGTCCTCAGAACTCCAATGATACTAGGAAAGAAACCTCCAAAGCTTGAGTCAAAGTGGGAAGGACCTTACTCAATACATAAGGTCTACTCCAAAGGAGATTATTCTTTAATCTCAATGGATGGAGAACTCATCACAACTACAACCAATGCTCGATTTCTGAAGAAGTATTTTGTGTAACACAAATACATCTTTAGTCCTTACTACAAGACTTTAAACTGTATGGTCCCTCTATCTTCCAAAATGATTTTAAATTGTGTCTCTATCGTCCAACATGACGTTAAACTGTGTCCCTATCATCCAACATGATGTTAAACTGTGTCCTTATTGTCCTACATGACATTAAACTGTGCACATGTACTGCAATACGTTAAACTAAAATATGTCCTAGATACATGACGCTAAACTGTACAACACCCTTTTTTCCTACATGACGTTAAACTATGAATTGTTAGGGTTGTTGCTACCTCTTATTTCTCACACCAATCATGACTCACGTGAGCTTAGAGTAAGCTTCAACCATAACACCATCTCTGGGCTGCTAACCACGCATAAGCCCCAACATCATCTTTGGGTTGTCCTCAAGTACAACTGGATCACCAATTAATTATTAATAGAACTATGCGGACTTTGATCCTTTCCTTCTAGTATGTGTATGTAGGCAACCTACCTAGGTTCAATCCCAAAACCAACATCTTCACATCGGTTCACCTCCATCTCATACGATGTTGATCCATGAAGCCCCCCCCCCCAAAACCAATATCTTCACATTGGTTCACCATCGTCCTTTCTATATGAAGTTAACCTATAAATTCCCTCATTGTCCTCACTGAAAGACATTAAACTTCATAGAAATACGTCTTAGCTACATGACACTAAACTATGCAGCACCGGTCCATGCATATGACCTTAAACTATTCGCACTTTTGTCATGTACAAAAATAAACTACAGCAGTCTCTGACAACCTCACCTGAGAGGGAATCATTGTTAACATTGATCCCAAATCATGTTATATTCCAAAGAATACGTGCATACATGGAAATTCCCGAACCTTTAATCTTGGGTCAAACCATCATTGCACTAAATTCCCTTTTCACCCTTTAGTTGTAGAACCAAATCTGTACATAGGGTATTTTAAGAACTATGTATGGATTTATTCCCATCCTTATGGGATATGTAGGAATGTTCAAGTATCCCTCGAATCTAGCCCTAAGTCTTTGGGCCTAACCCCAAATTCCACTTTTAGTCCCTTGGCTGAAAAGTCCCCCCTGTGAAAACATGAATGTGGTATGAAAACCTTGGTCTTCATTCACATCAGGTTTATAAAACACACAATGTGTATTCCTCATTATGGTTCGAGCTCTATGAACCTAAACTATGATCTCTTACATTCTCATCCCACATGAAGTTAAACTGTATTTCAAGAACTACAATTGGATTTATTCTTATTCTAATGAGATATGTAGTGAAGTCCAGTATCTCAATTCAGGACCCAGCCACAACATGATTATGGTCAGCATTGGTCTATGTATCTCCTTCATGCATTGGAAAATACCCATTTTCATGTGTCATATTCCTAACCTTAAATACTTAAAGATCTCCATAACCCTTTTCTTGACTTCTGGTCACAAAATTTCTGATACCTGAGAATTCTTTTGCCTGACTATACAACACGTGCCCTTAGGCGGCCTTGCATAAGTAGTCTACATAATAGACCTGTCAGCCAAAAGATGCTATTATTTGACTATGCATCCAATTCCCTTAAGTGGCCCTGCATAATTCAACCCCCTAATAGGTTTGTCAAATAGTGGTAATTTCATTATTGGGAGGAAAACCTCTTTTGTGCTTATTTGCCTTAACAAAAATATGTAGGTATCTAAAAAAATAGCCATCCTTAACATATTTTTCCCATACTCTTTTTCATGATCTGAAAGTATTCAAGTCTATGGTTTATATTTCCCTTACCTACGTTTGGGTCAGACCTTCGTAGGAGTGACATTCATCTAATTATTTGACAATATTTATTGGTAATATCCTCTCCAAATTCAAGTACCCCTCTCCATACAGAAAACTCTATGCTTTGGAAAATTTGAATATCCATAAACATCCACTGGATTTTTAGCAATATAAAATTAAATTTCTGAGAGTTCTTTTGCTTGACTATGCAACACGTACCCCTAGGTTTCCTTGCATAAGTAGTCTACATAATGGACCTGTCAGCCAAAAGATGCTATTATTTTACTATGCATCCAATTCCATTAAGTGGCCCTTCATAATTCAACCCCATAATGGGTTTGTCAAATAGTGGTAACTTCACTCTTAGGAAATACTTCCTCTAATGCCTTTTAGACCTATTTTTCATATCATCCCTCAGATTAAAAATTTCATAGGTCATAGTTTACATGTTTTTCCCCCATCCTTGAATATGGTGATATGTTTTCAAACAAATTATCAAGTAATTGAGTCAATTTTAATCTAATCGGTCAAAGCTATTCGACCATTAAACATTAGCCTCTTTTATGTCTGACATGCATGAATTTAAACTTCCAATAAAAGACAGGGTACTCATTAAATTGGGAACTTGTAAAAAGAAATCTAAACAAAAGTCAAGTCCAAGCACGCTAAACATACATTTTGTATGATTTAGGCAATATTGATCAATAAAAAGATTCAAAGTTTGTAGGGTTATTTTTATAATTCTATAAATAATTAAACTATGATTACTGGGCCCATTGTCTTAGGTAAAATTAATTAAATTAGGTATCAATATAATACAGGAACAAATGATTGAAGATGAACATGTTTTTCATTGATGCACAAGAGTTAGAAGGGCATCCAAAGATTGGAGTCTCTTCTCCTTTTTCAAGAATTACAAGAGGTTTTCAACATAACTATTCATTTTATTTACGGCATCCTGAGCTTCATCAGCAACCACCTGGAATTCATTCATTAAACTAAATACAATAAGAGATGTAGTAATACTAGCTCCTCTTGGAACAATTGTAAAAGAATGTTCTTGAGTGCAGTTTGAGAAAATTTTCTGCTGATCAAACAGTGACTCTGTTTCTGTCCAAGAGACTTGGATGATGGATACATGGATTTGAGAATGGAGCATTGGAAGTAAAGATCCATTTGAAGAGATTACTCATTTCATATATTGTTCTAACATCATGATAATATTCTCTCCACTAACCGGCAGTGGAAAATATATCATCCCATGGGTTTTTCATTTTCATATTTGCAAGGAAATGGCATGGAGGAAAAATTTTGAAAGTTCACACCATTTTTGATGCTCTTAATGCATAGAATAACAGAAATATAGGGGTAGTAGTGCGGCTGTATCTCGAGCATATAGTTCTTTGCATCTGGGACATTGATTCCTTACAGATGACCATGGCCATATAATGGTAAGTAAATACTTTGTGGGAAATTGACATGATATTTCTTCAAGTACTTGGCCAAATTTGGGAGAGTGCTGTCGCAGATATCATAGTAATCATGGCCAATGATGTTCATTATATCATCAATTCTCTTTCTAGACAACTCATCAGCCGATCCAATATTCCTTGGAGCCATTGAATCTTCACAAAGATCAAATAATTAACTTTTAAGTAAGTTGGTTTTTTATAAAAATTGTGAAGAAATTGAAAAAAATGGCTATGGCATTAAGGCACGCAAGTCTAATCTTGGTGCGCAAGTCTAAGCCAGTCGTGCAGTTTGTACCGCGCTAGTATTGGCGCGCAACTCAGAAACATACTGAGGAAGCGCAACACAACGAATAGAAGTATGGACGAGCGAAAATCCAAGACACCAGCATGACGATAGATCATTTGTGTGATGAGAGCAAGAAGTGTTTGAAAGCTGGATGCTTTACGAAAAGTGATGACTATATTTATAGGTGATCCAGAAACTTGTGCACCGTAACCTGCGCACCTCATACCTGCGTGCTCAAAACCTATGCACCCAAAATCCATGGTTTTCACCTTTACCTCAGAGTAAAATCCTATTTCTTTTTTTCAGATCCAACTCTAAGGGGGGACTTTGAAAATGAGGCCTAGGTTAAGAGGACTTGAGACTTGGGACTTACTCCTGAGAAGGGGGCCCAGACATGGAACTTGGGGATTACTACTAATGAGGATGACCAAATCATAATTTCTTTTGATTTGGGGTTCCTTATCAGGAGTAAGCCCCAATAATAATCCCCTCTTAATTTTTTGGCTTCCTTTTCAGGAGTAAGTCTTGGGTTAAAATCCCAAATCTCCATAAAGTACAAACACCTTTATGGACCCTTCTCTTGGGCTTCTTTTCTAAAAGTATTTATCTTCATTTACTTGGGAATTCATACATACATAATACCCATATCCTTTATTATGATTGCATATTTCATGGAATAATCTCCAGTTTTTACTGATACCTCTTGTTTCTCACATTGAGCATGACTCACATGAGATTAGAGTGTAAAAGTAATGATGACATCTCTCTTTGGGCCATTAATCATACATAAACCTCATACTTATTCACTTGAACTACATGGGTTCTGATTCCTTTTCTTACAAGGATGTATAGGTAGCCCATCTACGGGTACGATCCCAACTCTAAAATAATCCCTGTCTTTCTGAACGATAATAAACTTCAAGTGCTCTACTGAGTGGCTTTAATACAAGTATGGTTATCATAATGACCAAGAGATTTCTATATAATGTATTGAAGGATACCATTGACTAAGAATCACTAATTCATATGGATGATTCTCTATTTATGAAGAACTTAAAATACATATATAAGATTCTCTAAATCCCCTACATATCAATCATTGATTTCAAGGTCTAAAAAAACTCATTTTCAGGCTTGTTAAATTAATAAGGATTTACAAACATAACTCAAATCTATAAGAGAGTCTCATAGTAGACAATAATTCCCCCCAAAAAGGTGTGATGAGTCTGACCTCCCATCCTCTAGACCAATGAAAATTCTTAAGCCTCATCAGTCCACAACTAATGGGTGCTTAACTTTGGAAATTAGGTCTAAATGAATATGGAATCATTGGATATTTCTGGTTCTACAAATAAACCTTTTAGAAACCGATTGAAATGATTGAACCTTAAACAAACAAGGTCATCCCCATTTCCAGAAGAAACAGACGTGTATGACACGACAAGTAGCCCGACATGAATGAGGACATAATCCCACACTGCACCATACAATCCTAAGTGAGAACTCGGACTAGGATCCCTAGAAGGCTGAGGGACTTGAGGTTGGGCCACGGGAAGAATGTCCTAGCCAGCTTATAGTTTAACTTCTTGTAGTATGGATGATGGTGATCTTAGTTTAAGGTCTTAGAGATCAGAATGAGATTCTTAGTTTAATGTCATATGCGTGGGACAAATAGGGAGAATCATCATGCCTAAGGAAGACCACAAAGCGACAATGATGACAGAGGACTACTGTTGAGCAGGTTCACCAGACAGTATCCACATTTGTGTGACCAAAGTTCAGAGCAAACAATTGAGAATCAACCATTGAACATATTCACAACATGGGACTTGTATCAATTTTCCGCATGCAATCCTTGAGGACGTTAGCCCATAGTGGTAGGAGATCCCTTGGGACAAGACTCCATGGAATCCATGGGTCCTTTTGGATATAAGAAGTGATGGAAACCTAGATGATGGGGTTCTCGAGGCATGGCAGGGCCAGTGCTTGTGGGATGGATGATAAATGATGAGAAAGATATCTCAAGGGGACATGTGTGGTGTGGTGAAATAGCCTGATGTGAATAAGGATGTGAGTATGTACCACACCACACAATCTCAAATAAGAACTTGAGCTAGGGGGTCGGAGGGGTCGAAGGTCCTGAGGTTGGGAATCCCGCCCAACTGTAGCCACATGACGTCCCATGCAGGAATTGCCTCATCATAGCTCCCAAGACCACATGAGTAATGCTTAGTGTGGGAAACAAGGAGTAGGACTAGACTCTCCCTATCACGTAAGGGTCCCACATATGGAAATACACCCCTTCTTGAGGAAGACTGAGGTTTGGAGAGATGATGAGGCAAAATAATCCAATACACTCTATGTTTGGGACATATGAGAGTGGTGACAACAAAAAAGGATGTTTGTTGACCAAATTCGAAACACATCTTCTATATCAAGTGACCTGAAATGGGAAAAACAAATGAGCATCGACCACTGACCTTATTCGAAACGTGGGGCTTATATCAATTTGTTGTTCGAAATTCTCAAGGGCATTGGCCAGAACCGATAGGAGAGCCCTTATGCTAAGTATCCATATCATCTGGGGACCCTTTTGGATGTGAAAGATAATGGAAAGCCCAAAATGGAAGGGATGAATAGAGCCTTAACATACCCATGTAGAATGAGACTCAAGGGGAGATCTCAGAGTTTGGGTTTGGTCCTACGAACGAAACGTTTGGGTGGTCCTACATATCCCATGAGGATGGGAATCATGTTCTACATAGTTTATGAAAGATACATGCAGTTTAACATCATGTGGTAAGGACGTGGGAGGAGAGAAGAATGAGGGAGGGCACATGGTGTAATCATCGTAACCCTAACATGAGTGGGTCCAAAGAAGCCTACATGATGACATGTTAGATCCTCCAAAAGAACTATTCTCTAGAGGGGATAATCAAAGAGGAAAATGGGGGATAGACTCAAGATGAGGCATTTGAGTGTTCCTACGTATCCCATGATGATTGGAATCAAGCCATACATAGTTATTGAGATGTATTTTAATATCTTGCAGGATAACACTCAGTTTAAAGTCATGTTGGACTGAGCAGTTTGAGGTCATGCTGGACCATCATGCCATTTGGGGTCATGTAGGACCATACAATTTAAGGTCATGTAGGACCGTACAATTTAAGGTCATACAGGACAATATTGTTTAAGGTCATGCAGGACTGTATAATTTAAGGTTATGTAGGACCATACAGTTTAAGGTCATGCAGGACCGTACAGTTTAAGGTCATGCAGAACCATATAGTATAAGGTCATGCAGGATCGTACATTTTAAGGTCATGCAGGACCCTACAGTTTAAGGTCATGAAGGACCGTATAGTTTTAGGTCATGCAGGACCGTGTAGTTTAAGTTCATGTAGAACTGTATAGTTTAATGTCATGCAGGACTACATGAACTCAAGAAAAGTATTTCTTGAGGAACTTGGCATTGGTGGGAGGAGTTATACGCTCACCATCCATTGTAACCAGTGAGTATGTGTCATTGGACTAATCCTTGTGAATGATGTAAGGTCCTTCCCATTTGGGTTCCAACTTGGGTTATTTCCTTCTAGGTATCATTGGTTCCCTCAGAGCCAATACCAAGTCTCCTGGTAAGAAGGAACGAAGGAGAATTTTTTTGTTGAAGGCTTTAGCTATCTTGTTCTGATGCCTTTCTAGATTGTGCAAGGCACGAAGGATTTTCTCTTTGAGCTCTTCCAACTCATCCAGATAGATTTCATCTACTTTATCTGGAGCTTACTGATCATAAACAGCTTTTCAAAATGAGGGAAATTGAATCTCGATAGGTAGAACGACCTCCATCCCATATACCAGGGAATATGGGGCCACCTGAGTGGAATTACAGGTCATCGTCCGATAAGCCCAGAGGGAATTGGGGATCTTGTCCGGCAAAATCCTCTTATTCTGGACAACCATTTTCAGAAGAATGTTAGAGAGTGTTTTGTTAAATTCCTCTATCTTCTCATTTTCTTACACATGATAGCGGGTGGTATGGTTAGAACGGATATTGTAATTAGCGTACAATTTTCTTCAGCTCAGCTGCTCGTAATTTCATACCATTATCGGTGAGGACAACGTGAGGGAATCCAAATTGATAGATGATATTAGAGATCACAAATTCAATGATGGAATGGGTCTTGAACTCCTTGAGTGGGACTACCACTTCCCACTTGGAGAAGAAATCTATAGTAGTTAGGATGAATCTACAATGGCGAGCTGTCATAGGTGGATATGGTCCCATGAAATCGAGTCCCCATACTACAAATGGACAAGAGTACTTGGTGGAGTGGAGAGGATTTGGAGGCTGATGCATGATGTTACCATGAATCTGGCATGCATGGAACCTTTTGGTGAACTCAATGCAATCATGGATCATAGAGGGAAAAAAATACCCCAGCCTCTGGATTTGGTGAGATAGTTTTGACTGAGTTTGATGAGCCCCACAAGAACCAACATGAACCTCCTACAGGAATTGGGAAATCTCGACTCCTTGAATGCAAGGAAGGAGAAACACATCAAACCCGCACTTTTAGAGGATCTTCTCACAATTGGGACCGTCCTGGAGGGTACACTATAGTGTGTGACATCAGATTCTCTCATGATCGTCCCTAACTGCCGAGAGATTACCATTATAAAGATACTAAACAACGGGGGATCTCTAGTTGGGAATCACTTCAATCACTGCATCCAGGGGACATGAGGGTCCTGACATGGAGGCACCGGTGGTAAGGTGGATTTCCCACAGGCTGTCATTATTACCTGGAGTGACAGGAGCAATGACTCTTCGATGTGCTACATGGAAAATCAAGTCATCCCACTCGGGCTCTACAATTGATGAGGCTAGGATGTCCAGAGTGTTAGATCGACCATTCTGATACCAAGGAACATGAGTAACTTCTAGCCGAGATGGGAACTGGGCCATTATCTGGAGAGTGCACTCCAAAAATGGTACAAGCTCTGGCTTTCTAACGACATAGTCACCGTTGATCTGCTTGATGACTAGTTCGGATTACCCTTCCACATGAAAATGGGGCACATCAATCTCGAGGGCCAGCTCAAGGCCAGTGATGAGAGCCTGATACTCTTCCTCATTGTTGGTGCAGCCTTTTGACAACAGGAATGAGTATGGCAGAACAACTTGGGTCGGGGTAATGAAGATTATACCTAAACCTACTCTATTGAGTCTGGGGTCATTAAGACTCCTTCCAGTGGGGCTCCATGAAGCGCCATCGAAGTGAATTTTCTACCACGACATGGCTTGGTCTACCAAGATAATCATTTCATCGAGAAAATCAAGGTCCAAGGACTGTTCTGCAGGAGCTAGATGGGTGTCAAGAAAGTCTTCCAATGCTTTCCCTTTGATAGCCTTATAAGGGATGAACCTGATATCAAACTGCTGAAGGATTACTGCCCATCGTGCTAGTCATCCTTTCAATATGGGGCGGTTCATGATGTACTTCAGGGGATCTACCCGAGACACCATCTGTACCTCATGATGCTGCAAGTAATTCCACAACTTCTGTACTGCGAATACGAGTGCAAGTCATCTCTTCACGATAGGGGAGTATCTGGTATTCGTATCGAGGAGAATGCGACTGAGGTAGTAAAGGCTATTTTCTATTCCCTCATTGTTCTTCTGGGTGATAAGGGCACCAAGTTATCATTCTAGGGAATTCACATAAAGGACCAATGGATTTATAGATATGGGTGGCATTAAGACCGTAGGATGGAGCAGATACTGCTTGATTTCCTCGAAAGTAGTCTGACACTCTTCATCCCACTCATAGACAATGTCTTTCTTCATGAGCCGAGAAAAGGGCTTACACTTTCCAGCAAAAAATGCAATAAATCAATGTTTGTAGGCTAAGTGTCCTTATAAACCTCAAGGTTCTCAAATATTTCTCAGAGGAGACATCTGTAAAATGTCTTTAATCTTATCTAGGTTGATCTCAATACCTCTATATCTGACAATGAAGCTGAGAAACTTTCCAGAGGTAACCCTGAAGGCACAATTCAATGGGTTCATCTTCAAGTGATGGGAATGGAGGAAGAAAAACACTTTCTCAAGGTATCTATGATGGTCTTGATGTTTTCGAGATTTGACCACCATGTCATCCACGTAACATTCCACCAACTTTCCAACGATCGACTTAAATATGCGATGCATAGCCCGCTGGTAGGTGGCACCTACAATATTTAAACCGAAGGGTATTAATAGGTAACAAAAAGTAACTTGTAACACCCTAAAGGATGTAGAATCTTCATCCTTGGGGGCCATTCGGATCTGGTTATACCCAGAGTACCCATATATGAAGGATATGTCTTGGAAACCAGTTGTAGCATCGATCAACAATTCTTTCACAATAAGGGGAAAACCATCCTTCAGACAGAGAAAGTTGAGATCTCGAAAGTCAATGCAGACTCTAATCTTTCCATTATTCTTCTTTACTGGCACAATGTTGGCCATCCACTTGGGGTACTGGACCTCCTTAACGAAATTGGATCTGATGAGATTATCAACTTCTGCCTCAACCATGGCACTGTGAGAAGGGTGCATCTTCCTGGGAGGCTATTTGAACCCATGATAATTTGTTTGGAGACCAAGGAAGTGGATGACTACCTGAGGATGTAGTCCTGGAATATCATCCTAAATCCAGGAGAATATATCATGATGTTTCTTCAGGAAGTCTATGTACTATTGTTGCTCCTCAAGGGGCATGGCATCACTTATCAATGTGGGGTTTAAGTCTTCCTCGCTACTGAGGTTCACCTGTAATAACTCATCAACTGTGGAGGAGACGACCTATTCAAAGGTGGGGGGAACATCCTCTAAATCCTCTTCTTTACTTATGGAGGGGAAATCCTTGGTGGGAGGAGCTTCTTCTGAGTCGTCAGCTCCCGATTGGAGGCAGGTACCAGCCAGAGCAGTGGTGGACACTACATCGGGGAACTCCTGTGCTACCGCAACCATCACGATGAAGGTTGTTGATCCAATCCCATCTGGCCTTCGGCCCAAAGGGCCATTCATGATGATATAAAAGTAATAGTGGCACATTGTCTTGATCTGGTTAATTTCTTCCTGGAGAAATAAGAAAGTATGATGTATTAACGTTGCCATGGGGTGGACATCATGATATCTTATGGGAGTAGGAGGCTCTGGGATCACCTGAGCCTGATTTTTTTAAAAGTATGAAGTGATATTCTATCATCTCTTAGACCTGGGAATGTTCTCCCCCTTTGTTCCAGAAACAACGAAGCATTACCCCATGTCTGGGGTTGTAGCCTCTAATTAGTGGATTGGAAAGATGTAGGCGTCATCAAGATCTGTCCATGGGTCAGTTGCAGCCGCGACATGCTTAACCCCGTTTGCTTGAATCTACTTGTCTTTGATCTTGTAGTAGCTGGAATCTAGATATCGGGCTTCACAAGAGGCGAAGGGAGACACATCACCTTGAAGCATGCACACTCGACCATTAAGGGAGTACTTGAGGCACTAGTGATATGATGAGGTACTTCCGCATGCAGGTAGAGCCACGACCTTCCCATAAATGCATTGTAGGCGGTGTCCTGGGAGACAACCATGAACTTGGTGCTGTAAAGTAGGCCACCGAACTAGGTCTTCAAATGGATATTTCCAACCGGTGTCTGTTCCGTCCTATCATAGCCTTGGATTCTCAGGTCAGAGGGACTCAGGTCAACCTCGGACAATCCCAGTTTTTGCAGTGTCCGAGTCGGGATTAGGTTTATTCCAGATCCCGTGTCGATAAGATAGTGATGAAACTCCATACCATTGAAATGGCCAGTTATGTACAGTGGGAGAATGTGACCTTATATGGTAGATCCTTCATCTTCTCCAGAGAATGAGATGATGGCCTGTCATTCATCATTCTCAACCGCCTCAACATGGAAAGCTTCTGTAGCTGCTACCTCTATCTCAAACTGGAGGGGGATTCTTAAAGCCTCAGCGAGGGCCTCACCCATATCTTATGACAGGAGAAGGGCCTCAAATATGGAGAGATTTTATGGAATGCCGGTAGGATGTTTGAGAACATCATATTTCCATTCTAGTCATGAAATTCTTCTTACAAGAGGTCTCTCTATGACAGGAGGTATGGTGGTCCCTATCGGCTAGACCGATGGATAACTGGTGTTGGGAATATCCCGCTGCTCACTAGTCTAAGCCTACAGAGTGATTGATAAATGAGGGCTAAATTACTGAGACCAGCCTGTAGCAGAGTGTGTCTAGTCACAACATGATCGAGGTGGCTCCGCCTGATCCAATAACACAAAAGGCGGTGAAGGCGGGCTTGATGTCACTAGATAAGAAGGATGCATACACTGAGCTCTGCATTGGGCCTGCTGTCTAGTTTCAGTCACATGCATAGCCTAGCTAGAGGTAATGACCGAGGAACTTTAATGGCCCATATAATCACTGCTCCATTGATGCTGACGACGGATGGGGATATTGGGAGGGTCTTCTTGGTGCTCCTCTTCGTTAGGAATCATGTAGGGGTTTACTAGCTCTACGGTGTTAATCGAGGCGTACCCTTGACCGTCACTTGAAGATTCATCCACTACTGGACTGATTTTTGGGGGAATCACCATCTTCAGGGGCATGAAGTCACCAAGAGTATGGGAGGCCTATGGCATTTGGCGGGAAACTTTTCTTTCCCTTATACCACAAGTATTTGCTCTTCTGGGAGGAGAATGACTGAGACAACGATGAAGACGTAGTTATTATGGCTTTTGAAGGCTCTGGCCTATTCAATCGTTCACGGATAACACCATGGGCATGAGCGACTATTTTACGAGCCATCCAATCATCATGCATCTAGGACCCATGACTAGAAACCTGATGCCACTCACCTTCACTATCACTGTTGTTGTCTGGCAACACAAAGACACATGCCACATGTGCAGGAGCTGGGCACAACCGAACTATGTTGTTATCCACCTAGTCCTGAATCCAGTCTTTGAATACAAAAAACTATTTGAGGGTTTCCCAAGGATCCGGTGGTATGGTTAGTAATTTGGGAGATCAGTGAGGTTCGCCTATTCTGGCCTCTCGCACTCAAGAAAACGTACAATCCCCTGCTCCACGACACTTCAAAAATAACCATGGACCTAGACCTCATTGAATGAGTAAGTCTAGTTTCTCTATTCCAGAAAGGGGTTCCTTGGAGCTTAACCCTAACTCGGGGCTGGAGGATCCTGCCGAGGAGGTGGAGGATGGTTATCTCTCATAGGCGGTGGCAGTGCATTGTGTGGGGGCACCTGCTGATTCTGAGGTGGCCGCTGTTGGGCCAGTGGCTGCGCTTGAGGGGGAGGGCCTCTAAGAGGCTATGGAGGTGGCTCTGCTAGTAACAAGTCTAGTTTCATAGGGTCCTCTATCTAAGACACTATGGTGGGATCGGCCCTAGCAGCCCTTCTCGTGGGGATTGCAGGAGGAAAATGATATGCCTGCTTAGCCTACTATAAGGCTTCCTCCAGGTGCTGGGCCTTATCAGATAAGACTCAGAATCCCCTAGGATATCTCTAGGTGATCAAAGAGGGGACCAGTTCCAT
Source organism: Viscum album (assembly GCA_963277665.1). Taxonomy (NCBI): domain Eukaryota; kingdom Viridiplantae; phylum Streptophyta; class Magnoliopsida; order Santalales; family Viscaceae; genus Viscum; species Viscum album. The sequence goes on from OY728161.1 coordinate 1,643,503,645, forward strand.
CTTGACATTCCCTACTCACATCGTCAATAATTTATCTCGAGTCAGTGGCATGTCAAGAGAGTATGTGAGTTCTTTCCATTGGGAAACAAAGTCGGCAACGCGCTCATTGGGCATCTTCTTGCACTTGAATAGGTCTGTGATACTCATCTTATGAGTGGTGGAACTAAACTGGAAGAGGAATTGCCTATGGAGGTCCTCCCAGCCGACCACTGATCTGATGGTTCCAATGTCTGTACAAAACATCAAGGCTTGGTGGCCTCCTTCTGCACTAGAGTTCCCAACATGGGGCCACACTATAAGATAAAGTGGGTCGGGTGATGTGGTGGGTCCTCCATCCCATTTAATAGAGAAAATGTGGGATTCCTGAAACACGATGGTGCTAGAATATAATCCACCCATGCCAAGTATGGCTTTCCATTAGGCGGGATTTCCACCTGTCGAGTATCTAAAGCTTTGAGGGGGGCGATGAGTGCTGCCATTGGATCATCCGAACGAGGGTTCCTGTCTTGATGGGGATCCCTGACCACCAGTGTGTTGGTGATTTCTTCAACACGATAGGAATGCCCATCGTCTCATGGAGTAGCTAGTGGAATGACTTGTGAAGCAGCTGGGGGAACCTGAGCTAGGTCCCGATGATTGTCACGTTGTTCAGGAGGATTTGGTGAGACATACCGCGACCTCTCGCCATAAGTTCCAGCTTCAACCCTGTCTATGTGGGCCAGATGGTCAGGGTCACCTAGAGGTAATTCATAGAGGGAATGTTGTGCCTACCCCTGCTGCCCCGACCTAGGATCACTGTAGTCTGGCTGTCACTCTGTAGCGCATTCAGCAAGGAGGTCATTGACCATCTTCTTTTGTTCAGTGAGTTTCCAACGCAGTGTGGATTTTTCAGGGTCTTCCTCTATCTTCTGCACTGGTCCAAATGGGCCAGAGGGTTTGGCAGCTCCGAGGTGTTCCTTTCTCTTGTTGGGATTCCGGCTGAGGACTAGTTCCTCAATGGGCATGGGAAGACCTAGTAGATTTCTTTGTTGAAGAGTAATCCTTCTTGATGAATTTGAGAAGTGTGAAACTCCCTCGGGGGGTAGGTCCTCTCTAAGAAGATCTACCTTGGTCTCACCCTTTGGTAGGTCAGCTATGTTAACCGTAACCCAACCTAGAGGCATATCCTCTATATTACCTGGAAAATTGGAAGGAATGAAGATGAGGGAAGCATATTGTTCCCAACTGTGGATCCATACATGGGGAGAAGCCTCTTCGATAATCCTGCGGAGTACCCTGAAGCTCTGAATTCACCATTATTGGAGATCCCTATGATGACCTGGTGACTTAGGGCGCTGAGCCATAGGGAGTGCAGCCAAATCAACCTGATGATATTATTCTCCAATTTCCCCGAAATGTGCTTGGATCTTAGGGTAATCCAACCACTGATGAAGAAGACATAAATGAGTCACATAGAGGGTTTTACGGAAACACTCGACTTACTCTTGGGTGAGGGATTTCAACGCACAAAATTTTGGCACTACAACCGGACAAAACATCTCAGGGAAGTGGTATACTATGAGGATACCCCATAATCTCATGGGCTCGGATTCAGGGTATGGCCCTTCATTTCCCCACTCATTTACCAGAGGCGGTTGGAGAACCGATAGTGGTACCGAAGTGGACCACTGGGACTGTAGGCTAGCCAGTGGAGAATACGGCGAGCGAGCTGACAAACCGCCATATCTCGGGATACCCTCCGAAGAGTGTAGTGACTTATCCATGAAATCACAGTAGGAAGGGCTGATGACCACAGTTTCTGGAACAAGGACTACAGCTTCTGGAGGTGGACCACACTATTTCTCATCCACCATTAGTCCCTATAATAGCTCTTCGTGACCTGTAGTCAAGGCAGTGAGTGCTTCTAGTGAGGATGGTGGAGATTGCATGGTCGTAACCTATGGATTTTCCAAATTTCCGTCCTCCTAGATATACCTGTTGAGAGAGGAGAGAATCTGATGGACCTCGCATTATGGAAGTATTAGGTTAATGTGCCTTTCTCCTACACTGACCCTTGCCACAGAGGATCTGGGTGAAAATTCCATCGTTGAGTCGTATTCTGCTTTGGAATATGTGAAGCAAACTGGTTTGATCTCAGTCTGAATCTTATCAATGTTCTTTTTATGGAGGCGACGAACTACCCTCCTACCTCGGGATGGTTCTTCAGGACATGGTAGATTTTTAGCACGAGGAGGACCTTCAGTCGTACTATTGTTGGGGCGGAGAGGACTTCTGCTTGAGTAAGCCGGGGTGTATGGAGCACCGAGATAGATATCAGAGGGGACACGAGGAGGTCCTTTGTGGGAAGTTCTAGAGTGGGTAGGACCTCCACATGAGCCGATAGTAGGATGAGTAGAACCTCCGTGCTTATTTCCACTAGCAACATCGGTGGGTGGAAGGTCCTTGTACTAGTCAAGCTGGACTTGGGTAGAACCTCCGTGCTGGGTGCTGGTGAAGTGAAGCTGGCCTTCACCCCTCTGATTGCTGAGGCAAAGGGGAACTTCACCAACTATTGTGAGGAAATGGGGAGTCCCTCCATGATGGATATTGACCAGGTGTGAGAGGTCCCCACCCAAAAGGTATGTGCCAGGAGGAATGACTCCATACCTGATGTAGTGAGCATGAGAGAGGCTTCCATACTGAGTATCACCATAATGGGGAGGTCCCTCATTCGGAATGAGGGTAGCATGAGGTAGACCTCTATTCCATGTTTGAAAGTGGGGAAGACCCAGATTCTCCATAGTGGTGGTACGGGGAGGGACTCCATACTGATGATGGCCACTACCTGCACTGGCGGCCGAGAGAGTCAACCCAGCCTACCCGTGGGGTAGTTGGGGCCTCGATCCAGGACAGGTATACAAGTACCCCTACTCAGTATACACAAGTGGTTGATGATATATGTCGGCGGTAACCTGAGACACAGTAGTCACTGACGTTGATGCCCTTTGATGGGTGTCCTCTTTGGCCTGTGCTCGACGCTGGTGTCGGGTCAACTAGACTGGGGCCAACGGTGCAGGCGCATGGCTTACCTAATCCTTAACTCATGGGACCAGATGGAGGTGCTGGCGTGGCCTAGTGGGGGCCCTCCTTGGGGGCCCCTTAAACGGAATCCTGACCAGGCTAGCCCAAACATCCCCTACCTCGTCGGTGTAGGGGAGAGAGTTGTCGAGGAGTTCTGGGGAGAGGCTCTTGAAATGATTATACGTTGGAGTGGGGAGCAATGGCTCCCTTTGTGGCTCTTTGTGGTGGTGGGGGTGATGAGGCATAAATGTCTCTAGATCCTGGCAGACCATATCCCGAGTTGGGATGATCCCCTCCTCCTTTTACCAGTGTACGAGGTCATTGATCACCCTATGCTGAATGAATTCAGATGGGGAGATGGGGTGTGGGAACCTGACATTTGTAGATGTGGTGGTTGTTGCAAAAGAGGTGGAGCTACATAAGACTATTGTGTTGGTATTTCCCCTGCCCCTGCATTGGTGGATGAGCAGTGATTGAATTCCTACAACATCTTGGTTCCTGAAAAGTAGAGAGATTAACCCATTAGTGCTGAAAGGAAAGGAATGTATGACCAGTTCCCAAATTCCATTCCATCTTCCATGGCTGGTAATATGGATCCATTTTGACAATGTCACAGACTAGGATGTCCAACGTTTTGACTACCCCAACTTATGGTGAGTTCCACGCCAGGCCCACTATTTGCTTGGCGGAACCCAGTACCGGATAACTAGATCCAGTGACACACTAATCCACTGATGTCTCAAACTATACTAATCTCCATATTGAGTAGAAGACCTTCAAGTCAAGTTCATTATTTATATTTCCAACACTTTCGTCAGGGCACACACATTCGTCTGTTTGAGGACGACGATGCTGTTTTTTTTCGCATTCCCACTTTCTAAAGGCGGGCGACATTCATTCCTTATTCATGGACATTTTCTCCTTGATCAAAATGAGATGAAGGGATGTCAGTTCTTCCTGCAACATATTCCTCCTCAGAATTAGTCACCTAGTCCAGGTCTCCCTTATAGACTTAATACATTTTTCATGAAACTCTTCCCAGTGCCATATCTTCATGGACACCGGTTAATTACACTTCTTATGTCGGGATATTCTAAGGGGTCTGGTAAGGGAAGTAACCTTCGGTCAGAGGAGTAGTCATGTTGGACATCACTGGCATGTCTGGACATTGGAACACTAGTGTGTATGGGTTTCTTTCCCTTATTATAGGGATTCTCGAGGGTGTAGAAGCCAGAGGCATCCCATGTCATATGTGGGGAATTATATGCCATAGGCATGTATCTTCCATTTTCCTCAGCTTCACATGTTTAACATAGGGTATGCTGCGAGTTTAACGTCTAGAAGAGACAGAATAGATCGATTGGAAAACTGATTGGAGTGGATCAGATGGGTGTAACCCTTAGAGGAAACACTGTTGCTAGGAGGTGAATCGACATGATCTCACCGGGATGTGGCAGACCTGGTAAGAATCAGGATAGATGATGGATGGTTAAATAAAATGGATGGAGAATGAGATGGAGTCAACTTGAGGGCGATGATGATGTTGGGATTGAGTCTCGAAGAGACTTCATACGTATCCCCATGGTAGGGAATCAAAGTTTTCATAGTTCGGTAGGGCAGTTGGACACCTAAGGAGTTGGTCAATGAGATTGGACGCATAGATGGGACCTGGAAGAAAAGGTACCTCTGGGTCGGGGAATGGCATTCCCAAAACACATAAGCTGGAGGGAGAGATCAGGATGAGTCATGAGTGATGGGATGGAACCTCAGGGATGCTTCCTATATACCTTTCCTTGGCAAGGATCAAAGACCACGTAGTTCAGGTGAGGAAGACTTACCCTCTATTGGGGACTTCAACATCTTACCATCAATTGGGGGATTTCAACAACTTACCATCGATTGGTTATTTTAACGACTTACCTTCGATTGTGGTTAAAAATGGCTTACCACTGACTGAGGGTGACAATGGCTTACCACTGATTGGGGTGAAAACAGCTTACTGCTGATTGGGGTGACAACAGCTTACCACTGAATGAGGTGACAATGGCTTAACACTGATTTGGGTGACAACAGATTACCACTGATTGGGGTGACAACGAATTGTCGTTGATTGGGGTGAAAACGGCTTACTGCTGATTGGGGTGACAACGACTTACTATAGATTGGGGAGACAATGACTTACCACTGATTGGGGTGACAACGGCTTACCGCTGATTGGGGTGAAAATGAATTATCGTAGATTGGGGTGATAATGGCTTACCACTGATTGGGGTGACAACGACTTACCGATGATTGGGGTGAAAACGACTTACCGCAGATTGGGGGTTGAACCTCATAGAGGCTTTCTACATACCATGTCTTGGAGACAAGGATCAAATCCCACATAGTTCGGTGGGTAATTGGTGAACCGCCGTGAAAGGGGTGTCAGAACCAATGGTTGTTGGGATTGAACCTTAGGGAGGCTTCCTATGTAAATTTCCTTGGCAAGGATCAAATTCTATATAGTTCGTAATGCATGGGAACCGACATGAAGGGGGATCAGAACCAATTGTTGTTGGGTTTGAACCTCAGGGAGGCTTTCTACGTACCTTGCCTTGGCAAGGATCAAAGTCCACGTAGTTCAGGATGTGTGGGAACCGACATGAAGGGGGTTGGAACCAATGTTTATTGGGCTTAAACCTCATGGAGGCTTCCTTCGTACCTTGCCTTGGCAAGGATCAAAGTCCACGTAGTTTAGGATGTGTATGGGGCTTACACTCTAAGCTTCCCAGGGAGGATGTCATGGTCAATGCTTACTCTAAGCTCACATGAGTCATGATTGGTGTGAGAAACAAGAGGGTTCACGGGCCTGCTGATTACATCGTGAAAGGTGTGTCTGCGGGAAGTGGAGTGGGGCTTATACATAGTTAGCGGTCCAAAAAGGAAACAGGGGATTACGCGTGGTCCACAGCCCAAAGAGGAAACATGGGCTTATGAATGGTTAGCAGCCCAAAGTGATGGAAATTGGGACTTACTCCAGGGTGGAGTCCCAGGTAGTTACAAAGCTCGAAGACAGATGGATTTGGCTTCGAGGAATAGTGGAGGAGTAGGGGTGCTACCACCTGCAAGAAAATCCAGGGGCTCACACCGAGGTGGTTTCCCTTTCCCCACGGACCAACACCACTCCAATAAGGGAAATATCATTCCATATAAGGAATTATTTCACTCCTTTAGAGACTAGTGGGCATGCAGAATGTCCAAGGTGGGGGAACCTTGCGTACAATGCACAGGGTGAGGTCACAATTTAACATCATGTGACGAAGACGGTGGCGCTTGGAAGTTTAACTTCCTGTAGCTCGGATGAGAGGGATGCACTTCACACCCCTAAGATTTACATAATCGATACCTCCTACCCATTGGGGAAGGGAAGGAATCATCAATGAAATTATGATGGGGTGCTATGGAGTGATCCATTGGGGGGACCACGTTAGCATGGCTATGGGAAGAATCAATAGCTGTTATCATGCCTATGCGAAGAAGCATGAGGTGAAGGAATGCAACAGAAAGCACCGCCCAAGGGACTTTGAAATATCTCTGTTTAAACATGAAGGGATTCATAGGAAAAGAGCGCATGATGTAGGTGTGTTGAACATAATAGGGGATCAGACAAGAATCCTTAAGGTGAGAGAAACACATGGAACACGCATAAGAGAATGGGTTGGGGGAAAGATAGAAGGTCTACACGCAAGAGGAAAGGGTTGTGCACAAGACGAAGGGGTTTCACGCAAGAGGGAAATGTTACACGCAAGATGGACTAGTTGCGCACAAGATGAAGGGGTTTCTCTCAAGAGGGAAATTTTTCATGCGATATGGACGGGTTGCGTGCAAGAGAGGTCTGATGTAGATGAAACTTTCACACAAATGAGGATCCCTTGTGCGAAAATGACTTAGGAAGAAAATAAATTCATGAGGATTAGTCCCCAGAGGGCCCACCTAAAGGATCCCCCTCTAGGAATCTATCGTGAAAAATCCCATACCTGAACACCATTGGGTTTTTTGCGCGGTCACAGAAGACCTGTCTTTCGCACAGCAGAGCGGCGCTTCGTCTTCTGTTACCGTTCCTGAAGGGGGAAGATACGTTTCGTTTTATAGCCTAAGTTCTTAGGGTGGCACGGAAAGGTTCATGGCATGAATAACTACTGTTTATGTGGCCTTGGGAACAGAAAGGGAGTTGGGAGTACAAGGCGGTGGTTGACATATCCTTGGGCATGGAAAGGGAGCCAGACACACAAACACCCATTTGACATCACCTTTGGTTTGAAAAGGGGGATGTGTGTGAAAAAACCTATTTGATGTCGCATTGGGTGCAAAAAAGGGGCCGGGTGTGAAAAATCCCATTTGAAGTCACCTTCGGATCGGAAGGGGGGGCACAAGGTTTTGCATATTAGAAAGCCCCTTGCACGCGTCCCCCAAATCTTGCGTGTGTCTACCCCTTGGACCCCAGAATATTCTCTTTCCATCCCAGATTCATTCGCTACTCTTTTATCAGCCTGATGCGGGCCTTCTCTGAATTTCGACGTCAAAAGTTATCAGAGGAAAAAAATTAATAAAATAAACTAATCAAAGATTTTACTTTATCATTTCGACATAGTGAATATTTTATCCTTTAAGTATATAGTTATAGGATTTACTCAAAGTTGACCACTAAAACCATAGATATTCTAAAAACCATTGGAGATATTTCTTAGTGAATAATGATATATTGGGATCAAATCATGGACTATTTCACCAAAAAATTTCCTGGATATCATCAACAATGATGACACAAAATATTTCTTTATAAATGATTAATCTAAACTCCTGGTAGGATGTTTTGATTTTCTATCCCATTTCTTAAAACCAGAGGAACACATATCAATTCCACAAATAGAATTGATACACACATCATTGGTATAATTAAATTGATGATTATTATTATTATTTTTCATTGTTTATCTATCCCTCTTTATTAGTCTCCATCTATGAAAAAAGATCGAGGTCCAATGAACAATGGTCGATGTTTATTCCTCACATTTTGTGGCTTTTAAATTTCATCCCCCATTATTCACAAGTTCATCGTGGGAATTTTTTTTGGACTATGGTTCGACAAATACCCAATATTTGATCATTGAACGACCATTTTTCAGAACAATGGATCAATACCGTGGGTTCGGTTTGTGATTGATGGCATGATCAAGGTGCAACAATGGATGTGGACAACCGAAGGTGGATCTGAATGGATTTATAGTATCCATTCTACCCGATTTTGACACGTGGTGAGGGATGGATTGATAGTGGTAATATCTAGGAAGATTTTAACTCGAATCATTGAGATAAAGGAAGGATTCAAACTCAAATCCTGGATATAAAGGACATAAATGATCATTTAACCTTGGATTTATAGATTTTGGAAATATCAGTGACTCCAGCGATGCACAGGTCGACGTGGAAGAGAAGCCAAGGGTGCTGGAAGAACCCTAAAAAACACAGCATGTATTTTAGATTTACATACTATGTGGGACCTCTAGCTATGTCACTAGTGTTTTATATGAATTTAAATATCACACTCCATGTGAATCAATAATACTATGTGTAAACCCATCATGATTTCTTGACATGTTCTTCAAGAAGTACACAAACCTGGGAAAATGTACACGACCAGTGACACACTGTGTAATTGAAAATGGACACAACTGGGTTTACACAATCCAGTACATAGAGAAATCCACTACACACTGACACAACCATGCAACACAATAAGTATGTCGTGTGTCTCTACAGACTGTGTAATTATTTTACATTCTGTGTATGTGGATACTTACATACCGTGTGAGGATTTTCCACATGGGAAGACTTGGGGATAGCCGAACACGCCTTGTACCCTTAGTACGTTCCATGTACCCCCATAAAGAGTGTTGTTAGCTCTTTGTTTCCTTATTTTTGAATATTATAGGTTGATTGTATTCTCTTGGTCATTTCCCTCAAGGGTATAGTGCATAATTACATCCACATCATTTGATTGTGATCCTCTATAGGGCTGAGTCTCAAATAGAGTTGTGGTGTCCCTATATAAGACTAGAGTGAGACTATATACTATCTTTATTTCCTAGTTGGGTTTTTTTAAATCAGCGTGACCTACCTAAGTAGGGTATTGATCCTCCATTTAGTAGTTTGTATTGGTAGGGTTTTTGGTATCATTGTCATACAATCCCCTACATAGTAGGTTGATCCAGATTGGTTTTGTAGTGTCCCCTAGAGGTTCTGGGTGTGACCCCCTATCTATATAACATGGTGTTTTTAGACTAGTGAATTTTTTTGGGTGAGGACCAATGTTCTAGACCTCTTTTTCTAGTGTCTATGGTGATAACATGGCTTATGGAGTGGATTCTCCTGTAATGAGCATTTCTTCTTATAGAATCTTATGGATTGAAGTTGGCTATGACCTCTTAGCGATGTGGTGTCCTTCCTGATTATTTTTAGGCGTTTCTATTATACATTAATTTGTATATATTGTATTGAGTTGAAAATACTTAGTGTTTCATGTTTTGGGTTTTTGAGGTGTCCTCCTATTTATTTTTATACTCACCCCAACATGGGATTTTCCTACATGTGTCATGTCTTATATAGACAATGACCCTTTTGAGGGTGTCCTGGGAGGATAGGGAGTGGATGGAGTAGAGATGGAACTTTTCATACAGAGGTGTTTTACTAAGATATTTCATTTTAATTTAGTCCTCACCCTTGGAGAAAGTTGGAATCATTACAGTTTTGGTTGGTCTTGTATTTGGTCCCTTTTTCTGCTTTTAGTACTTTACTGTTGTACTCTATTGTGGGATCATACATGTATGCATGTATTATTTCAGTTGATTTACATTTCATCATTGTTCGGGATTGGAGATGTGTGCGTGTATATAGATAGTTTAGGCTAATGCTTTCTATTTTTGGGATATGCCTACTTGGAACTAGTATGAAGCCCCTAACCAATTGGAGATGATCCTGGGGTAGTCATGGGTCAGACCCTGTTGGGTCAGGTCATTAAAACCACCCATTGAGTATTAGATGCTACCCAAAGTACTCAAAAACGAGTTACATAGGTTGATAATGATTCAAGAGTTTCAACAATATTGAACCCTCATGTTTCTAGGTGATCCAGACCCATGGACAGTTGAGAATTGTCTTGAGACTGTGATGTGAGTCTTTTATCTTCTTAAGAAACCTATAGAGTAGATAGTGGTCTTGGAAGCAAGTCTTCTTCATGGGATTACCTGAAAATGGTGGGTCTTAGTGAATCTGTCATATTATGTTGCGATGCTTGCATGGTCAGATATGGAGTGAATTTTCAGAGTGCATTTTTCTGCAACTAGGTTGAGGGTTGTGTGTATCCAAGAGCTTCTACAACTTTAACAGGGCAGTAAAATTATGGTTGATTATTCATTGTGGTTCAATAATCCCTATTGGTACTTGATGTATATGGTACATTATCATCTCTTGCATTCTCATAACTTTGAGCAGGGATAATGCATATACATCAAACCCATCATGATACCTCTATGAATTCCTATCTATGCTAGGGTGCTAGAGCATGCTTTAGTAGATGAGAGTTTTCTAACTAAGAAGAAACATACAGTTGGTGCTAAAAGTGGGAATAGAGGAGTATAAAATTTGATGGTAGGAAGACGATGATATACATAGAGATTTAGATGCGTGAGAAGTTTTCAAAGGTGATCCTAGGATAGAGGTTCTGTGGTTCAGGGATGACATGATGGATCTAGTCGGCCTAGGGAGAGGTGGTGAAACTCTTGTGGTAGTTGATGAAATATTGCATAATATTTTCTAACTCAGTGTGTGGATTTCAGAGAGGAAATGGATGGGACAGCTATGTAGAGGTAGTTGTAGGATCAGGTAAGTCTGAAGGGTGGAGGATGTGGTAGAGGATATGGGATAATAGCTGGAGGTATAAGATGCTATGAATTTTTACCACCACCACCCCTAGGTGGTCCTCACCATGATTAGAGACATGGTTTTTAGGGGAGAGGGAAGCTATAGGAAGTTAAGGATTATGACCCAGAGGATCCATGGATGATATGAGGTAAGATCTATGTCCTGTATACTTTATCTACAATATTTACAGACATGGGTGTGAGCCACTCATTTCTTTACACTACTTTGGTTAGATACTTAGAGATTCTGGTTGATCCCTTGACTTGACCCATACACTTGGAGACACCTACTAGAGTCAACTTAGTGTTCACACACTTTTATTGATAGTGTGACCTAAATCTTGGAGATGGTAATTTATTTTTGGATCTATTTGTAGCTGCGATTATTCCTTACAAAGTCATCTTATGTATGAATTGGTTATCTAAAGTTCATTCCCAGATAATCTATTTTAGGTGGAGGATGTGGAATGTCTGTAGTGATGGGATGAGGTTTTCATTTGTGGGAGAAAAATTATTCCTACATAGAGAAGGATGGGTTCATGTATTTGGGGGTTAATTTGATTACACACCAGTTGTATTGCAAGAGTATTTGTGCGTTGGATGCCGTGAGATTTAAATTTCCTATAGTGGTGGAAGAGTATGAGGATGTCTTTCCTAAGGAATTTACAGTTTTACCTACCTACCAAAAGATAGTCTTCTGTATTTATATACACCCTCAGAAGAACATGTTACCTTCACCATTATATTGGATGGCTCTCGTAGATCTTTATGAGCTGAGGATGCAGTTGGATGACTGGGAGAGGAAGGGCTTTATCAGGCCCAATGTTTCACCCTAAGCAGTCCCGATATTATTTAATAAGAATTTTAATGGGATATTGAGGTTGTGTGTGGATTAGCATCACCTAAACCAGGTGACCATAAAGAATAAGTATCCACTTTCTAGGATTGATGACCTCTTCAATCAGTTAAGAGGGGTATAAGAGTTATTGAATTTTTACTTCAGATAAGGCTATCACCAACTACGAGTACATGATAAGGATATAAAAAAGATAAATTTATGATGTGTTTATAGTCACAATGAGTATTTGGTGATGATTCTTGGCATGGAGAACACCCTAGTAGTGTTCATGGGATTCATGAACTAGATCTTTCATCCTTTATTAGGCTTGTTTATGGTAATATTCATGGATGATATCCTAGTGTAATTTGTGCCTAATGAGGATAAAAAAGACAGTTGAGGATGATCTTGGGAATACTCCAAGATAACTAGATTTATCAGAATGTCTCAAAGTGACAGTTATGGATTCAGGAGGACAACTCCATAGGGTATGTTATCTCAGTAGCATATATAGCAGTAGACATGGTAATGGTTGAGGTGGTGTTAACATGGGATCCACTCAAGAGTTTAGTAGAGGTGTGGAGATTCCTTGGGATGGTAGGATACTATCAGATATTTGAACCTGATTTCTCTAGGATATTATCTTCCTTGATATCTTTGACCTGAAATGGGAATCCTTTTTTTGTGGAAAAAGAGTTTCCCGTAGGCTTTTAAGGAGTTGAGATATATTTTTGATGAGCGATCCCATATTGAGATTACTGGAGGTGGGTGTTAAGTATATATTAGTCTATGTTGTATCAAGTACTGATCTTGGTTGTGTTCTAATATAGAGGAAGTTGTTGATTATTTATAGATTACATCAGTTGAGACCACAAGAGCAGAACTACACGACCCACAATCATTTTCTAGCAGTGGTAATCATCACACTAAAGATGTGGAGAGATTAGATTATGGGTGAGTGATTTTTCATTTGTTATGACCGTTAGAGTATCAAGTATATCCTATCTTATAAGTATCTTAACTTGAAATAAAGGTGATGTACAAAGTTACTCCAGGATTGTGACTTCGAGATTGTCTATACTCCTAGGAAGGGGAGTGTTGTCCCAGACACTCTCATCAGGAGATCTTGTTCATAGTTATTAAGTGAGGCATCAGAGTAGTTAGTATCAATATAATTATAATTTTTTTTGATGTATGGAGAAGCTTATGTCATGTATATGGTTGTTACCCCTCCTCTTTTAATGTGTGTCAGGGAGAAGGTACTTGTAGACGTTGATTATGAGACCCTACATACTCAAATATCCAATGGATATGCTATTGATGGATTTTTTGAAGGTGGGGTGCATGTAGTTCTTTTTTGAGGATGAACGATGGTGTTGACGCTCCTTTCGTCACAGAATATAAAAATCGGAAAAGGGGAATATCTGAGCTCAAAGTGATTCAACCTTTGAAGAAAATATCAAAAATCGACAAAGGCATGAACAAAGGATCAAAAGCAACTTCACCGCGCAAGTTATATCACTGTCGCGCAAGTCCACTTGCGCGACGCCCTTGGTCGCGCAAGTGACTTGTGCGGCCTAAGTGATAAACCGCCCGGTAACCACCCATGGTCTTCTCCTGCCTATAAATAGACCCTATGGGCCCCCCATTCGAGAGGATCTTTTTCCAGAAACTCGGATTGAAGCTCCCGACGCCCAAGTCTCTTCTCAAAGCTTCCGGAGCACTTCTAAGGTAATTTCTTACCTAGAACGGAAGATCCAAAGAGAGGGAGGAAGGCCTAAGTGTTGAAACTCATCAACACTTGCGCGCCTGAGTGGCCATCCCTTAGGGGAAGTAGTCACACTTGCGCATTGCCTTACTCCTTCGATAGAACTTGCATGTACCTTTTCTGAAAGAACCTCAAGAGGATTCTAAAGGCTTTAATAAAGAGTCGCTCAAGTATTTCAATGCTGGTTGACTATCGCGCAAGTACACCACATGTCGCGCAGGTATACCTGCGCGACCAATACTTGTGCGCCCCCGCAGTACCTGCGCGCCTTCCAAGACTTGCGCGCCCCTTCCTTTTTGGGTGCCTTTCTTGCCCATTTCACTCCTATTAAGTCATTACACCTTTCCTTTTCAAGATTCAGTCTTCAATACACTCTTCAAATCGATTTATGGCATGATTTCTTGATTTGACTTCCTTATTTGAAAGGAATTCTGTGGAATATCTCTCAAAACCTAGTGATTTAAATATCTTTTTGTCACTAAATATGGAGAGTTCTTTCATTCAACCTCATCCTTTAAGATGAGATAAATCCTTAACTTGGGTCTCCTTTTCAGGAATAAGTCCCAGTCATAAATATGGGCATCCTTCTTAGGAGTAAGCCCCAATTTCAAAAATGGGCATCCTTCTTAGGAGTAATCCCCAAGTCCTCTAATTTTGGGCATACTCTTTAGGAGTAAGCCCCAAGTCCCTTAAATTTTTGGGCATACTTATTAGGAGTAAGCCCCAGATCCTATAATTTGGGCTTCCTTTTCAGGAGTAAGCCCCAATCTCAAATATGGGCATCCTCCTCAGGAGTAAGCCCCAAACCTTAATCCTTAACCTGGGATTCCTTTTCAGGAATAAGTCCCAGTCATAATCTTGGGCTTCCTTTTAAGGAATAAGCCCCAAGTCCCTTAAATTCTCTTTAACCAGTCCTAATTTACGTTTCATCTGGGATTCCTTATCAGGAGTAAAAACCAGTTATCAATCCTCTCCTAATTTGGGTTTCCTTTTCTGGAATAAGTCCCAAGTTAGAGTATTCAAATCTCCATGAAGCACGTATACCTTTATGAACCCTATTCCTGGATTTTCTCCCTAAAGTAAATCCTCTGGGAAGTCATACATACATAAGCCCCAAACCATTTTTTATGATTGCATCTTTCATGGAACAATTGTCTAATTTTTACCAATACCTCTTGTTTCTCACACCGAGCATGACTCACATGAGCTTAGAGTGTAAAAGTAATTGTGACATCCTTCTTTGAGCCATAAATCATAAACATCATACTCCTGTACTCGAACTACGTGGGTTATGATTCCTTTTCCAAAAAAAGGATACGTAGGTAGCCCATCTATGGGTTCGATCCCAACTCTGAAATAATTCATGTCCTTATGAATGACAATAAACTTCAAGTGCCCCACTGAGTGGCTTTAAAACCAGCCTGGTCATCATAATGACCAAGAGACTTTTTTATATAAATGTTTTGAAGGATACCATTGACCAAGAATCTCTAAATAGATATAGATGATTCTCTATTGATGAAGAACCTCGAATACATATAAAAGATTCTCTAAATTTCTTACATATTTAATCATTGATTGTCAAAACTAAAGGAAAAGCTCATTTTATACTTGGTAATGTTATAAGGATTCACGAACATAACTTAAATCTATAAAGAGACTCCCAGAATAGACAATAATTCCCCTCAAAAAGGTGTGATGAGTCCGACCTCCCATCCTCTTGACCCATGCAAATTCCTAAGCCTCATCAGTCCACAAGTTAATGAGAGCCTTCCTTCGGAAAGTAGGTCCAAATGGATGTGGAATCATTGGATGTTTCCGGTTCTACGAACAAACCCGCTAGAAACTGATCGGAACGTTTGAATCTCCCATCCAGGAGGTCATCCCCGAATTCTGAGGGAAACAAAAAATGGTGAACCCGACGTGAATCCTTAACCAAGTTAAAATGATGTTTTACCTATTTGTTAAGCCCCTATTTAAAACTCAATAAGAGGGATAACAAAAACAATCATTGACATGTGTGCTCATCCAAAGGATGAAGTGGCTGAATTTTATCTTGATTACATCTGTTATATCAAACAGGCACTCTTTTCCAAGATCTTCTGTATTTCCATAATGGCTGCTCTCAAATTCACATCTGTGAATACTGCTGCTGCAAATACCACTGCTGCTATTCCTACTGGATCGTCATCCGCTCTGAGGATGACATCACCTACTCAGTGTCTTCAACGCTGGGTATCAAATGCGTTGGTTAAGGAGTACCGTCAACACGGTACCATCCCAACTCTGGAGCCTGCCCGACAGGCCCTCCAAGTGAACAACTCACACAGGTCGTCCGGACAACGATGACCAGTGATCAAGAGGCAGGCGGTGCTGACTACCGTCTCCATCCTTTTCGGGTCGTTATCCCCGGAACACAATTTCCATTCACTCCCTTACTTTGAGGAAGTGAATGAGCAGGTCCCTCAGGGCCTTAATTCAAAAAGACAGAAGTCCTTCCCGAGGGATCCCATCAACAATCGCCGCCAGACTCGTGCGGTAGTGCGCCCTCAACATGATGAGGGAACCGACTCCAGGAATTCAGATCAGGTTCCTCGAACCCGAGCAGGCAAGACGAACCGCCAGAGATGGAATCCGGTTAACAATGGGCAAGTTTTCATCCCTGCCATCTCCGGAGAAGTCCACCAATCTAACTTGGTGGAAAAAAACAAGCATGCACACACACCTGTCCGTTTTAATTCCGCTGTCCAGCAGACTCGTCTGGCAGCATCACGCCAATCCCGCCAGGAAATTCCGGCGGAGTACTATAGACAGGAACATACAACTACTTATACATCACCAGTTAGTTAGCAGGCTCGTATGACTACATATGATGGATATCGTCAACCAACTTTGGCGAAGTGTAATCAGCAGGCACATACACCTGCTAGTACTAATCAAGCCTACCAACAGTCTCGCTTGGTAGCGCACAGAGAAGTCAGTAGGAAAGCTCCGACGAAAAACAGGAGGCAGACTCAACTCTCTGCCTCCACACTTGAGTACTTTCAGGATTCACTGACAAGAAAAGGAGGACAAGAGCAGGCACATACACCTACTCCAAACCCGGAATGGACGTATATTCCCATTCCGGCGGCTGAAGTCACCAAGCATATTTTGTCAATGGTGAAAGAGCAGAAGCAAATTCCTGATCATATTATGGATGCTTGCCAGGATATCATAACAGCTTCAGAATCATCTCAGGGAAAGACACATAAATCTATCCCTAGCAGTGGAGTGACACATCAACGATTTACTCCATAACAGACACACACATCTGTTCCAGTTCAAGAGGGTTATGGGGCATACTACCCCATATCATACGGACAACCAAGTCAGGCACATACACCTGATTTGAGTGGAGATCGTCAGCTTAACCTGACCATATTTCCTGATCAGGAACATACACCTGCTCAGAGCAATAACTTTCTTCATCATGTGGTTTCTAAAGCGAGTAAGAAGCCATATAAGAAAAAGATCCACCCAGCACAGTCAGGAGATCAAAGGCCAATCTGTAACCAAGCCTTGCTCGATGCTAGAGTTCTTAAATCCCTCAGACATTTATCTGTCGGAATTAATGATTTTACTCCCTCAGTTCCCAATAACGGGAACATTAATTCTGAAGGTCTTCAACAGACACTTCCTCATGAAGGCTTTCTTCATGAAAATTCGGTCAATCTTGAAGTTTCTTCTTCAGATGAGAGCCACAGGAACCCTCTGTGTGGTCAGAAGACCAAGGAGAAAGAGATCTCATATTTTGCTGTAACCCATTATGGTGGTCCTCCCCATGATGATGAATTTCGCTGCGAAAGTCCTCTCCGCAGTAGTGATTCACATTTCCTGGAAAATACTCCAGTGTACAATGTAGTGCCGAGAAAGCCCTCTTATCTTGAGGCACTTAAAAATGCGAAACCAGTCACGTCTGATGCTTTATCGCTAGCAAGTGAAATACTTTCTCAATCAGAAGATAGCCCAGGGTGTAGGTCATTTCCGAACCACCCTTAAGTCATGCATCTTCTAGTTTGATCAATGATCTCTCTACCAATCTTGTTGAATCCGATGAAGCAAAAAGAAAACACCAACTCTGGTAAAAACAGGTAGAAGAATCTTCATTTAATGATAAAGAGTAAATGCTGAACATGAGGAAAAAACTGGCGAAAAGTGAGGTACGAGTCATGTTTTGGCCTTTGGCTGACTCCCAGTATGACATTCCAAAGATGTTGACGGAAGATGGAGTCCATGATATTCGTCTCAAAATATGGAAAACTCTTTGTCAATTGAAGAAGAAGGTATTATCTTATGATGAATATGAAAATCATCTTAAGATAATAAAAGGGATACAATGTCAGATTGATTTGGCATCTCTATCAGTCTCTCAGTATCCGAAGGCTGAAAAGCAACAGAGAACCCTTCAACGTTCATGCCTTGGAGCACTAAGAAAATTGCGTCAATTAATTGCCAATACTCCATCTGGTGTTCATATCAGAGGATGGGTTGTTCACGGAGCACTACATTTCACAGTGCTTTCCAGTCAGCAAAGCCTGCCAAAAATGGTCTCATGCAATGTTATTTCCCATGGTCGGCCATAGTCAATGGGCTTTGTTCATAATCAAAAGCTTTCTCAAGAACAGGCTTCAACTAGTTCCTCTAAAAATCAAGCATATAGAGAACAAGTTGTTGAATTGCTCCTACATCAAGCAGGCGAGAATATTTCACAAGACTCTCGTATGGAGCAAACAAATCATCAAATGAAAAAAGTCTCGGAAATCATCCAACGGTCTGTTGAACCAAGTGATAAAAGTGGATACAGGTTAATGCATCCAGCTAATTTCCGATCTAAGATTCGCAAGATCAAGAGATCTTTTAAGAAAGTCTCGGACATAGCATGTTAAGAGCCACCCCAGCTTGTCAGACTGGGGACTCCTTTAACCCAACCCTCAGATTCAACAAATGGGATTCGAGGAGTTGAGCAGAATCAGTAGGAACATCCCCAGTTCACGAGACTGGGGACTCTTTCAAATCATCATTCCCCTTCTCAGAGAATGTCGGTCTTTTCTCGATTAGGGAAGAAGCCCCAAGAGGAATGAAGAGCCAAATTATCAGGAGATTCCCTCCAAATTATAGCTCGTCAAGAAGTTCCTAAAGGATTGAATCAACAAAAGGCAATGTCTCATCAAAGATATGAAAAAAGACAATATCACAGAAATGTTGATAGAAGGGATGCAATGCATTATGAATCAATCAATGTCATCAATGCCGTTGTTGCTAATCCACCAGAGGAGACTCACTCAGGGGACTCAGATGAAGAGCGTCCTGCTCAAGAAAATGTACGAACCGATACAAATGAAGAAGGTGTGCGTACACGAAGTCAAAGGATTACTCAGAACCTAGGTAATCCACTTCCCTCTCTCCAAAAAGTATCCAAAAAAGGGAGGGGAATGAATCAGGTTACATATCCTTCCTCTAGAGAAGGTCAATCACTCTCATTAGAGCAAATATTTGCACAAAAAGAGGAAGAAATGAAAGAATTAAGAAGGTTGAATGCAGAACTACTTCAGAATAGTCTTCTTCTTAAGAATGATGAAGTCCGACAGCCGAAGGAATTTGTTGCAGTTACTAAGATGGATCAAGAATATCCTCCTTTATCAGTACACCCTCAGAGGTTTAATCCCGTGGGTCAAATGCAACAACGGTTGACAGTGCTACCATCAGTTGTACCACCAATCACCACGTCTGTCCAAGCTCCATTCATTGCACCTACCCAAGACCAAATTCAACCTGATATTTCTCAATAGTTATTAACTACTATTGAGTCATTAATAGCTCGGTTAGAAACTATGGAAGGGAAATGGGTGCAAGTTCAACCAGAAAAGAAAGTTTACCCTGAATGGGTAGATTCAATTTCTCCTCCATCTAGTTTTGGAAACCCTGTTTTCCCTACTTTCAATGGATCAGGCGACCCTGAACAACATTTGACGCATTACGTGTCTTGTTGTGATCCTATGATGGGAACTCCAGAGCAACAAGAAGCAGTGAAACTCAGATGCTTCGTGCGAACCTTGCAAGGACCAGATTTTGTCTGGTATACAAGCTTGCAATCCCAGTCAATCATCAGATGGGAGGATCTTCGTCAAAAATTCCTTCTTCAGTTCAGCTCAACTTTTCCAAAAACGACAGTTTTCGATCTTACAAACTGCAAGCAAAGGGAGAATGAAAGAGCCTCTGATTTCATTGCTCACTGGAAGGGATTAACGTATTCCCTAAGTTTAGCACTCCCTCAGGAAGAGTTGTTGCCAATATGTGTGGCAAATTTGCGTGACGAATTACGCACGCCATTGATCCCTGTAAAATACACAGGAGGGTTTCGAGACCTTACTTCAATCACTCAGCAGATTGAAGATTCCCTTATACAGGATAAGGTTAAATCTCGTGTAATTCCATCAGCTTCAGGAAGGAGAATGGGTAAAGTAGAAACTACTACAATTATGCTTAAACAAGCACCTGTACCTATTTCTACTTCAAAACCTTCATCTTCTCAAAGTGATCCACCTACTGAACGCCAACAACAAAGGCCGTTTCGTCCAAATGATCAAAGAGATCAACGACGAAAACAATTTGAGGATATGAAGAGTAAAACATACTCCTTCCGAAGTGAGAAAGTTCCTAGTTACTTCATTTCAGATCTGGAAAATAATTTGGTTCAATTACCAGTGCCCAAGAGGCCAAACAAAGAAGGAGATGAAGACCGTCCCAATTATTGTCCCTTTCATCAAATGTTAGGGCATCCCATCCAGGAGTGTTTTGTCTTTAAAGACCTCCTGCAAAAGATGGTCGACTTGGGACAAGTCAAGTTGAAAGGTTCTTCAACTCAGGTAGCATGTGTTACTGCTACAGTTCCACAGGAGGAAGGTGAACGGCAACAAGTCAAAAGCAGAAATGCACAGAAGTATGATGATTGGATGGTCAAAAAGACAATCAATCGGACTCATGCCATTTTTCGAACACAATTAAAGAAACCAATTGTGTCTTCTTCCATGAATATTGCGGTAAAACCCTCTTCGTCAGAGGGAAAGTCCTCAAAGAAATGGTTTGATTCAAAGAAGGAAAAATAATCAGAAGAAGATGAGTATGTGTCAAAGCCTAAATTATCTTTTACTCTGGCAGACTTTATGCTATCTACTTCAAAACAACGGGCACCGTCCCATCAAATGGCACAACCTAAACAGGCTAGTCAGGAAGGTTCTTTATTATACGAAGAGTTAATCTTCGGTTCTGTTAATATGATTCAATTAACAAATCCGTATTCTAGTCATAATTTCAATTTTGATGAGCCTGAATTCCCTGTATCAAATAAGGGAATCCGAGGAAGTTCCAGAGGTTCAGGATACAGAGGAAGACGTGGATCTTTCCGAAGCCACTACTCCAATTCTACCCCTGCTAGCACTGTGTATGCAGCAAAAACTCGTGGTAGAGCCCTTCAGAAAGCTCAAAAAGAACAAGCAAGTTCTTCTGCCAATAGTCAACTCAGTCTTGGAACAGTTATTTTGGAAGACCGATTGAAAATTCCATCTTCTTTATCTCAGCAAGTAAATGGATCTAATCGGTCTAATCTTCCAAAACCAAGGATGTTGCCAACTTCTATCCCAATACAAGATTCATCAGCTTCCAAAGCATCTGCTTCCAAGGTATCTGCTAAACCGCATATTCCTGTTGGGAAACGAAGACCTCTAGATCAAAAGTATGATATATTGAAACACTTGGCCCAAGTACCAGCCAAGTTATCAATTTTGGATGCTTTGAATCTGTCAAAAGATCTTCGGGAAGCACTCATCGAAGCTTTGTCAAGTCCTTAGGAGTTTGAAGCTGAAATTGCTGTAGCTGAAGTCTATCACATAGAGAATAATCCTGCAGAATGCCATGCAGTGATATCTTTTACTGATAAAGATGAAGATTATGTTGTGCATGGGCACATAAAACCTCTCTACTTATCTGGCAAAGTCAATGGTGTAGATATCCGAAGAGCTTTCATTGACAATGGTTCAGGAGTCAACCTCATGCCCATTCGTACACTTCATCGATTGGGCCTCACGGAATCTGATTTATCTCCTTCTACCATGATGTTACAAGGATATGATAAAAATGAACAAGAACCACTGGGCGAAGTTACACTCAGAACTCAGTTTGGAGATCTTGTATCCAATTCGGATTTCATGATTGTTGATCAAGACTCAGCTTTCAACGTCTTGCTTGGAAGACCCTGGCTACATCAGTATGCGGCTATCCCTTCATCATACCATCAATGTCTCAAATACTGTTTCAATGGTCAAGTTAGAACATTGTATGGTGATAAGGCCCCGTTCAAGACATGTGAGTCTCAATACATTGAGGCAAAATTTTATCACATGAAGGGAAGAGAAAAATCTATAATGAAGGAAATTACCAAAGTTAATGCTCCATATGGTTTGGAGAAAATTCCAATAAATCCATTTACACATGTGAGTACAGATTATGTGTTACCTATCAGTCAAATTGACAAAATAGGTCCAAATCAAAATACTCTTATGGAAAGATCCATAATGTCAATTATGGCAGTTGAGCCAGACAACATGGGAGAAATTGGTAACATACCAAACAGTGATGAAAGCACAAGTGGTGACGTCTTCATTTCATCTGCTGAAATCCAACAGGTCTATACTTTTCCAATCAGGCCAGAAGAAGTTATAGCAACATCAAAGGTGAATAATGATGTCAATTCTCAATCCATCATCTCCTCTTTATTTCCCAAAGAAGGCCCTTTATCATCAATAGGGTCGGAAATGGAAGCGTCTTCTTCAAAATGTGCAAATTTTGAAATCTCTTATGATCATGAAAATTTAGTTTTGTCATCTAATATGAAAGTAGAAACGGAAGAAATAACACATGATGAAGAGGAAGAGGAAGATCTTAGAGATGCTCCTCCAGCATTTGAAGAGGGTATCTCTACCACTGTGGATGAACTCAGAGAAATAAATCTGGGTACAGAGAAAGATCCACGCCCCACTTTAATTAGTGCAGCCATGACCCTTGAAGATCAAGAGATGTATATTTCTTTTCTAAAGCAAAATAAAGATATTTTCACTTGGAACTATACAGAAATGCATGGGCTTGATCCTGATATTTCTACTCATCATTTGGGTTTACCAAAAGAACATCGAGGATTTAAGCAAGCTGCGAGAAGAACACACCCAACTTATGCTTCCAAAATTGAAGCTGAAGTGGATAAGCTAATCAAAGATAACTTCGTCAGAGAAGTTCAATATCCCAAGTGGTTGGCTAATATTGTCCCTGTAAAGAAGAAGAATGGAAAAATTAGGGTTTGAATCGATTTCAGAGATCTTAATCGGTATTGTCCTAAAGATGATTTCCCAGTTCCGATTACAGAACTCTTAATTGATGCAACAGCTAGTTATGAAGTACTTTCCTTCATGGATGGATATTCCGAATATAATTAGATCCGAATGGCCCCATAAGATGAGGAATCTACAACCTTCAGAGACCCTCAAGGTGTGTTTTGTTACTGGGTGATTCCCTTTGGTTTAAAGAATGCAGGTGCAACATATCAACGCGCCATGCATCGTATCTTCAAACCTTTTTTAGAGAAGTTTGTTGAATTCTATATAGACGATTTGGTGGTTAAATTCAAACAACGTTCTAATCACTTGGCTGATTTTTAAGTCATATTCCACAAGCTTCGACAACATAATTTGAAGATGAACCCCTTAAAATGTGATTTTGGGGTAACCTCAGGAAAATTCCTTGGCTTTGTTGTACGCCATCGTGGTATTGAAGTCGATATTGAGAAGACCAAGTCAATCCTTGGTATGTCACCTCCTCAGAATTTGAAAGAATTAATAGGACTTCAAGGAAACTTAGCCTATATTTGGCATTTCATCGCCAATTTGGCAGGCAAAAGTTTACCCTTTACCAAATTATTGAAAAAAGGAGTCACTTACCAGTGGACTGAAGAATGTCAAGAAGCGTTTGATGTTCTCAAGAAATACCTCTTGAGTCCACCAGTACTCATGCCACCTGTTGAAGGAATACCACTTATCCTCTATGTGACAGCTCTAGAGCAATCATTGGGTGCCTTTCTCGCTCAAAAGAATGATGCTGGGAATAAAAATAGCCTCTACTATCTCAGTAGAACTATGCTTGAAGCAGAAACCCGGTATTCAAGTATTGAGAAGTGCTGCCTAGCATTAATCATTGCAGTCCAGAAACTGAGACACTACTTGCAACATCACGAGGTCCAATTGGTATCTCACAATAATCCAATCAAATTCATCCTTAGTCGTCCAATGCTTACAAGACGTCTAGCAAGGTGGGCAGTTATTTTGCAGCAGTTCGACATTCAGTATGTATCTCAAAAGGCAATAAAGGGCCAAGCTCTGGCTGATTTTCTGGTTGAACATCCTTCAGTGGAAGACACGTCTTCAGATATTGAACTCCCTAATGAGGAAGTTTTCTCTATTCAAGAGAGTCCTCAAACATGGGAAATGTATTTTGATGGTGCTTCCATAAATCCAACAGGGAAGAAAATGGAAAATCCTAAATTCAACAAAGTTGGTTTAGGAATTGTACTCATTTCTCCAGATAAGGCATTGTTACCTTATTCCTTTTTATTGTGGGAAGGTGGTACTAATAATGAAGCCGAATAACAATCTCTTATCACAGGCTTGGAGTTAGCGCTTCAAGAACAAGTGAATCACTTAAAAGTGAAAGGTGATTCAGACTTGGTAATCAAACAAATCAATGGGGATTATGCCATCAGAAAAGAAGAGTTAATCCCTTTGTATGATTACGTCAGAAAGTTAATGACGGAATTCCCTTCAGAACCGACATTTTCTTGTGTCCCAAGATCACAAAATGCTCAAGCTGATGCACTGGCTAATATTGCCACAACTCTAGAAGATCCAAATCGGGACGAGACAACCATCAGTATTGCCCACCGTCGTGAAATTTCACCTTATGTTCAAGCCAAAACAGAGGAAATTAATGAAATTAGTCCAATTCCTGAACCGTATGGTCATACTATAGGATGGATGTCACCTATCAGGGAATACATTCAAAATGGAACACTTACACCTGATAGAGCCGAGAAAGAACAAATCCGACGACGTGTGGTCAATTTTACTCTTTATGATGGCCCAACCCACCTAGAGAAAATTCTCTACAAACGTGGTTTTGATGGAGTTCTCTTCAGATGCATTGATGGTGAAGAGACAATGGCTGTCATGAAAGAAGTACATGCAGGAGTCTGTGGTGCCCACCAGTCTGGACATAGATTGTCTGATCAAATTCGAAGGCTTGGATACTTTTGGCCTTCAATGATACAAGATTGTGTTGATTTCACAAAGAAGTTTCATTCATGTCAAGTACATGCCAACTTCATTCATCAACCTCCAGAGTTGCTTCATACAGCTAAATACTCATGGCCATTTTCCACATGGGGAATGGATGTGGTGGGACCTTACCCTTCAGCTACGACCAAGCAGTTTAAGTACATTCTTACTGCTACTGATTTCTTTTCCAAATGGGCAGAGGTAGTACCTATCAAAGAAGTCAGTTCTAAATGCATTGTTAGCTTCATCAAGTCTAACATCATTACTAGATTTGGTGTCCCTCATACCATATTGAC
Organism: Viscum album; assembly: GCA_963277665.1. NCBI lineage: Eukaryota > Viridiplantae > Streptophyta > Magnoliopsida > Santalales > Viscaceae > Viscum > Viscum album. Next base: position 1,643,528,982 of record OY728161.1, read on the forward strand.
GGACAACGGCACCAACTTCTGTTCTTCTGAGGTGAAGAAATTGTATCAAGAATACAACATTAAATCCAACCATTCATCTCGGTATCATGCGGCAGCCAATGGCCAAATAAAAGCCTTTAACATGACTCTTTCAAATATACTGCAAAAGATGGTGGATAAAGATAAGAGGTCATGGCCTGATAAACTCTTTCATGCTTTATGGGCTTATCGGACTACTGCCCGCAATGCAACGCGGTCAACTCTATATTCATTGGTATATGGAACAGAAGCAGTATTTCCAATTGAAGTTCAATTTCCCTCACTCAGAGTAGCCATTTGTGATCAGTTATCTACAGATGAGCAATCCCAAAAGTGATTGAATGAATTGGAATGGTTAGATGAGAAAATATTGTGCACTTTGCACCACTTGGAAATATATCAGAATCGAATAGCACGAGCTTTTAACAAAAAAGTTCGTCTTCATTCATTCATTCAGGGAGAATTGGTTTTAGTTCTCAAAACTTCAATGATAACAGGAAAGAAACCTCCCAAGCTTGAGCCAAAATGGGAAGGACCTTATTCAATACATAGGGTCTACTCCAATGGAGCTTATTCATTAATCTCGATGGATGGAGAACTCATTACTACTCCAACTAATTCCATATTTTTGAAGAAATATTTTGTATAAAATAAAAAGTATTCACCTTATGTCCCCGCAACATGACACTAAACTGTGCAGCACCAGTTCGTCCTTGCTATATAAAGTTAAACTATACAGCAATGGTCTTGTATGACCTTAAACTGCAACTTCATCCCACACGACGTTAAACTGTGAAAAAGTTCCCTAAATGGTCCAGTATGACCTTAAACTGCATCATCAACGGTCCATGCATGTGACCCTAAACTATTTGCAAGTCCCTTACGTCCAGCAACACATTAAACTATGACGTCCTAACTACATGACGCTAAACTGTATAAAAGTCCCTTACGTCCAGCAAGACGTTAAACTGTGACGTCCTAACTACATGACGCTAAACTGTATAAAAGTCCCTTACTTCCAGCAAGATGTTAAACTGTGACATCCTAACTACATGACACTAAACTGTATAAAAGTCCCTTACGTCCAGCAAGACATTAAAATGTGACGTCCTAACTACATGATGCTAAACTGTATAAAAGTCCCTTATGTCCAGCAAGACGTTAAACTGTGACGTCCTAACTACATGACGCTAAACTGTATAAAAGTCCCTTACGTCTGGAAAGACGTTAAACTACATAATCATAAAAGGTCCTGTATGACCTTAAACTACACCACCGTCCAGCATGACATTAAACTGCACCATCCACGGTCCATGCATATGACCTTAAACTATTCGCCCTTTCGTCCAACATGACGTTAAAATGTGGGGAAAAAAAATCCCCAATGCGTCCAACATGACGTAAATGGTGTGTTATTTTTTCCTTACTGCATGACATTAAACTGCGCAGTCCCCCTTTCGTCCAACATGACGTTAAACTCTATTGTCCCCATCGTCCTAACTACATGACGCTAAACTGTACAGAAAATTCATGATATGTCCTACATGACATTAAACTGTATTTTGTCCCTGCTACATGACACTAAACTGTGCATCACCAATAGTCCTAAATTCAAGACTTTAAACTGCATAGTCCCTTTATATGTCCTACATGACATTAAACTATGCATCGTTAAAGTTGTTGTTACCTCTTATTTCTCACACCGAGTATGACTCACGCGAGCTTAGAAAAAACCTCAACCGTAACACTCTCTTTGGGCCGATAACCATGTATAAGTCCCAACAACATTTTTTTTATTAGATCGTTGTCCCCAAGAACAACTTGATCATTAATTCATTCTTTAATTGAACTACATGGACTTTGATCCTTTCCCTCCAGGCTGGGTATGTAGGAAAACCCCCAGGGTTCAAGCCCAAAAAAAATCTCTTCACATCGGTTCATCACTATCTCATATGAAGTTGATTCATGAAACCGCCCCTAGAATCAATATCTTTACATTGATTCACTTTTTTCTTGTTATATGATGTTAAACTATGCAACACTTTTGTCCGGTACGACAATAAACTACAATACTCTTTGATTTACTCATTTGAGAGAGAACTATTATTGACATTGATTTTTCAGTCATGTTTCATTTCAAATGACTACGTGCATACATGGTAATGCCTAAACTTTTTATCTCAGGTTAAACCATCATTGCACTAAAGTCCCCTTTCACCCTTCACATGTACGAACCAAATTTGTACAAAGGGTAGTTCTAGAACTACGTGGGCTTGATTCCCATCCTTATGGGATACGTAGGAACGTTCGAGTATCCCTCGAATCTAGCCCCAAGTCTTTTGGGCCTAACCCCAAATTTCACTTTCAGTCCCTTGGCTGAAAAGTCCTCATAAAAAAACACACACTGTGTATTCATTATTATGGTCCGAACTCTATGACCATAAACTAAGATCTCTCATACTTTCGTCCTGCACGACGTTAAACTGCATTTCAAGAACTACGTATGGATTGATTCTCATTCTTATGAGATACGTAGTGAAGTCCAAAATTTCAATTCAGGACCCAACCACAACATGATTATGGTTATCATTGACCTATGTATCTCTATATACATTGGACAATACCCATATTTATATGTTATAATCCTAAAATTAAATATTTTCAGATCTTCATAACCCTTTTCATGACTTCTAGTCACAAAAATGTCAAACTCCTGAGAATTCTTTTTCCTGACTATGCAGCACGTGCCCATAGGTGGTCTTGCATAAACAGTCCACATAACAGACTTGTCAGCCGAAAGATGCTATTTATTTGACCATGCAGCCAATTCCCTTAGGTGGCCCTGCATATTTCAACCCCCTAACGGGTTTGTTAAATAATGGTAACTTCATTCTTGGGAAGAATGCCTCTTTTGTCCTTATTTGTCTTAAATGACAGTATGTAGGAATCCGCAAAAAAAAGCCATCCTTAACATATTTGTCCAATATCCTTTTTCATGATTTGAAAGTATTCAAGTCTATGGTTTATTCTTCTTCCCTACGTTTGGGTCAGACCTTCGTAGGAGTGATATTCATCCAGTTCTTCGATAATATTGTCTGGAAATATCTTCTCCATATTCAAGTACCTCTTTCCATAAAGCAAACTCTATACTTTAGAAAATTTGAATCTCCATAAACTTTCACTGGCTTTTAGCACTAGGAAAGTAAATTTCTGGGAGTTCTTTTGCCTGACTATGCAGCACGTGCCCATAGGTGTCCTTGCATAAACAGTCCACATAACAGACTTGTCAGCCAAAAGATACTATTTATTTGACCATGCAGCCAATGCCCTTAGGTGGCCCTGCATATTTCAACCCCCTAACGAGTTTTGTTAAATAATAGAAACTTCATTCTTGGAAACTACTTCTTCTAATGCCTTTTAGCTCTTTTTCATATCATTCCTCAAATTCAAATATTCTTAAGCCATAGTTTACATATTTTCCCTCATACTTGAGTATGGTAGTATGTTTTCAGATGAACTTTCAAGGAATTATGTCAATTCTAATCCATTTCAGTCAAAGCTATTTCGACCTTAAACATTGGCCCCTTTATGTCCGGCATGCATGACTTTAAACTGCCCACAAAAGACAAAGGAACTCTGAATAAAAGTCAAGTTCCAGCTCACTAAACATACATTTTGTATGATTTAGGTAATATTGAGAAAATTAAAAAGGTTCAAAGTTTGTAGGGTTATTTATAATAATCCTAGTAAAATCAAACTATGCTTACTAAGACCATTGGTTTAAGTAAATTTAAAGCAGTTAGTGAGAGAATGAAGGTACAAATAAGTGAAAGTGAAAGTGTTTTTCATTGATGCACAAGAGTTAGAAGGACATCCATAGACTGAAGTCTCCTCTCTTTTTTCAAGAATTGCAAGAGGATTTCAATAAGAGATGCAGTGATACTAGCTATTCTTGGAACAATTGTAAAAGGATGTTCTTGAGTGCAGTTTGAGAAAATTTTCTACTGATGAAATAGTGACTCTGTTTCTGTCCAAGAGGCTTGGAAGATGGATACATGGATTTGAGAATGGATCATTGGATGTAAAGAGCCATTTGGGGAGAGTACTCTTTTCAGATATTGCTCTAATACCATGTTTGTCTTCTCTCCACAAACCGGTAGTGGAAAACAATTTAGCCCATGGGTTTTCCATTTTCATATCTGCAAGGAAATGACATGGAAGAAGAATTTGAAAGTTCACACCATTGTTGTTGCTCTTAATGCACAGCATAACCAAAATGAAGGAGTAGCAGTGCAGCTTCATTTCAGGTATATAGTTCTTTGTATCTGGAACATCGACTCCTTGCAGGTGACCATGACCATATAGAGGCAGGTAGATGCTCTGTGGGAAATTAAGATGATATTTCTTCAAGTACTTAGCCAAATATGGGAGAGTGCTGTCGCAGATATCATAGTAATCGTGGCCAATGATGTTCATCATATCATCAATCCGCTTGCTAAACAGTTCATCAGACATTTTAATTCCCTTAGGATCCATTGAATCTTCACAAAAGTTGAATAAATTAAACTCTTAAATGGGTTTATTTTTCATAAAATTTGTGAAAGAATTCAGAAAAAATGGCTAAGGCATAAAGGCGCGTAAGTCTCAAAAATGGCGCGCAAGTATTCATGTGCCACGCTAGTTTTTGACGTGCAAGTATAAACTGCGCAAGTACAAATGCCTTTACAGTAGCGCGACATCAAGGAAAACTCTGGAAAACAGAACAACCTGCGCAGCTAAGGTGACCTACGTGGCGAGAGCTCGAAGGTATGAAGTACGGAAATCCAGATGCTTGTATGGAAGTGAGGACCTCTATTTATAGACGCGGCCGGGACTCTGCGTGCCGTACCCAGTGCGCTTAAGGCCTGCGCGGAGAGAACTTGCGTGCCTCCCTCTGTGCCCTGAAGACTTGCGTGCCCCCTTTTCCTTTGGATGGATTCGATTTTCTCAGAGTCAAATCCTCATTTCTCTCCGGATCCAACTCTGAGGGGGGACTTTTGTTGACGCTCCTTTCGTCACAGAATCTAAAAATCGGAAAAGGGGAATATCTGAGCTCAAAGTGATTCAACCTTTGAAGAAAATATCAAAAATCAACAAAGGCATGAACAAAAGATCAAAAGAAACTTCACCGCGCAAGTTATATCACTGTCGCGCAAGTCCACTTGCGCGACGCCCTTGGTCGCGCAAGTGACTTGTGCGGCCTAAGTGATAAACCGCCCGGTAACCGCCCAGGGTCTTCTCCTTCCTATAAATAGACCCTGTGGGCCCCCCATTCGAGAGGATATTTTCCCAGAAACTCGGATTGAAGCTCCCGACGCCCAAGTCTCTTCTCAAAGCTTCCGGAACACTTCTAAGGTAATTTCTTACCTAGAACGAAAGATCCAAAGAGAGGGAGGAAGGCCTAAGTGTTGAAACTCATCAACACTTGCGCGCCTGAGTGGCCAGCCCTTAAGGGAAGTAGTCACACTTGCGCGTCGCCTTACTCCTTCGATAGAACTTGCGCGTCCCTTTTCTGAAAGAACCTCAAGAGGATTCTAAAGGCTTTAATAAAGAGTCTCTCAAGTATTTCAATGCTGGTTGACCATCGCCCAAGTACACCACATGTCGCGTAGGTATACCTGCGCGACCAATACTTGCGCGCCCCCGCAGTACCTGTGCGCCTTCCAAGACTTGCACGCCCCTTCCTTTTTGGGTGCCTTTCTTGCCCATTTCACTCCTCTTAAGCCATTACACCTTTCCTTTTCAATATTCAGTCTTCAAGACACTCTTCAAATCCATTTATGGCATGATTTCTTGATTTTACTTCCTTATTTGAAAGGAATTATGTGGAATATCTCTCAAAACCTAGTGATTTAAATATCTTTTTGTCACTAAATATGGAGAGTTCATTCATTCAACCTCATCCTTTAAGATGAGAGAAATCCTTAACCTGGGTCTCTTTTTCAGGAATAAGTCCCAGTCATAAATATGGGCATCCTTCTTAGGAGTAAGCCCCAATCTCAAAAATGGGCATCCTTCTTAGGAGTAAGCCCCAAGTCCTCTAATTTTGGGCATCCTCTTTAGGAGTAAGCCCCAAGTCCCTTAAATTTTTGGGCATCCTTCTTAGGAGTAAGCCCCAGATCCTCTAATTTGGGCTTCCTTTTCAGGAGTAAGCCCCAATCTCAAATATGGGCATCCTCCTCAGGAGTAAGCCCCAAACCTTAATCCTTAACCTGGGCTTCCTTTTCAGGAATAAGTCCCAGTCATAATCTTGGGATTCCTTTTAAGGAATAAGCCCCAAGTCCCTTAAATTCTCTTTAACCAGTCCTAATTTACATTTCATCTGGGATTCCTTCTCAGGAGTAAAACCCAGTTATCAATCCTCTCCTAATTTGGGTTTCCTTTTCAGGAATAAGTCCCAAGTTAGAGTATTCAAATCTCCATGAAGCACATATACCTTTATGGACCCTGTTCTTGGATTTTCTCCCTAAATTAAATCCTTTGGGCATTCATACATACATAATCCCCAAACCATTTTTTATGATTGCATCTTTCATGGCACAATTGTCTAATTTTTACCAATACCTCTTGTTTCTCACACCGAGCATGACTCACGTGAGCTTAGAGTGTAAAAGTAATTGTGACATCCTTTTTTGAGCCATCAATCATAAACATCATACTCCTTTACTCGAACTACGTGGGTTCTGATTCCTTTTCCAAAACAAAGGATACGTAGGTATCCCATCTATGGGTTTGATCCCAACTCTGAAATAATTCATGTCCTTCTGAATGACAATAAACTTCAAGTGCCCCACTGAGTGGATTTAAAACCAGCCTGGTCATCATAATGACCAAGAGACTTTTTTATATAAATGTTTTGAAGGATACTATTGACCAAGAATCTCTAAATAGATATAGATGATTATCTATTGATAAAGAACCTCGAATACATATAAAAGATTCTCTAAATTTCTTACATATTTAATCATTGATTGTCAAAACTAAAGGAAAAGATCCTTTTATACTTGGTAATGTAATAAGGATTCACAAACATAACTTAAATCTATAAAGAGAGTCCCGGAATAGACAATAATTCCCCTCAAAAAGGTGTGATGAGTCCGACCTCCCATCCTCTCGACCAATGAAATTTTTTTAAGACTCATCAGTCCACAAGCTAATGAGCTCCTAGCTTTGGAAAGTAGGTCCAAATGGATGTGGAATAATTGGATTTTTCCGGTTCTACGAACAAACCCGCTAGAAACCGATCAGAACGTTTGAATCTCCCATCCAGGAGGTCATCCCCGAATTCCAAGGGAAACAGATGGTACTAGTTTCTATTTGAGTTGAGGTTATAGGTTATTTTTATGATTCAACCTTAGTAGTATATCCATGTTTGATGAAGATGTACCAGGACCTTCAGTGAAAATTCTAGTGGCAAGGGATAAAGATGGGAGTTACAGAGTTTGTCTCTCCATGCCTCACTTATCAACAGGCGAAGGCTGAGCACTAGGTTCTAGCTATTTTATCTAAACTCATTGATGTGTGAGAGTATAAGTTGCATGAGATATCAATTTACTTCATGATGGGGTAACCAGAAATGTATAGAGGACACGATGCCATCTAGTAGATCATAGACTGACTGACCAAGTCAAAACACTTCTTATCTATTCAAGAGTAGCGTTCAATGGAGATATTAAGATGATTTTATGTGTATGAGATAATATAGCTTCAATTATTTACCTCAATGAATATTTCTGACCATGATGATTGATTCACATATAAGTTATAGATGGGATTTTAGGAGGCCTCTGAGACTTAGTTGAGTTTGAGCATGAATTTTTACCCCCAAATTGATGGTCAGATTGAGTTGACCATTCTAGTCATATAGGAAATACTTCCAGCTTGCATGTTAGACTACTTCTATAGTTGATAGGACCACCAACCATTGGTGGAGTTTTAATACAACAACAACTACTATTTTCTATCGGTATGACAACATTTTAGGACTTTTACAGGAGACCCTGCAGGTCACCACTATGCTAGAACAACATAAGAGATTCATCACTTTTGGGTGTAGAGTTGGTGTAACTACTACAGGGATGGTTAAAATCATCCAAGAGAATGCGAGGACTCAAGAGAGCCATTAGAATTCCTATACAGACTGACTAAAGTGAAATTTGGCGTTCAAAGAGGGAGACCATGTGTTCTCGAGGGTCTCATATTGACATGGATTACGTAGATTTGGATACAGAAGAAATCTATATCTTATATTCAATAGACCTTTCGAGATAACTTGTAGAGTTGACGAGGTGGCATACCGCTTAACTCTAATATTGCAGTTTGACCGGGTATAAAAAAGTCTTCCACATGTCAGAGCTGAGGAGGTATGTGCATGATTTGTCACATGTAATCGAATAGAGATAAATGGACATCAAGGTGGAACTAATTTTGTAGATTACTCGGTCGAGATTGAGGATCAGTATGAGAGGATGTTCTATGGGAAAGCAATTCATTTAATTCATGTCCAATTTCTGTACAAGAATCTTCAGGTGAGTACTTAGGAGTGGAATACCTAGATGCATACTCAAAACCAAAATCTATTTGTATAGTCTTTTTCTTTGATTCAAGGGATGTAAATCCCCTTGTTGGGGATAATGTAACAACTTTTATTTTTCTATCTATTAATTTATAATAATATATGGATTATTTTCAGATCTAGTCACTAAGACGGCATTAGATTCCGATATCGGTGAGCCTAGAATAAATGTTTATAATATATTAAATCTATACAAGATATTTTTTCCAAAAAAAGTGGAATAAATTCCAACAGGTGGATTAGATCAGAAATTTGAGGCCAATATTAAGTTCAGATCATGAAATTTACCCTAGGTGTGTCATAACCTTAGAGCACATCAGACGTTCAGGTTGGGTGCAGTTATGGGAAAATGTATAAATAGATTATTTAGTTTAGAATAATTATTTAGTTAAATTTATATGACCTAAGGTTATTTATAAATAAATTTCTATTAAAAAATACCAGGGTTAACCACATAACCCAAGAAATTTGTGAGAGAGCATTAGAGGATCATTCTCAAATGACCAACCACTGGATCAAGGATCATTGATCAGTGTGCAATAGAATTTGAATATCTCGCTAGTGATAATGATTCATATTCTCTCTTTTTCAGTGATTGATACATCTTGAGGTTGGATGTTTGTTTTTGTGGATTTATCCTCATTTATTTTATTCGTACAATGAACTTGAATCAATAAAATAAAAAAATGATTCATAGATCTATCATATTACATGTATGGGTTAGATTGATCTAGGATTGGTGATTTCTATTATTTATTATATTAAATGTCTTCGATCATTGTTCTAACAAAAACGAATCAAGGTGAACAGAAACATTGGCTGATGTATTTTCCTCAGGTTTTTGTCTTGTGTATTTTTTCCCATTCTTCACATGTTCATCACAATCAACTTCTTCGGCCTAAGTTTTGAAGAAATACACAGTATTCTATCATTGCGTGACCATTATTTGTCACAATGGATTGATACCATGGTTATAAATCATGATCAAGGATGTAATTGATAATTAGTTGGGATGGAGGATGATCAGAGACCGGTCATAATAAATCAATAAATTCCATTCATCCCAGTTTGGTGACATGACTATAGATGACACATGAGGGAATTTTGAAAGTGGTTTTGAAGGATAGATCTTAAAGATCTATTATATAAGGGATTAGAAAACTCCATATAATTATTTTTGGATGAGGTTTGTGGTGGTGGAAGTGTAGGATGACATGGAGAAGAACCCATGGGTTTTGTGAAATATTGGGTTACACGACATGTAATCCCAAGACACACACTGTGTTGTACCCTCAGAGTGGTGGATAATGTTTCATCATATATATAAGGATTACATGCTATGTAGTCCCTACCGCATGTCATGAGGTCCCTAGCTATCCATATCAACATGTACATGAGGTACATTCCTAGTAAGACGAGTAGAATTACATGCCGTGTGGGTCATGTCACACATGGGTACACCCTGAAATACAGATAGACATGTAAAAGGGGTACAAACCTATAATATCATGTTGTACCACATGTTGTGTGTGGTGGTCCACACACCGTATACTTGGAAATGGGAACATGCACGTGTTGCAATACAAGGGTAGAACCTGATGCTGAAGGGACACGTCGTGTACCAATTGTAAAAATAGTGTACCTTCTTAAAGAAAACATGAATTTATTTTCCTCTTTAACTTGGAAAATTTTATTGGGGAACTTTATTTTTATCCTTTATTGAAGGTTTATTATGGAATCAACTCTTTTCAATAGGATGGTGATCCCCTCAATGGAACTTTAGTCTAGGATAGAGTTGTTGGAATCCTTCCATGAGGCCCGAAGTGATATCCTCTATCATCATTGTCATTTCCCTAAATTGGGTTCTTGATATCATATTGACCAATAAAACATGAGCATCGATAGCCTACTTAGTGGGTTAATCCAAATTAGGGTGTTAGTGTACCCCATGGCCTTGGGTGTGATCCCATTCTATGTATCAATCCATTCAAACTTCTAGTGTGTACTTATTTTGGAAAGACCTGATGAGCATGACTTTTTAGATGGATTCTATTAGCGTTTTCAGACTCTTCGAGTCTTTTCTCCTAGACAAGTGTTATACGAAACCTTAAAATAGGAATCCTAATCTAGCATTATAGTTGTGACCTTATCTTGAGACTATGTGTCTACCATGAGAATATCTGAATGTTATTGTTATATATACTGTTGATATATCCCTATGATGAGGTCACTATTGTTATTGATGTTATATGTTTATCTATTTTCAGGGTGTCCTACTAGGTTTTTTTATGCTCACCCCTATATGATATTTTCCTAAACATGTCATGTCTTATGCAAAAAATGAACTTTTGATAAATTATTAGAGAGACCAGGACCGGGATGGCTTGTAGTAGCCACGGCTTGGCCCCCATTGGTTCAGGTCATGACATTTCAAGGGTCTTTTTATTTTTTGATGATTTTCTTGGGGTTTTATTGGGTTTCCAAGGGTTTCTGTTCTTTTTTTAGGATTTTTCATAAAAATAAAGAAAAAATTTAAAATGTGTGAAAACTCAGAAAAACCTTGGTAACCCTATTGTAGACTCTGAAAAGTGCTTAAGTGCCGAAGAAAGTTCCGAAATGAAAAATAGATGTCATATTCAGACCCGGAGGCCTAGTCCGGAGGGCCTGGAGCTATTGCGCAAAAAAGGGAGAAGTGCGCTAAAAAATGTGTCCCACGCAGAAGGTATCGGGATTCGTGAAAAGTATCGGTGGCGGCGTGAAATAATTTTGCGCAACCCTGTAATTCCATGCCACTGGTTTTCAATAAATAGAAGGAGACCCCTTCTTTTTCGAGGATGAAAAATTTGAAACGCCTCCCGGGCGCGTAATTGGTTTTCCAAACACGCGCAATATGGAATTCAGATAAGGTTCTTTTTCCCAACAAGTCACCCCGGGATCCACCTTCGCGCGAGATCCCCCTGGATTAGACTAAATCCCAACCCCTTCGGGTTCTTCCCCCTTGCGCGCAATTTCTTCCATTGTGCGCAAGACCGTTAGTTGCGTGAAATATTTGTGCACCCCCTGTCCTTACGCACGACCCTCGCCGCATGCGCGTAAGTCTGCCCCCGTGCGTGCAATCCATTTAAGTCGCGCAAGTCTCAGCCCACCTGTTCCACGCAAGCAACACCTATTTCACGCCAACTCGGGGCTTTCCGTGCCAGGCTCCCCTTATTCCGCACAGCCCCAAGGGCTACGTGCAATCCTTCAGCACCCGTAACTGTAGGACCCCGGGACACCCTGAGAGGGGAGGGGTGAATCAGGGTGTCAACTTTTTCTTCTTAAAGTTGTGGATCTTGTTCCCAAGTTGGTAGGAACTACTTAAACCTGTATGATGGATATGATCAGCAATGAAACATTCACATGCAAAGAGATAACACAACAATTTTACGTGGTTCACCACTGAGCACTACGTCCAAGGAGCATACGCCGACAAGTTACCGGTCGTACCAAATTCCACTAATCTTCACTAGTTTTGGATTACAATGGTTTGGGCACAGTCACTCTATCCTAGGATCGCTGCCTTTACAAAGGTTCAGGGATAGCTCACTGCATCCCTCAGGTCACTCCCGTTGACCCCCTTAGCTCACTGTTGTTGGTGAAGTCCCGCTCAGTTTATAGACGTGAAGGTATCTTCAATAGATAGACATGAAGTTATTTGTCTCCTGTTTATCATGAGACTTTGCTTGCACCAGGGTTCAGATTTGATGCTCTTTTCAGTTCAATCCTTCTTCTTTAGTGTAATGACTGAATGTACTAGATCCCCTTGTCTTCGTTTTCCTGAAACACAATCACTTATGTGATTTCTCAATAGATTAATCTCAGCTTACATTGAATTGTCAGAATCAGTTCGCCATGAATGAATGAGATCATGCATGTATCATTTAGATTTCCTCTTCAATCTCACTTTGCACCGAAGGTTCTGGACAATCTTCCGGATTTCATGCAGCTCCAAAAAGGACGGGCGTACTCCAACAACACCTAGCACTCTTCTCCAAGCCTGGCGCGCAAGTCCCAATATGGCGCGCAAGTCCTCATCGCACAGGTCTAAACTGGTGCATAGGTATCACCAAACCACCTGCGCGACACTACCTTCCTCAACTTCTAACCTGTGCGACACACTTCCTTTCTCGCCCAAACCGCCTTGGGCGCGCAACCAACAACCGGCGCGCAGCTTCAAACACTGGCGCGTAAGTCTACCTGCGTGACCACACACTACTTGCGTGACTTACACACCTGCGCGAAGAGAGCTCTGATTTTTATAAGTGTTGAACTCCGTGGAAAATGAGGAGGTGTGGTTTAGTATTTATAGGCATTTGGTCAACCTGCGCAGCAGCGCGCAAGTCACCCCTCGGTGGGCAAGTCTCGGCGCGCAGCTCATCTCCCCTAGCCTCTGTCGTGTAACTCACTTGCGTGACCCAACCAATAATTGCGCGACCTTATTTCATTTGACATATTTTGAAGTTATGTTCTTGAAAAACAATAGGCGTGCAAATTTCCAATCCTTCTAGGCATCGGCGCTCAAGTCTCTTCACGGCACGCAGGTCACTTGTGCGACCAACCCAACACTTGTGAGACCCTCTTTCCATTGCCATTTTAATATGTTCTGATCTTGAAAAACGTATGGTGCACAAGTTTCCTCTCTTTTAAGTACATGGAACGCAAGTCTCTTTGCCAAAACCACTTTTCTTTGTTTGTCGATTTTCAGGCCCAAAAATTTGGCAAACACTGGGAAACGGCGCCACCTTATATCTTCTCTTTTTGTCCGCCTCCAGATCATCCATTCCTTTGTTGATGTTTCTTGAATAAAACATGGATCATTATCCATAGTCCTTGAACTCGACATGCCACCATGGAATCTCCTTTTTCAACAAATTTGTATGTCGTTTGTTTGCTTTGTCAACAAGCACGATCACCTCAAAAGAACTTCTTCTTGGTGATCTATATCCTTCAGCAACTCTTCTGATTTTATAACAAACTCCACTATTGTGATATGTATTCTTTGAAGGCATAACTTTATCATCATCATATTCTATGACAATGTGATGTGCATGGCTATCTCAGAATTCCAATCCCCGCATGACCATCTTAGAATTCCAATCATTTGCACATTTTCTTCTTCATCAATCGTCATGATCTACTTCATGCAAACCATATGATTCAATTCTTCAAGAAGTCTCTTGCATGGTTCTCATGCAATCATGAGTAATTTCATGGTCTTCATAAAAAACCCATGGTTCTCATGCAATAAGGAGGAATTGCATGGTCTTCATCCAAAAAACCCATTCTTCTTTAATCATCCTTAGATGGATTACACCTCACATTCTTCATTGTTGAAAACAATGTATCACCTTTGACACATGTTCTTTGAACTTATGATCAGTACAAAAATCGTCTGAATTACCATTCCTCTACTTCATCGGAGTACTTCATGATCTCCTTCATTTTGATTTTCCATTCCTCCATTTCATTGGAGTACTTCTTGATCTCCTTAATTTTGATCTTCATTGAAAACTATTGATAACAAATACAACCTTATACAAAAAGTGGTTCCAACAATCTCCCCCATTTTATTTTGTTGTCAATACCTTATACATCTTCTGAAATGAATTTGTCAATATCAAAATGAGAATCTTCTCTTCAATCAACTTTTATTTTCAAACATTCATTTCACTTTCTCTCCCCCTTATTGACAAGAAATTCAAAGATCATGGTAGGGAGGGTATCAATCCATACTTAAGATATATATCATCAATCATTTCACTCTAAGTCTACTTGAGAAATGCTCGACGTAGAAAACAAGAGGATTTGATTAAGTCAACAAGGCTGTCCATTATTCATAGATCATGATACCAACATGAGATGAGAACTCATATATTTTTTCTTCAAGGGTTTACCACTTTTATTTCAGGTAGAAGAAAATCAAATGTGATAGGGAATAATCAACCTGAAACTCCTGCACTCACATCATCAAACATATCAAAAACATTCAAGTGCAATCGGCAGGATAAGTGACCTTGGGGCACATCCATTCTTCTTATGTCATTGCTCAATTCAGTTACTCCCCATTTGTAGAATGATCTTTGATCTGAGTAACCAAGGTATAGAGATTGAGAAATGACATACCTTCTCCATTGACATGTTATTCATGAAATTCACATAGTAACTACATTTGAGTCCAGCTGGAGTTGATATTGATTGAAACGGTGATTTTGGAAGCTTCTTCACTTTTCCCCCCCTCAAGGGAAACACTCCTCATCATTTTCATCAAGAGTGATCCTTAATCATCTTAATATTTGAATATCAATTGAAGAATCTACTATGGATGGAAACTTCTTTAGCTTGGATATCAAGAGTTGACAACATTCACTACTTCTCAGGTTCTCCCCCGGAGAGAATGCTTCACCTTCAATTCCATGCATTATTAGCACAAATACAATACACAAATGAATAAGGGAATAAGTTGGTTCCTCCTTGCTTCATTAATATGATCTGTATGGTTGAGGTTATTTTCATAACCAAGTTTTTCTATTCACTCCAATCTTCATGCCTGCACATTTGAACAAATGTTCTGAAATCTGTTTATGTGGCATGGATTTCTTCACATTCTCTTCTACTTTGTGTGAGGAATTGTTCTGCTTAACATCCATCATGAATGATACATTCTTACTCCTCTTAAAGACTGCTTCTTTCTTTGCTATTAAGGTTAGGCAACCTTTTGCATGTGACCATATTTCTTGAATCTCTCACACCTAACTTCTTTGACACATGTGTTTCTCTTGCTTTGTAATCTCTCATGCACCGTGTCTTCATCATGTGAAAGTTTTTCTTTTCCTTTTTCACCAGCCTTGGCCTTTTTATCTTCACGTTTCCTCATTATTTTCAAATCTTCGGGCCAGATGACCAATATGTCATTTGGAACTGTTTCAGCTAGTTTGGGTCTTCTACATGGGTTCATCTGAGTTTCATCCCACTTAGTGTTTCTTTTGGATGAATGACCCTTCAATTTCATGGATCTAAAATCCTGGGTCTTCTCAGCTTCCCTACTTGAGATCTTCCTGGAGAAATGTGTGTTCACACTATTCTTCTGATTTTTTCCCAAGGAATATTCTTCCTTCTTAGTTGAATTGTGTGGTCTTCTATTCTTATCAGCTTTGGATATCTGTTGACATAGGCATGCATCATTCTTGTGACCACTGCCACTGCATACATCACAGATGTTATTAAGCATTCTAAATCTGTTTGCTGTAAACAGATGCTTTTGGACCTACAGATGTTTCTTCTTCTTCTCTGGATTTCTTCCTTTTGACACAGGCTTTCTTTGTTCTTTTCCATTAAAGGGATTGTACCAACAATCCAGCGCACAATGCCCAAATCTGTTTCAGCACCAACATTGACCCAGAAATATTTTCTTCTTTGTATATCTTGTATGAGGTTTTTGGGTCTTTTTCTTAATTTTTTGTGCTCTATTTGAGGAACCAACATCCTCATTTTTCTTCTCATCCAACCTACCCATTGTGGAAGGTTTCTTTGTCTCACATTTCCTCAACCATACTTGTTTAGAACTTTTCTTCCAACCTACACTGATTGTAGGAACGTAGAAACATGAGTACAAGATGGTTTGGATGGTACCTTCACTTTTTCAGTTGCTTGTGATACATCAATGAGTGAAGTCATGATCTTCTTATCACATGTTGGAGGTCTTTAGATAATAGAATCCTCTAGTGAGCATTGATTACCAGCAGCAACTGATTCTTGATGAGGATAATCAAGAGTTGTCATAATCTTCTTGTCACATGTTGGAGGTATTTTAGCTTTAGATTCCTCTAACAAACATTGAGTACAAGCATCACTCATTTCATTCTTTTGTGAAGTCTCAATATGTGTATTCTCAATCTTAGTCAATTGGGCTTCCATTTTTTGACCCTCAATATTGAGGATGATCTTCTGATCTTCAATCATGATCATCTTCTCTTCACAAGTCTTCTTCAATCTTTCAATGTCAACTTCATGCATCTTAACTTTGTTTTGTAACAAAGATTCACGTTCCCTGAATTTCATGGAATTTTCTTCCAAACAAAAACTCTTGACTTGATTAATCTTCTTCAGCTCAGATTCAAGTGCATGGATCTTTTCTTTTAGAGTCTTATTGACTTCCTCTTTTTCTTCAAAGACTTTCACCTATTTGGTGAGATTCATACTTTCCATAACTTTTCTTTCCAACCCCTTTTCCATATTGTCAGCTTCCCTTTCTAATCAAGTGATCTCAACCTGCATAGATTGGAATAGGTTACAAATAATAGCAACCCTTTCTTTAGGAATATCATGCAGATATGTTTGGATTTTTTCCTGAAAGCTTGAATTAGGGATGTCATCCTTTCCTCTGGAAGAATTCTAAGCCACTTGCTTGATACTTTACAAGCTTGATATTTCTTCATTATTGTAATGGCATGGAGAACAAGACACTGAATCTTATTTAGATATGAGGGACTTCTTTAGCTTCTTCTTCCCTTTCTTTTTCCTGTTTTTCATGGTCTTGCTAGATGTAGACTTCTGCTCAAAAATGACTGAATCTTCATCAAGACTGCTTTTCATTGTTGACTTTAGGAAATAAACTCAAATCCTCTTCTGAATATAATTGCTGGAGAATATCCACCATACGTCAACCTGGCTCTGATACCACTTGTAGGACCCTGAGACACCCTGAGAGGGGAGGGGTGAATTAGGGTGTCAACTTTTTCTTCTTAAATTTGTGGATCTTGTTCCCATGTTGGTAGGAACTACTCAAACCTGTATAATGGATATGATCAGCAATGAAACATTCACATGAAAAGAGATAACACAAAAATTTTACTTGGTTCACCACTGAGGGCTACGTCAAAGGAGCATACGCCGACAAGTTTCAGGTCATACGAAATTCCACTAATCTTCACTAGTTATGGATTACAATGGTTCAGGAACAATAACTCTGCCCTAGGCTCACTGCCTTTACAAAGGTCCAGGGATATCTCACTACATCCCTCGGGCCACTCCCATTGACTCCCCCTGTCTCACTGCCATTGGTGAAGTCTCGCTCAGTTTATAGACGTGAAGGTCTCTTCAATAGATAGACATGAAGTTCTTTGTATCCTATTCAGCATGAGACTTTTCTTGCATCAGGGTTCAGAGTTGATGATCTTTTTAGTTTAATCCTTATTCTTTAGTGCAATTACTGAATTCACTAGATCCCCTTGTCTTCTTTTTCCTGAATCACAATAACTTATGTGATTTCTCAATAGATGAAGCTCAGCTTACATTTCATTGTCAGAATCAGTTCTCCATGAATGCATGAGATCATGCATGTATCATTTAGATTTCCTCTTCAATATCACTTTTCACCGAAGGTTCCGGGCAATCTTATGGCTTTCGTGTAGATCCAAAAAGGGCGGGTGTACTCTAACAACACCTAGCACTCTTCTCCAAGACTGGCGCACAAGTCCCAATATGGCGCACAAGTCCTTGGCGCACAGGTCTAAACCGGCACGCAGGTATCACCAAACCACTTGCGCGACACTGTCTTCCTCAACTTCTAACCTACGCGACACACTTCCTTTCTTACCCAAACCGCCTTGGGCGCGCAACCAACAACCGGCGCGCAACTTCAAACACTGGCGCATAAGTCTACCTGTGCGACCACACACTACTTGCACGACTTCCACACCTGTGCGACGGGAGCTATGATTTTTCTAAGTGTTGAACTCCATGGAAAATGATGAGGGGTGGTCTAGTATTTATAGGAATTTGGTCAACCTGCGCAGAGGCGTGCAAGTCACCCCTCAGCACGCAATTCTCGGCGCACAGCTCATCTCCCCTAGCCTCTGTCGCGCAGCTCACTTGTGTGACCCAAACAATACTTGTGCAACCTTCTTTCCTTTTCCATATTTTGAAGTTATTTTCTTGAAAACAATAGGTTCCCAAGTTTCCAATCCTTCTAGGCACCGGCGCGCAAGTCTCTTCATGACACGCAGGTCACTTGCGCGACCAACCCAACACTTGCGTGACTCTCTTTACTTTTCCATTTTAACGTGTTCTGATCTTGAAAAACGTATGGAACGCAAGTTTCCTCTCCTTAAAGTACACGGCGCGCAAGTCTCTTTGCCAAAACCACTTTTCTTTGTTTGTTGATTTTCAGGCCAAAAAATTTGGCAAACACTAGGAAACGACACCACCTTGTATCTTCTCTTTTTGTCCACCTCCAAATCATCCATTCCATTGTCGATTTTTCTTTAATAAAACATGGATCATTATCCACAGTCCTTGAACATGACATGACACCATGGAATATCCTTTGTCAAAAAATTTGTATTTCATTTGTTTTCTTTGTCAACAAGCATGATCACCTCAAAAGCACTTCTTCTTGGTGATCTGTATCCTTTAGAAACTCTTCTTCTTTTATCACAAACTTCACTATTATGATATGTATTCTTTGAATTCATAACTTTAGAATCATCATCGTCTATGACAATGTGATGTGCATGGCTATCTCAGAATTCCAATACCCACACGACCATCTTAGAATTCCAATCATTTTCACATTGTCTTCTTCATCAAACGTCATGATCTACTTCATGCAAAGCATATGATTCAGTTCGTCAAGAAGTCTCTTGCATGGTTCTCATGAAATCATGAGTAATTGCATGGTATTTATCAAAAACCCATGTTTCTCATGCAATAAGGAGGAATTTCATGGTCTTCATCCAAAAATCCCATTCTTCTTTAATCATCCTCAGATGGATTACACCTCACATTCTTCATTATTGTAAACAATGTATCACCTTTGACACATGTTCTTTGAACTTATGATCAGTACAACAATTTTCTGAATTACCATTCCTCTACTTCATCAGAGTACTTCATGATCTCCTTCATTTTGATCTTCCATTCCTCTATTTCATTGGATTACTTCTTGATCCCCTTCATTTTGATCTTCATTGACAACTATTGACAACATATAAAACCTTATACACAAAGTGGTTCCAATAGTAACCTCGGTGCTCCCCGGGCACCCCCTATGCGCAAGTACTTGATGCCCTCCTTTCGGGTGCTATTTGCAGGTGTCTTGTGAACCCCGGGCATTCGTATCATACACGGTTTTCCCATATGGCATTTGAGGATTGTACGAAGTAACTTCAAAGTCCCTTGGACAATTATTCCCGTTGCTTTTCTTTGCCTCATGCTTCTTCGCATAGGCATGCTAACAACTATTGATTATTCGCATAGCCACACTAACGTGGACCCCTCGATGGTTCGCTCTGCGATACCCCCTCAGTACAGCCTTGACGAAGCCTTTCCTCCCACAAGGGGCAGAGGTCAACGGTTATGTAAGTCCTAGGGGTACAGAGCCAACCCAACCCTTCCGAGATGTAGAACGTTAAACTGCCAAGCACCTCGTCCACAACACATGACGTTAAACTGTGACCTGGCCCCGTGCCTCGCACGTAGGGTCCCCCCACCTTGGAAATTCTCCACGCCTGCTTGTCTCCATGAGGATAGTGGGTTCATCCCTCACAGGGGGTGATTTATTGGAGTGGTGCTTGTCTGCGGGGAAGGGAAGCCACCTTGTTGTAAGACCCTAGCCTTCCTTCCAGGAGTCAGCGCCCCTGTTCCTCCTCACTTCCCCGACACCAAAGCTAGCCAAGGACGTGGTGGGGAAATGTGATCCCTCCTTTCATCTTCGGTCCCCAAGGCTAGTAGAGGACGTGATAGGGAAAGGGGATCCTCCTTTATTTGGTCCCAAGTCCCTCTCCCACTGCTCTTTGTCACCCACTGGCCTCCATCCTAGAGTAAGTCCCGACACCATGGGACGCTCAATGCGTAAGCCCATCTTCGCTTACCATGGACGTACCCTTCATGACGTGATCGTCAGGTCCCTACAACCTTTTGTTTCTCACACTACGCATGACTCCCGTGAGCTTAGAGTGAGCACCGACCATGACACACCATGGGCTGCCTCAGAGCGTAATCCCTAAATGCCTCTGTCCTGCATAACGTTAAACTGTATACCCGAACTAAGAGGACATTGATCTGTGCTAAGGCATGATATATAGGAAGCCTCCATGAGGTTTAAGCCCCACCACCTTGGGCCGTCTCAGAGTGTATGCCCCATAAAACCTAAACTACATGGACTTTGATCTGTGCTAAGGCATGGTACATAGGAAGCCTCTACAAGGATCAAGCCCCACCATCATGGGCCGTCTCAGAGCATAAGCCCCATCCAACCTGAACTACGAGGACTTTGATCTGTGCTAAGGCATGGTACGTAGTAAGCCTCCACAAGGTTCAAGCCCCACCATCATGGGCCGTGTCAGAGCGTAATCCCCATCCATCCTGAACTACGAGGACTTTGATCTATGATAAGGCATGGTACGTTAGAAGCCTCCACGAGGTTCAAGCCTGAAAAACCATCGGCCCCAACTGTCTCCGTGACGGTGTGCCAATCGTCTCTGTGATGGTGTTCCAAGCCCTATTTCTACCTTGGGTCACCTCAGAGTGTAAGCCCCAATCCACCTGGACCCCAGGTCCCCATTCACATCAGTTCACTACCACCATGGGCCGCCTCAGGCTATAAGCCCTGTTCTTGTCCCGCATGACGTTAAACTGTATCATTCACTTGAACTATGAAGACTTTGATTCCCCGCCACGGGGATACGTTGGAGACCTCCATGAGGTTCAAGCCTAATGCCCATGTCTCATCCTGATCTCTCCCTCGAGACCATGTGTCTCGGGAAGCTCATGCCCTAACCCGAAGGTTCTACTCCCTCTAGGTCCCATCCATGCGTCCATTCTCACGGGTCGTCACTTCAGGTGTCCCACCGTATCACCGAACTATGCGGACTTTGATTCCCTATCGTGGGGATATGTAGGAAGTCTCCTCGAGGATCAAGTCCAAATCCATCATTCATCCTTATTCTAATCCGGGCCGCCACATCCCGGTGGGATCATTCCATTTCATTACCATCAACGGTATTCGGAAAGCCTCCCATGTGCTGGCCCCCACATCAGTGTTCCCTCATGGGGGTTCTTCAATCTGATACACTCAAGCTAGTGTTCCTATTAGTCCGATCCATCTCCATTGGACGTTAAACTTATGGCATACCCTATGTTAAACATGAGAAGCTGAGGAAAACCTCGTATACATGTCTATGGCATATAATTCCCCGCATTCAATGTGGGATACATCGGGCTTTTGCGCCCTCGAGAAGCCCTATCATAAGGGACATAAGACAGACATGCCAATCCACATCATCAAGACACTCCAGTGATGCCCCAACGTGACTACTCACTTAACAGAAGGTTGCTGCCATGATTGTACCCCTTGGAAGGTCCTAATAGAAGCGGCATAATTAACTGGTGTCTATGGAGATATGGCGTCCGGAAGAGCTTCACGAACCACAATTTAAATCTATGAGGGAGACCCGGACTTGGTGACAAGATCCAAGGAGGAATCCATGGAAGGAAGAACCGACATCCCATCATCCCGTTTCGATCAAGGAGAAGACGTCAATGAATAAGGAGCAGATGCCGCTCGCCTTTGGAAAGTGGGAATGCAGGTAAACAGTGGCGCGTCCTCTGCGTGACAGATGCGCGCGCCCCAAAGAAAGTGTCAGAAATAGAAAATAGTGAACCTAACATGAAAATCCTCTCCTCATCTTGGGGGCTAGTAGTGTTTGGGACATCAGGGGATAAGCATGTCGTCTGACCTTGTCATCCGGTACCAGGTCCCACCGAGCAGGCCTGACGTGAAACTCGCCAGAAGTTTGGACAGTCAGGACGTTGAACATTCCGTTCTAAAATGTTGTCAGTGTGGATCCCTCTTGCCAACCATGGAATACGGAACAACTCTAGGGAACTAGTTGTCGATTCCTTTTTCTAGCAGTATTAATGATCTCCTCTCCCTGCTTCAGGAATCAAGTCGTTGCCTACAGAGCTCGATCACCAACCCACCGACACAGTGGCAAGGGCAACATCAATGCAGATTCACCACACAGTTTTACCTCTTCCACGATGGCCGTGACCGCCACAACTGCTGGGTGCCCACACCCCCTCTCCCCATCAGAGATCATCCAGCGATGGGTAATCAATGACCTTGTACGCAGGTACGAGGAGGAGGGGGTCATCCCCACTAGGGATATGGCCTGCATGGATCTTGAGGCAGCTGTGCCTCACCGTCCATGCCGCCCCCGAGGGCTGTGCAGGTAGCCACTGCTCCCCACCCCAACATTTAATCGCTTTGGTAGCTTGTCCCCGGAGTGCCTCGACAGCTCCCTCCCGTATTCCAATGAAATAGGAGGTATTCGGGATGACCTGATTAGAGTCCTGATTCAAGGAATACCAGCGGGCCCCACTACCAGGCCACATCAGCACCGCCGCCCGGTTCTCTGAGCTGAGGAGCAGGTAGTCAACACGCATGCACCACTAGCTCCAGTACACCTGACCCGACGCCAGCGTCGGGCATAGGCAGAAGAAGACGCCTGTTGTGGGGCATCAGTTTCAACGACTAATGTGGCCCAAGCCACTACTGGTTCATATTCTCAAATCCTTGCATACTTTGAGCAGGGGAAGCTATAAGACCAACCCGGATCAAGGCCCCAACCGCCCCATGGGTAGGTTTGGTTGACTCTCCCGGTCACCGACACAGGTGTTGGCTGCCGCGGACCAATCTGCAGTAGTGCCGCCCAGCGCAGGGGCTCACTCTGCACCACCAATATGGAAGGTGCGGGCCCTCCCTACTTCCAATCTCGGCTTGTAGGTCTGCCCCCTGCCACCTTCAACCCAGGCGAGGATCTTCCCTGTGACAACAACACTCCACATGGGTGTCTCTCCTACACCCACTGCACTGGGTATGGGGTCACTCCCCCTGCCATGAATAGAGAGCATGGAGGCATTGCTTGTTCGATCAATCGCCAGGACGGAGGTCCTCCCCGTATCCCTTTTGACATTTTTCATGGTGCCCCTAACACCCTGGCCTCCTTGGGTGGGAACTTTCTCCACCCTGGCACTGGTACAGCCAGAGGACCCCATATCGGAAATTAGCCCAGACCTGAAGAACCATCCATAGGAAGGAGAGTAGGCCACCACCGCCGCAAGAGGAATCCTGGGGAAGGTCGGGTAGGAATCAAGACAGTCATCTTCTTATAATCTGAGGCGGAGTACAATCCAGCGCAGGATCCCTCCCCTTAGTCCTCCGAGTCAAGGAATGGGGAAGGAACAAGGCGCATCAGCCTCGTGCTCCCGGAATGCGAAGCCTGCAGGATCCCTGCTTCCCTCCGAAGGTATATCTAGGAGGACAAGACCGTGGCATGATTCCAGGGGCCGACCACGCAGTGGCCGTCATCGTCTCCAGAATCACCCTCTACCTCGGAGCTATTCTGGGGGGTCAATGATGGAAGAGCCAGTACATAACCCACCCCCGGTAGATGCTGCTGCTGGGTCAGGAGCTCTGGTCGCCGTTCCATCCTACCGTGACATGGCGGCCAAGTCGCTAAAATCCTTAGGGGACAACCCAAGATTCAGCGGCCAATTAGCCCATTCTCCATATTCTCCACTGGCCATCCTTCCATCCCAGCAGCCTGCCTCTGCGCCGCTGCCAGTTCCCCAGCCACCCCTAGTCGACGAGTAGGGCAGTCAAAGGTCAGACCCTGGATTTGAGCCGGGGAACTTCTGGACCATCCTCGCAGCGGGCCACTTCCCTGATAAGTTTTGTTCGGTCGTAGGATTGAATTTTTCTACGCCAGAATCACTCACCCCATAGGATTTTGAATGTTTCTGCCAGACCCTCTAGGAAACTCACATCCGTCTTCGCCACAGGCGGGTGACTTATCCCGGGAGCCAAGAGAACCTCTAAGGCATCGGCGAACAATGACGCCTGGTTGACCTAGCCACACTCCTTGTGGTCCAAAACCCTGAGTCACCTGGCCACCACAAGACCCTCCAACAATAGTGAGTTCAGAGTTTTCAAGTACTCTGTAGAGTTGTCGAGGAGGCTACCCCCCACGTGAAAGTCCATGGCTAGGGGCAGTATGTTTCCCTCCTCTTCAGTGCAATTCGCCGGTATCCTGACTCACTTGGCAGTAGTGAGTACATGACCCCAAGAAGAGTGGATGTCAATATGACTGATCTAACAGGAGTGTCAAATGTGTTGGGAATTCTCGATGGGAACATCTCCCTGAGGACATGCTACCACTAGACCCATCAAGAAGGATTACTTGCCAACATAGGAACCTCCTAGGTATCCCTACGCCTACCGAGTCACTGGTACTAATCCGGAATGTCAGTAAAGGAAAAGAGCATATTGGAGCTATCAAACACTCCGAATCGTCGGCCTCAGTGCAGAAGATGGAAGAGGACCCTGAGAAGGTTGTGCTGCATCAGTAGCTTTCCGAGCAGAAGAAGCTAGTCGATGAACTTCTGGATGAACACATTGCAGAGAGGTGACCCGACTATGGTGATCCTAGGCCGGGGCAGCAGGGGAAGGAACAACCAACCCTCGGTGAGATTCTCCCAGGAAACCCTGATCATGTCGTATTTTCTGATAGGGTAGAAGCCGGAGCCCATGGCAAGAGGGAACGATATGTGTCGCCAAACCCTCATGAATGACGGGACCTCCTAGGGAACCCCATCCAGGATCCTCTAGCCACCACGAGGGTCTCTCCACCAGTTGCTCCACGAGCCGCTGAGTTCATCTACCACGTTGAGGAGCCCAGAAATGCACTCGTGGTTAGGGATCCCCGTCAAGAGAGGGACCCGTGTCTAGAAGATCTAATGGCGGCACTCATTGCCCGCCTGGAAGCTTTGGAAACGTGACAAGTGGCTATCCCACATGATGGAAAGCCATACCCGGCATGGGTGGATGACATGCTGGCGCCCCCCGGATTTGGAAATCCCACTTTCTCCCCCCATTAATGGGATGGTGTACCCACTGAAGCACCTGTACCACTTCAAATCGAGGTGTGGGCCTATGTTAGGGACTCCAGCACAACATGAGGCCTCCAAGATCCATTGATTTGTTCAGACACTGGAGGGGCCGACTTTCGTTTGGTACATCCAGATCCCCGTTGGATCTGTGGAAATATGGGGAGACCTTCACAGGACGTTCCTTTACTAGTTCAGCTCAAATTTCTAGAAGAAGAACATCACAGACCTCTTCAAGTGCCAGAAAAGGCCCGACGAGCGAGTCGTGGACTTTATCGCCCGGTGGAAGGGGCTCACATACTCCCTTGACATGCCGCTGACTCAAGAGAAATTACTGACGATGTGTATGGGGAATTTAAAGACGGAAATGGTTCCCTCCCTAATCACTTAGAATTATCCTGGAGGGTTCCGAGACTTCTCGGATAAGGTACAACGCCTCGAGGAAGATCTACAATAGGCTAGCCAGGCACGCCTTCTTCCCCCTGTAATTCTAGCAAGGAGAGCTTCCAGAGCCGAGCCCACCGCCGAGGCCCAGATAGAGGCCCCCAGGCAACTAGAATTGCTACCAGTGGAGCCCTCTCTGCAGCCTCATAGAGGCCCTCCACCACGGGCACATTTTCCAGCCCAGCAGTGCCCGCCCCAGAATCGGTAGGCGCCTCTGCGTAACGCGCCGCTGCCGGCTAGGCGAGATAATCAAGTTCTTCCCCCTCGGAAAGATCCTCTAGCCCCCCATCAGGGTCAGGCTCCTAGATCCCCCTTTCCAATCATAAGGAATCAGACCTACTCATTCGATAAGGCTTAGGTCCCAGCTACTTCCGTAGCACCTTGGAGTAGAGAATCATGCGACTGCCCAAGTTCCGGAAGCCGGAAGAGGCACATCTCACTGATCACCTTAACTACTGCCCTTATCACTAGATCCTAGGGCACACCATCAAGAAATGATATGTGTTCAAGGATTGGATCCAAGACCAGATTAACAACAACATAGTCAGGTTGGGCCCAACCCCGGTATAAGTGGCGGGTGTCTTTGTGAGATCAGATAGCAGTAGCGACGATGGAGGTGCGTGGCAGCAGGTTCCTGATCGCGGGTCTCAGAAGTATAATGACTGGATGGATCGCAGGACAGTTTCTTGCACCCATGGAATTATCCATGCATGACTAAATCAGTCGGAGCCTTCAGATGCTATGACCACCACTTCTGCATCATCATCTCAGCTAGCCTCTTCCCAGAAAATCAAGCATTGGCAGCTCAAGAAGAAGCAGCACGCCCTACCAATTTCATCGTTGTCCCACAGTCTCGGTGACTTCATGCCCCCGGAGATAGGAATCCCTCCCAGAATCCACCTAGTGGTGGATGATTTTTCGAGTGACAGTCAAGGGTATGCTTCCATTAACACTGTCGAGTTGGTAAATCCCTATATGACTCCCAATGAGGGGGAGTGCCAGACGAACCTCACCAATGTCCCGAGCCAACACCAATGTCAGTGGAACCACGTCCATATGGTTCATCGGGGAACATCAGTTGGAACCACCATCCAGGCCATGCACGCCGCTGATACCAGATAGCAGGTCCATCATAGAGCTCAGCATGCACAACCTCTTCATCCGGTGTTGACAGGCCCTCTTACACCACCATTTTTGTTACTGGATTAGGCAGAGCCCCTTCGGCCGTATTGCAATCAGATTCACCCATCCACAGGCCGATCTCGGTCACCCAGTACTCATCCGGTAGCTACCCTCCGAGCTTCAACTAGTGAGCAGCGAGATGTCCCCGGTACTAGTCAGTCGTCGGTCCAACCAGCAGGGTCCGCTATGCCTCCAGCCATAGAGCAGCCTCCTGTAGGAATAGGTTTGTTCCTAGTGTATAAGTATGTTGTTCTGAAGCACCTCACCAACATCCCAACAAGCCTCTCCATCCTTGAAGCCCTTCGCCTATCACTGGATATGCGTTAGGCACTCGCTGAGGCTTTAAGAAGCCCCCTCCAGTTTGAGATGGAGGTAGAAGCTGCAGAAGCCTTCTATGCTGAAGCCGTTAAGAATTTCGAATGCCAGGCCATCATCTCGTTCTTGGTAGAGGATAAAGGCTCCCCCATATAGGGTCACATCCGCTTGCTGTATATCACTTGCCAATTCAATGGCGTGGAGGTTTTCCGCTGTCTCATTGACACTGGCTATGGGATCAAACTTATCCTGACACTGACACTACGGAAGCTAGGGTTATCCGAGGATGATCTGACTCCCTCTGATTTAAGGATCCATGGATATGACAGGACAGAACAGACCTTGGTCGGCAAGATCTGCTTGAAGACCCAGTTCGATGGCCTGGTTTTCAGCACCGAATCCATGGTTGTCTCCTAGGACACCACATGCAATGCATTGATGGGTAGGCCATGGCTCCATCTGCACGTGGCCATCCCCTAATCATATTACCAATGCCTCAAGTACTCCCTTAATGTTAGAGTAGGAGTACTCCAAGGTGATGCATCTCATTTCGCCTCTTGCGAATCCCGCTACGTGGATTCCAATTATTACAAGAGAAATGATAAGCAAGTCCAGACAAGTGAGGTTGAGACCGTTGCCGCTAAGACTGACCCTTAGGCAGGACAGAATGACGCCTACATATTCCCAATCCATAGGTTGGAGGCCACAACCCCTGATATGGGGCAATGTTTTGTCATTTTTGGGAAAAGGGGGAATTATTCTCCCAAATCCAGGGGGCGTTGGAGGATCACTTCATATTCTCATACGAACGATGATCTAGTGATCCTGAAGCCTCCCTCTCCCGTTAGGTATCGATACGTCTGGCTCATGGCAACAGTTTTCCATCATACTTGTCTGTTTTGATGGGCTGGGATAATTCAGCTCTGGCCAATTTGCCACTACTACTTTGATATTATCAAGCGTGGCCCCTTGGGCCAAAGACCAGATGAGATTAGGTCGACAACCTTCATAGCCATGGTCTCAACGGCGCCAGAGTGCCCCGATGAAATGACCACGACCGCATGAGCGGTTAGCAGCTGCCCATCAAGGTTTGATAGCTTAGAAGCATCTACCCCTACGTATGATCCCTCCTTAAGTGAAGAAGAAGATATAGATGATTCCCCCCTTCCTTTGAGGAAGGCATATTAGCCACGGATGACGAGTTGGTACAGGTGAACCTCGGGGGTGAGGTCGATCTGAGACCCACGTTGATCAGCGCCTCTATGTCCCTCGAGGAGTAGTAGAGGTATGTGGAATTCCTCAAACAAAATCTTGATGTGATTTTATAGAGTTACAACGAGATGCCATGACTAGATCATTAGGTATCCGTCAACCTCCTTGGTCTCCCGGCAAACCATCGTGGGTTCAAGCAGCCTCCTAGAAAGATGCACCCTTATCACGATGGCATGGTCATGGATGAAGTTGACAATATTATCAAATAAAACTTCATCAAGGATGTCCAGTACCCTAAGTGGCTATCCAACATCATGCCAGTTAGGATGAAAAAAGGGAAGATCAGAGTCTGCATCGACTTCCGAGATCTTAACTGCCATTGTCCGAAGGATGATTTTCCCCTTCCAGTGACAGAATTGTTGATCGACGCTATGGCCGGATTCCAATCCCTCTCCTTCATGGATGGTTACTCTGGATATAATCAAATCCGGATGGACCCTAAGGATGAATAATCTACTGCTTTCAAGGCACCCCAAGGTACTTTCTATTACAAGGTTATTCCATTCAGCCTGAAGAATGCAGGTGCCACCTATCAGTAGGCCATGAATCGCATATTCAAGCCCATCGTGGGAACGTTGGTGGAGTGCTCTGTGGACGACCTGGTGGTCAAATCTCGGTAGTGCCAGGACCATTTCAAGGACCTGGAGAAAGTATTTGGTTTCCTTCATTCCCACCACCTGAAGATGAACCCATTGAAGTGTGCCTTTGGGGTCACCTCCGGGAAGTTTCTTGGCTTTGTTTTCCGATACCAGGGATTTGAGATCGACCTAGAGAAGATCAAGGAGATCATACATATGCCTCCCCCGAGCTATATTCGAGAGCTTCGAGGTCTTCAAGGACACTTAGCCTACATACGTCGATTCATTGCAAATCTGGCTGGAAAGTGTAAGCCCTTTTCTCGGCTCATGAAGAAGGGAACCGATTATGAGTGGGATGAGGAGTGACAGATCGCCTTTGAGGAAATCAAGAAATATTTTCTCTAAACTCTGGTCTTGATGCCACCCATCTCCGGGAAGCCATTTATTCTCTATGTCACCACCTTGGAATGATCCCTTGGTGCCCTTCTCGCCCAGAAGAACAATGAGGGGACGGAGAACAACCTCTACTACCTCATCCACTTTCTCCTCAATATGGAGACCAGATACTCCCCCATCGAGAAAAGCTGCCTCACGCTCGTATTTGCTGTGCAGAAGCTGCGGCATTACCTGCAGCACCACGAGGTACAATTGGTCTCTTGAGTAGACCCGCTAAAGTATATTCTGAATCGCCCCATGTTGACTGGCCGACTAGCATGGTGGGCGGTGATCCTCCAGAAGTTTGACATCACGTTCTTGTCCCATAAGGCTATCAAGGGGCAGGCATTGGTAGAATTTCTAGCTGCCCATCCAACATCTGCGAACCAGTCACTAGACCTGGATTTTCCTAAAGAGGCAGTCCTCTCAGTCGATAAAGTCGTACCATGTTGGCAGATTCACTTTGATGGTGCCTCTCGGAGCCCCACCGGTAGGAGGCTCAATGATCATAGGCTCAACAGGGTAGGCCCAGGTATCATCTTTATCACCCCAATGCAAGCCATCCTACCATACTCATTCCTTTTGTTCGAATGCTGCACTAACAATGAGGTAGAGTATCAGGCCCTCATTACTAGTCTCAAGCTGGCACTTGATATCGATGTGCCCCATTTGCATGTGAAAGGGTATTCCGAGCTGGCCATCAAGCAGGTTAATGGTGACTATGTTGTCCGGAAGCCAGTGCTTGTACCATTGTTAGAGCGCACTCTCTGGCTAATGGCTCAGTTCCCTTCTCGGCCAGAGGTTACCCATGTCCCTCGGTCATAGAATGGTCGATCAGATGCTTTGGCCAGCCTGGCCACGTCACTTACAGAGCCCGAACAGAATGATCTGATTATCCATGTGGCGCACCGAAGATTCATTTCTCCTGTCACCCCAGAGGATGATGATGGCCTGCGGATAAACCATATTACTGCTGGTGCCTCTACATCAGGAACCCCAGGTTCTTCAGATGTGATGATCGAAGTAGTTGTCGATTGGAGGTAACCCTTAGTTGAATATCTCTAACATGGTAATCTTCCGTCAGACCGGGCCGAGTGCGAGCGAATATGATGCCGCGCGCTGCAGTTTACTCTTCAAAGTGGTCCCAGCCTTGAGAAGGTCTTATATATACATGGGTTTGATGGTGTTATTCTACGTTTCCTTAAAAGAGTAGAGATTCCACAGGTAATGCACGAGGTTCATGCCAGTTCCTGTGGTTCCCATCAGGCTGGGCCAAAACTGTCTCACCAGATTTAGAGACTTGGGTATTTTTGGCCCTCCATGATCCACGCCTGCATGGAGTTCGCCAAAAGGTGCCAAGCGTGCCAATATCATGATAACTTTGTGAATCGGCCACCAGAGCCTCTACATACTACCAAGTACTCTTGGACCTTTGCAGTCTGGGGGTTAAATGTCGTGGGACCGTATCCACCGAAAATGGCTCTCCAATGCCGGTTTATCCTGACTGCTACAGATTTATTTTCCAAGTGGGTGGAGGCAATTCCGCTCAAGGAAGTCAATGCTCATTCTATCGTCGACTTCATGAGTTCCAATATCATCTATCAATTTGGGGTACCTCACGCTATCCTCACCGACAATGACACCAACTTCTGAGCAGCCAAGCAGAAGAAATTGTATGCCACGTACAACATTTGCTCCAACCATACCTCCCGGTATCACGCACAAGGAAATGGACAGATTGAGGTGTTCAATAAAACCCTCTATAACATTATACAGAAAATGGTTAGTTAGAACAAGAAAAATAGGCCAGATAAACTCCCCAACTCCCTTTGGGATTATCAGACGACGACCCGTAATTCCACCCAGGTGACCCCATATTACCTGGTGTACGGAACGGAGGCTGTCCTGCCCATTTAGGTTCAATTTCCATCATTGAAAACAGCGGTATATGACCAGAAAGCACCAGATAGGGTGGATGAAATCCTTCTAGAATAATTGGAATCACTGGACAAGAATAGGATTCGTTCCTTGCACAACCTAGAGAGGCACCAGAGCAGGATGGCTCGAGCTTTCAACAAGAAGGTTCGCCTCTGCCCTTTCCCAAAAGGTGACTTGGTATTGGCCCTCAGAGCACCAATGATCCCCGGTAGGAAAACACCCAAGTTGGAGCCCAAATGGGAAGGGCCTTTCATTGTTCACAAGGTTTATCCCAATGGAGCGTACTCCCTGGTGAACATGGATGGTTAGCGTATAACTCCTCCCACTAATGCGAAGTTCCTCAAGCAGTACTTTGCCTAAGCATTTGGTCCCGCATGACCCTAAACTGCATTGGGTCCTACATGAATTTAAACTGAATTTGGTCTCGCACGACCTTAAACTACTTTTGGTCCTACATTTGAGCCCTTATGGTCCCACATGACCTTAAACTTCATGCTCGTCCTGCATGAAGTTAAACTGCAAGCTGGTCAGGCCCTCCTGACCAAGGCCCAGCCTAAGGCCCCTTGGCCTTCTCGGGCCCCGACCCAGGTTCCCTCTTGTGGGATTGTATAGTGTGGTGTGGGATTATGTCCCCATTCATGACAGATTTCTCATCATTCCATACACATCCCCAGAAGAGATTCCTCTCATCGTCCTACACGACATTAAACTGCACTTCTAGAACTACGTGTGGCTTGATTCCCATCCTTATGGGATACGTTGGACCACGTGAGCACTTAGATTTCTGGTCCATCCCCATCTCTTAAGAGATCCCATGATTTCCCAGTCACCTCGACCTCTTGGCCTGCCCCTATCCATGAGGGGGATATATAGGTGTGGTCTAGGGGTTTTGGCACCATGCCCCCCCTTCTCCCGGAAATCCGCCATCTTTTGGCCGCTCTAAAATTGAGCCCCTCGACCATTTTCAGTGGTCTGCTAATGTGTTCAGAGTACTCTGGTCTAGGACCTGGAGTGTCAGATTCAACTTAGGCATGTTCCGTCCACTTGTCAAGCTTCGTGTTCCCCTTCATTCGGGCCCCCATTAGCTTTCACACCTGGAGGGAACCCAAAAAAATGGACTAGATACAACGCCCAAGGGCTCTCCTACCATTACAGGCCAACGCCCGTGAGGGGTTTTGACAACAAATTGATAAAAATATTGTGTTCTAAACATGGTCAGCGGTCGATGCTCATTTTTTTATCCCCATTTCAGGATAATATGATAGGATGCTGTGTTGCGAACATGGTCAGCAGTAATCCTCCATCATCACGCCAGCCCCTTCAGGACCTGAATTTTGGTTGAATGATTCACATTATGTTCCACCCCATTGTGTCCAGGTTGAATATCGACACTCTTTGCACTAACCCTCAAGTCAGGCAGACAAAGCTGCAATACGACGTCTCTCGGGGCTCCTGCGATCCAAGTGCTAAGACTATAGGCTGGGATCTTCTCTAAGAGCCATGCGCAGCTTAACCCTCATCCCCAAGGGATATGTGGGGTCACCCAGACATTGCATTTCAGGCCCAGCTCAATTAGAGGCTAGTGTCTCCTTCCCCTTATCCTCTGACCCTCCCCGACCCCTTACCGTGAGGCTCCTCTCCTGGAATCGCGCACGGTGATCGTGTGGGATTATGTCCTCATTCACGTCGGGTATGCTTTATCACGTCGTGCGAATTCCCCCAGGTCCAAGCCATATGACCTTAAACTGTGCTGGTTGGTCCTACCACATGACCATAAACTATGATGATATCGTCCCGACTGCACGATGAAAAACGACACTACATTTTGATGACCTCTCCATAGAGGAAATCACGTTGGGTATTGGTCAGTTACTATACCATTTGTCAACGCCCATATACGGCTTGATTATTGTGGCGATTCCAGGAATTCCTATCCTAGGTCGGTCACTCCATAAAAGAAAAACCATTCACCTTTAAGGACAAACAAGATACATCAAATGCCGCCTATTTTGGTGTGAGGGATAGACCCGCACACCCCTTTCATCCTGTGCACAGGTACCATACCGTATCGTGCCACCCTCCAATAACTATGTATGGATTTATTCTCATTTTCATGAGATATGTAGGAGTGCCTGGGAACTTACCCATGGGCCCAGCCAAACTTTCGTGTTCAGTCCCTTGACCGGAACACTTCCCCAAGGAACAAATGGTAAGTAGGACTTATGTCCTCATTCACATCGGGTTTTGTAACCACCTTATCATGTGTCTCCTGCTCTCATTACCCATCCTTGGTCTGCGTTCTAAGACCATAAACTGAGATCCTTTCCAGAACTACGTGCAGCTTGATTACCATCCTTATGGGATACGTAGGAACGACTAGACATTTTGTCTCGGGTCTAGCCCCGGGAATCAAAAGTCTATCCCCCCCTCACTGTCATCCCTTTGGCCTGACTTCTTGGGGATTTGTGTAATTGCAAAATTTGCCCCGAATAAGTTTAGGAAGCCCCATAATGACGTTGGGAAGTGATAGTTTCCTCACCAGAGAGGTCCTGTCTAAAAGTAGGGATGATCCATGACCAGATTAATATTTCCACCAAATGTGCCTCCAACATGGTGGCATAATATTGGGAGTGTTGTATTCCATGAGAACAAAACATCACTCTGCTTTCCATGCTTCGCATTCCCCTTTATTTGGATCTTCATCCTCTTTCATATTTTAAGGGACCCTCTAACAGTATGTATGCTTGACCTGTGGTCCACCTGTTGTCCTGGGCCAACGTTCCGGAAGACTGATCATGTTTTGAGGGACCCCCTAATAGTATTGATGCCTGACCTATGGTCCGCCTGCTATCCCGGGCCAACGTTCTGGAAGACTGATCTATGATATTTGAGTTAGGCCCCGTGTTGCGAACATGGTCAGCGGTCAACCCTCATTTTTTGTCCCTGTTTCAGGCTAGTGCGATATGGATGTTGCGTTTCCGCCACGGTAAATAGCTATCCTCCATCGTCACGCCCCTCCCATAGTGTTCCGAATTTGGGTAGTGTGATTCACCTTTTTCATCTCCCTATGTTCAGATTGATTCTAATGCCTCTGGAATTTCCTTGATCGTGCACTAGAGCACTTTGGGAGGATGATACATTGATTGGTCTGAGGTCCTCTGCCTTTAGTTGGGCCTCCCTCATCTCCTCAGGAACCCAAGTTCTAATTTCTAATGCCCGAAGCCTAGTTGATGCTCTCACGATCGAATGAAGTGATAGTACGAGCCTCCTTTGTTTCTCACGGCCCACATGAGCTTAGGGATGGATTGCTATTTATTTTTGGATTATGGTTGAGCATGTTAAGATAGAGGGAAAAGTATGTTAATAAAAGGGGAAAGTAAGTAAATTTGTCTATAAATATAGTTTAGAAGAACAGAAAGCAGTAAGGTGGGACAAGTGTATGGGTGTGGCCAAAACAGGGCCCCTACGGGTCGACTTCCAGGATAGAACTCTCCAACACTGCCACCTTTTGGCCAGTGGCCTCTAGGACTACCTACCATCCCCTAACAACTCTTTATTCATTATCATCCACGAAATGCAGTTCGTCAGCCCTGACCTATGCCCGTGCTTGTTCAGCTTGGAGCTTGGTTACCTGATGACTCGATTCTATGAGTTGATCTTGAGAATACACCAGCTGGGCCCTAAACTGCTCCACAAGCTTAGAGTAGGTTGCAATGAACACCTCCTGCTCCTTCGCCTATTCCCCAAGGCATCGGACCTCCTGTTCCGCCCTCATAAATGCCTGGGTACTCCCCGACTCCTCATGGAACCGGATGACGTCGGTGCACTGGCTACTCTCATGCATCTTCTTGTCCATGTACTCACGGACTGTCAGATGAAGACGTTGAGCATCCACCCCTCTAGCACATAGGAAGCACAGCTAGGTGTGGAGGGACCCCATCCACTTCAGCCATTCCCCCTGGGGTTGATTGAGAAAATGCAGGATGCACTTCCATCCCTTGCGTCGTGTCATCCGGCTCTCCTCAGCAGCTTCCGAATCTGAATCGTCGATTTCTTTGGGATCAGTGGGCTGATAGTTAGGGAAGACATCCAACAAGGCAACAACATGGTCTTCCTTAGATATTCCTCCCAGGGGAATAGGTTCCTCAGCATCTGGGTGACCCTCCTCTCTCCCCTCGGCCCTGGTAGTACCCGCATCAACTTCTGGCCCTTCCACGGCGGCAACACCACCGATGTCCAATGCTCCCTGTTCACCAATTTCCAGATCCAACTCAGTTTGGGAGGCATGTAATAGATGGGGAAACATGTTTTCGATCGGCATACTAACAGAGGTCCTTGGCTCATCAGCCCGACGAGCCTCCAGCGCCGTGATCACTATACAAACAAGGAGCACCCTGATCAGTTGATTCCTCTGACAGTGAGTACCGGTGTCAAAGAAAGGAACTTACAGGAACCCAAGGCATCGGCCTTTAATGCTCTGGCCTCTACAGGAGCTATCATGGAGGGGGATCCCTCAGCACTTGTCAGCTTGATAACAAGCGTCGGTGCCCCGCATTGCCCTATTGACACTTCCTCCCCTCTTTCGGCTGGAGAATCTTGGTCAGCGCCGATATGCTCTTGCACAAGAGAGAAAAATTGGATTAAGGGATTTCAAAGGAAAGAGAACATAGGGGAAGATAAGGTATGGAGCTTACCTCGAGCAGTTCGATCACATCCATGTCGGAGCCGACAATCTCGCTGCTTTCCCAGAGAATCCCTTGGGGGGACTCCCCTTGCAACCCTTCACCTTAGGACTCCCCTTATCCCTCTAATTATCCCTCTCATTCACCCCCCCCCGTTCTCATTCGGCCCACTCTCCTATTTCGTCGCCCTTCGATTCATCACCGTCATCTTCCCTCGGCAGCATCCTCTCCAGATCATGCTTCTAACTTAGAAGCACCTTTACCAAGAGAGGTGGCTCCACACACCGACCTCGTTGGCATACGTATGTGTTCATGGCCATTAGGTATGCATTCCTTCGGTGGAAGTCCACTCTATCGATGACCCGGACAAGCCTGACTTCCAGAAGCTGGATCCCGTCCTGCACTATCTTCTGCCAGAGGGATTCAGTACTCATTGATTGCCGCAGTGTTATCAAGGCGGACCACAGTGCAGGGAAGACGACATCTTGGGAAGGTTGAAGAAAATATCTTATTTTATTCCCAAGAAGTTATCTGGATACCCCGTGGTGCCCTCCTCCTCCAGGAAATGAGGGTGTGGCCATGCCATGTGATGCACCCGCTGCTAAGGTCCCGGCCTAAGCAGTCCCCATTTTCTGAGGGTCTTCTGGTCATCCTCTCTTAGCGGCACCCCTCCTGCTCTCTCGACATTGAGGTTCCACACTGACAACCTTGAGTTGTCATACTCGCTTCCACAGAAGCCCCTCAGGGTATTCTATAGTCCAATGTTCAGCATACTCAGTTGAGAGGCCCGTGTCCACTTCGGTGGGAGGAAAAGTGATGATGTCGCCGGAACCATAGGTTATGAACATCAACCACAATTGACAAAGAACACAAGGATGCCTCTCCTCTCAGAAATCTGTGTATACCATCTTTGTCATTCTTTGGAGTCATCTGAACTGCCTAGCGAACCGAGACGGCACATAAGGCTTGAAAAAAATCTTCCCATCAATCTGGGCCATGAGTACCCCACCTCTGATGCTTTGGAAGTATTCCTTCTTCTCCAGAGAGCCTTGACCGTTTTCTACTAGTTGACCAGTTGGGGTAGGGAATGGGATAAAGGAAAAGTTGGCGTGGTTACCAATCCTGATCCATACCCCCTCCTCATTGAGAATCATTGGAATGACCCCAAAAATATTCAGTAGAGAGGGTTGTAGGCTGTTGCCTGGGGGACGAATGGAAATTGGGAAGGTGGAGCCACCACAGTGAGCTGCAACCCATCCATGGAATATTTGGAAGGGGCCACATAATCTCTGAGGCGATCCCCTCTCGAGATGCACCCTAAGATAGCGTATAGCTGAGCCAGCATGGGGACCCCGAGGTTGAACCTCTTGTTGGTAGCCATGATGTCCGCCATCACCAGGGTCGCGGGGTGGACACCCATCCTTGCGTCCCGTACCGGCAAGAGACACCCACTCAGAAACGTGGCAAAAAATCCGGCATACTAGACATTTGGGTCCCGGGATTCGTTAACGTTGTATCCCCATGATTGGTATTTCCCCACCTCCAAGATCCTCTAGTAGGATATGTTCTTGATCCTCTGAACCGTGGTTGGACACCGCTTTCCCCGCCCTAACATCTTGACCTCTGGGTCCTTCTCCAAGAACAGGCTGAACCAGTCCTTGTAGTAAATGTCCTTCAGGAAGTCCTTGACCTTCAAACTCTCTTTGGCGAACTATAACAGGTTCCACGTCAGTATGGGGGTTCGAGACCTATCACCCCAGATATTCATCGGTGGGAGGAACTTGTCATATTGATGGACCTCCAATGGGATTCCCCCGATGCAGTGGATGTCCTGGAAACTGATGTTGACTTCCCCATGGTGAAGATGGAATGTGTTGGTGTCAGGGGACCACTGAGTGAACAGCTCTGGTCCAAGCTCAGGCTGCCGATAGAAGTGGAACTGTTATGTGCACACTGCCTCGAATAGACCAATGTGCTGCAGCTCGGCCCCAAATTGGTCGCATGTGTGGAGAACCCATTACAACCAAGACCACCCGCTGGTGAAGTTTCCTCTAGACCACATATCCCAGTCTTACATCCAGCCTTTGGTCTCGTTGGTGATGCTCTGACGGAAGGTGCTCACGTAGAGGGCTGGTGAGTTCTCTACAACAGGATCACCCCCAGCAATGGTCCTGGTCCTGGAATTCAAGACATATACATCCATGTGCCTGGTTTCTCTGGAAGGAAGACCATTGTTGGTAATTTTGTATCGAGGAAGGTCGTCCTCGTGGGTCACCCATGACCGCGGGGTATCAACCTCGAATCCCGGCAGGGGAACCTCCTCCAGAATGTTGAAGTTCCACAATGCCAGATTATTAGATAAGTTATACTCTTTCTGGGTGGGAGTTAGCATGTTGAAGAGGGTGTGGTTATTGGAGACCATTGTCTTTGCGCCATAAACCTCTGGGTTCGCAGCTATCTCAGCTCTGCATGCAGCGGCCTCCCTTTCATCAACCAGGTTTGCAGCCATCTTCTTTCAACTAAGTGTTCGGAAGTGCTGCGTCGGATCTAGAAGGTTGGCATGGATTCTGAGATTTGGGCACACAAAATCAGTGGTTCGCGTGAAATCTCAGAGTGAGGCATGGAAAATCTCAGGTTTTCACGTAAAAGGCTACTAAATCTCGGCAGTATTACGAGCAGCCAATCGGTTTTCGTGCCAGAATGGAAGCAATTTCGAGCACGAGAGCTCTAAGATTATCACACGAGAAACACCGTATAGATCTTGGGGCCCGTGGTGGCTTTTATAGACTAATATGGAGTTCCGCGCCAACGCAAAAAGAGGTTTCCGCGCCTGACCAGGGTTTATTCACGCCAATCGAGTTTTTGCGCACCAGCAGCCCAAGGGCCCTGCATTTCGGCGTTTCCCTCGGAACCTGATTTTTGCGACCCCTCACCGATCCAATTCCAAGGGGGGGGGGGATTTGTAGATGCCAAAAAGTGCGTAAGTGTTGTAGAAAATTTCGAAACAAAAAAGCGATGTCATATTCTGACCTGGATGCCCGATCCGGAGGGCCCAGATCTTTTGCGTGAAAAAAAGGGGAGAAGTGTGCGAAAAAATGTGTCTCGTGCGGAAGGTACTGGGATTTGAGAAATGTCTCGGTGCTAGCGCGAAATAATTTCACTCCTGCGCCCCGTTCGGTTGATATTTCGCGCCGCTGCATCAGTCGCGCAATTATTTCGTGCAACCCTAGAATTCCACACCGCCGGTTGTCTATAAATAGAAGGCAACCCCCTTCCTTTTCAAGGATGAAAAATTTGAACCGCCTCCCATGCACGTAATTGGTTTTTCGTGCGCGCGCAATATGGAATTCAGGTAATATTCTTTTTTCGAGCCAAGTCACCCCGGGATCTGCCTTCGCGCGATATCCCCCTGTCTTAGAGTAAACCCCAACCCCTTCGGGGTCTACCCCCTTGTGCGCAATTCCATCCATTGCGCGCAGGACCGTCAGTTGCACACAATATTTGGGTGCCCCTGTCCTTACGCATGACCCTCGCCGCATGCGTGTAAGTCTTCCCCCTTGTGCGCAATCCATTCAAGTCGCGCAAGTATCAACCCCCCTATTCCGCATAAGAAACACCTATTTCACACCAACCCAGGGCTTTCCATGCCAGGCTCCCCTTATTTAGCGCATCCCCAATGGCTGCGTGAAATCCTTCGGTGCCCATCACCTTAGTGCTCCCTAGGCACCCCCTGTGCACGAGTACCCGATGCCCTCCTTCTGGGTGATATTTTCAGGTGTCTTGTGCACCCTAGGCATTCGTATCATACACAGTTTTCTCATACGGCCTTCGAGGCTTGTATGAAGTAACTACAAATTCTCTTGGAAAACTCTTCCCATTGGGTTTCTTCGCCTCATGCTTCTTCACATAGGCATGCTAACGACTATTTCTTCTTTGCATAGCCACGCTATCGTGGACCCCTCAATGGTTCGCTCTGCGACACCCCCTCAGTACGGCCTTACCGATGCCTTCCCTCCCACAAGGGGCAGAGGGCACCGGTTATGTAAGTCCTAGGGGTGAGGAGCCAACCTACCTCATCCGAGATGCAAGACGTTAAACTGCCAAGCACGTCATCCTCAATACATGACGTTAAACTCCGACCTGGACCCGTGCCTTGCACGCAAGGTCCCCCCGCTTTGGAAATTCTCCATGCCCTCTTGTCTCCATGGGGATGGTGGGGTCATCCCTCACAGGGGCTGATTTATTGGAGTGGCGCTTGTCCACAAGGAAGGGAATCCACCTTGGTGTAAGCCCCTAGCCTTCCTTCCAGGAGTTAGCGCCCCTGTTCCTCCTCACTTCCTCGGTGCAAAAGCCATCCAAGGACGTGGTGGGGAACAATGCTCCCTCCTATCATATTCGATCCCCAAGGCCAATGGAGGATGTGATAGGGAATAAGGATCCTCCTTTCTTTGGTCCCTAGTCTCTCTCCCACTGCGCTTTGTCACCCACGGGCCTCCATCCTGGAGTAAGTCTCAGCACCATGGGCCGCTCAATGTGTAATCCCCTCTTCGCTTCCCACAGACGCACCATTCGCGACGTGATCGTCAGGTCCCTACAACCTCTTGTTTCTCACACTAAGCATGAATCCTGTGAGCTTAGAGTGAGCATCGACCATAACACTCCATAGGCCGCCTCAGAGCGTAAGCCCCAAATTCCCCCGTCCTGCATGACGTTAAACTGTATACCCGAACTACATGGACTTTGATCCGTGCTAAGGCATGGTACGTAGGAAGCCTCCACGAGGTTCAAGGCCCACCACCTTGGGTCGTCTCAGAGCGTAAGCCCCATCCAACTTGAAATATGAGGACTTTGATCCGTGCTAAGGCATGGTACGTAGGAATCCTCCATAAGGTTCAAGCCCCACTATCATGGGCCGTCTTAGAGCGTAAGCCCCATCCAACCTGAACTACAGGGACTTTGATCCGTACTAAGGCATGGTACGTAGGAAGCCTCCATGAGGTTCAATCGCCACCATCATGGGCCATCTCAGAGCATAATCCCCATCCATCCCGAACTACGTGGACTTTGATCCATGCTAAGGCATGGTACGTAGGAAGCCTCCATGAGGTTCAATCCCGACAAACCATCGGCCCCAACCATCTCCGTGACGGTGTGCCAACCGTCTCTATGATGGTGTGACAAGAACCATTTCCACCATGGGTAACCTCAGAGTGTAATCCCCAATCCACCTAGACCCCAAGTCCCCATTCACATCGGTTCGCTGCCACCATGGGCCGCCTCAGGCTGTAAGCCCCGTTCTCATCCTGCATGACGTTAAACTGTATCAGCCACCTAAACTACGAAGACTTTGATTCCCCACTACGGGGATATATAGGAGACCTCCATGAGGTTCAAGCCTAACACCCATGTCTCATCTTGATCTCTCCCTAGAGCCCACGTGTCTCAGGAAGCTTATGCCCTAACCCAAAGGTTCTACTTCCTCTGGGCCTCATCCATGCATCCATTCTCATGGGTCGCCACTTCAGGTGTCCCACCATATCACCGAACTACGCGGACTTTGATTCCCTGTCACAGGGATATGTAGGAAGTCTCCTCGAGGCTCAAGCCCAAATCCATCATTCATCTTGATTCTGATTCGGGCTGCCACATCCCAGTGGGATCATGCCATTTCATTCCCCTCTACAGTATTCAGGAAGCCACTCACGTGCTAGCCCCAACATTGGTGTTCCCTCCAGGTGGTTCTTCAATCTGATCCACTCAAGCTAGTGTTACGATCAGTCCGATCTGTCTCCACTGGATGTTAAACTTGTGACATACCCTGTGTTAAACATGGGAAGCTGAGGAAAACCTCAGATACATGCCTATGGAATACAATTCCATGCTTTCGATGTGGGATGCCTCGGGATTCCGCACCCTCGAGAAGCCCTATCATAAGGGACAGAATACAGACATGCCAATCCCCAGCATCAAGACACGCCAGTGATTCCCCAACATGACTAATCTCCTAACCAAAGGTTGCTGCCCTGACTGGACCCCTTGGAAGGTCCTGACAGAAGCGGCATAATTAACTGGTGTCCATGAAGATATGGCGCCGGGTAGATCTTCACGAACCCCGTTTTAAATCTATGAGGGAGACCTGGACTAGGTGAAGAGCTCCGAGGAGGAATCGATGGAAGGAATAATCGACACCCCATCATCCCGTTTCGATCAAGGAGAAGATGTCTTTGAATAAGGAGTGGATGTCGCCCGCCTTTGGAAAGTGGTAATGCGGGGAAACAGCGGCACGTCCTCTGCGTGACGGAGGCGCGCACCCCGATGAAAGCGTCAGAAACACCTATGATAACTTGAAAACCCATTAAAAACTATATAAACCCATGTAAAACACATTAAATAGGTGTAAACCCCTATAAATCCTTGCTAAACTCCCCGGAACACACCTCAGTATATATGGATCACTAATCTCCACCTGGTCCTTGTCTCTCTAAGACATTATCAAAAGTTCAGTATTCTACATAAGACTTGAAATGTTCTGAAAAATATCATATAGGGATGATCATAACAAAACCTACTAGGACAACCTCAAATAGATAAACATATATCATCAATAATAATAGTGAAATCATCACAGGGATATGTCAATAGTACATATAACAAGAACATATATATATAATTATGGTAGACACACAATCTCAAGGTAAGGTCACAGCTATAAAT
Organism: Viscum album; assembly: GCA_963277665.1. NCBI lineage: Eukaryota > Viridiplantae > Streptophyta > Magnoliopsida > Santalales > Viscaceae > Viscum > Viscum album. Next base: position 1,643,572,160 of record OY728161.1, read on the forward strand.
CCATATTATGATTCCTATCTAAAGGTTCCATATAAAAAATTTCCAGGTAAACACACTCAAAGAGTCATAAAACACTAATGGAATCCATCAAAAAATTCATGCTCATCGGTTCTTTCCATAGGAATTACACACTAGAAGTTTGAATGGATTGATACATAGAATAGGATCACACCTATGGCCATAGGGTACACCAACACCCTAATCTAGATTAACCCACTAATTAGGGAATTGATTGTTATGTAGTATTCTTCAAGATGATACCGAGAACCCAATATAGGAACATGACGATGATGATAGAGGATATTACTTCGGGCCTCATAGGAGGATTCCAAAAAATCTACCCTAGAATAAAGTTCCTTTAAGGGGATCCCAATCCTATGTAAAATAATCGATTCCATAACAAAATTTCATTAAAGGATAAAAATAATGTTCCCTAATGAAACTTTTCCATGTTTAATAAGAAAATATCTCTATGCCTTATTTAAGAAGGTACAAGGTGTGTACCATGGGTACACTGTTTCTCCCTTCAACATTGGGTTCTACTCCTGTATCACAACATGTGCATGTTCCCATGTCCAAGTATACAGTATGTGGCCCACCACAAAAGACATGTGGGGTCACATGATCTTTTAGGTGTGTACCCCCTATACATGTCGATGTATCTTCCAGGGTGTACCCATATATGGCATGGATCAAATGGAATATAACTCCACTCATCTTCTTAGGCATGTGAATCCTATATATGTCTAGCTGAATAGCTAGGGAACATACACCAAGGGGTAGGGACCACAAAACATGTAATACTTTTCTCTATGATGAAACCTTATCCACCATGATAAGGGTACCACACTATGTTTTTCTTCAGATTACACGTCGTGTAACCCAATATTTCACAGAACCCATGGGTTCTTTTCCATTCCATCCTCCACGCTATCGCCACCACAAAACTCATTGGAAAATAATTATATGGGGTTGGATGATCCCTTCCATTACTAATCATAGCATCCATCCTTCAAAACCACTTTGAAAACTCCCTCATGTGTCATCTGCAGCCATGTCACCAAACAAGGATGAATGGAACTAGTCGATCCATTATGATATGCCTCTGATGATCCTTTGTCACCACTATATCTAAATTGAATCCTTGATCATGAGTTATACCCATGGTATCAATCCATTGTTCCAACAAACGATCATGTAATTATAGAATACTGGGTATTTCATCGAAGAACAAGCCAGAGAAATTTCCTTTGATGAACATGTGAAGAATGGAAAAAATACAAAAAATAAAAACCTGAGGAATAAACCTTGATAAATGTTTATGTTGACCTCAGTTCATTGTTCTTAGAATAATGATCAGAGAGATAAAATATAATTAGCAATAGAAATCCCCAATCCAAGATAAATCTAACCCATACATGTAATACGCTATATCTATGAATCATTTTTTATTTGATTGATTCAAGTTCATTGTAAGATAAAAAAATGAGGATAATTCCACATAAACAAACATCCTACCCCAAGATGGATCAATCTATGGAAAATAAAGAATATTCATCATTATCATTGGTGAGATCCTTTAATTTTATTGCACACCAACTGATGATCCATGATCTGGTGGTTTTTCATTTGAGAATGATCCTCCAATTCTCTATCACAAATTTCTAGGTTTATATTGTTAAACTTGGTAATTATTAATAGAAATGTATTTATAGATAACCTCAAGTCATATAAATTTAACTAAATAAATTATTCTAAATTAAATAATCTAGTTAGACATTTTCCCATGATCACACCCAACCTGAGCGTTAGATGATCTCTAAGGTTATGACATGTGTAGGGTAAAACTCATGATATGAAATCAATGTCAACCTCAATTTTTTGATTTGATCTATATTTTTGAAGTTATTCAACTTTTTTTGGAATATTGTCCATGTATAAATTAAATATATTTAATATATTTTGAAAATTTATTCTAGGATCATCAAGATCGGAATCTCACATCTTCTCCGTGCTTAGCTCCAAAAATAATCCATATAATATTATAAATTATTACATAGAAAAATCAGAGTTGTTACATTATCCCCACCATGGGGATTTACATCCCAAAAAGAAAATAAAAATACTACACAAATAGAAAGGATGAAGGATATAGTTCATGAATCCCATAAACACTAATAGGATGATCTTCATGCCAAGAATCATCACCAAGTACTCATAGTGACCATAATCACACCATAAATGCATCTATGGTATATCCTCATCCTATACTCGCAACTGGTTATAGCTTATCTAAATTCAAAATTCAATAACTATTATACCCTCTTAACTAATTCAAGAGGTCATCGATCCTAAAAAGTGGATACTTATTATTTATGTTCACCTAGTTTAGGTGATGGTAATCCACACACAAACTCAATATCCCATGCACATTCTAGGTAAATAATGACAGGGTTGTCCAACATGAAACATTGGTCCTAATGAATCCCTTCCTCTGTCAGTCCTCCAACTGCACCCTCAGCTAATAAAGATCTACGAGATCCATCCAATATGATGGTGAAGATATCAAGTTCTTCCCAAGGTATAGATCAATGTATAAGTCTATATCTAGGTAGGGAGGTAAACCTATAAATTCATTAGGAAATAGTTCCTTATACTTTTCCACCACTATAGGAAACTAAAATCCCATAACATCCACCACACTAAGATTCATGGAATACTACTGGTGTGTAATCAGATTCACCCTCAGCATTATCCCATCCTTCTCCATCTTGGTATATATTTCTCCCACAAAGAAAAACATCATCTCATCACTATGGACATGCCACATCCTCAACCCAAAATAGTCTATCTGGGAATGAACTATAGATAACTAGTTCATACCTAAGAATAAATTTTAAGGAATAATCACTACTATAAATAGGTCCAAAAAATAAATTATCACCTCCAAGATTCCGGTCACATCATTTGTTGAAGTTTGTGATCACTAAGTTACCTCTAGTAGGTGTCTCTAAGTGTGAGGGTCGAGTCAAGGGATCTACCAGAATCTCTAAGTATCTAACTAGAGTAGTGGGAATAAAGGAGTGGCTCACACCTATGTCTATAAATACTATAGATAAAGTATTTAGGACATAGATATTACCTCATATCATCCTTGGAGCCTCTAGGTCATAATCCTCAACTGCATGGAGCTTCCCTCTCCCCTGAAAACTCTGTCCTTGAGCCTTGCGAGGACCAGCTAGAGGTGGTGGTGGTGGTTACAAGTCATAGTGTTTTCAAACTCCACCTACTATCCCATATCCTCTACTACATCCTCCACCCTTCAGAATTGCATGGTCCTACCACTACCTCTTCCTAGGTGTCCAATACATTGACACTCTATAATCCACACATCGAGTCATTCAATCTTGTGTAAGATGTCCCTGAATGTCACAAGAGTATCACCAAATATCTTATAGGTCGACTAGATCCCTCCCATCATCCCTGAAACAAATAATCTATATCTTGGGATCACTTTTGAAAACTTATCATGAGTCCAAATCCCAATGGCTATCATCAGATCCTTGCCACTGAATTTTACACTTTTCTATGCCCACTTACAGCACCAATTGTATGCGCCTTCTCATCTAGGAAACTCTCATCTACCAAAGTATGCTCTAGAACCCTAATGTCGATAAAAATTCATAGAGGTATCTTGATGGATCAGATGTATATGCATACAACCCAATCAAAGTTATGAGCCCGAAAGAGATGATAACATACCATATATATCAAGTACCAAGAGAGGTTAGTGAACAATAATGAATACTTAACCATAGTTATACTACCCAACTAAAGCTGTAGAAGCTCCTAAATACACACAACCCTCAACATAGACGGAGAAAACCGTTCTTTGAAAATGTTATCAAACTTTGACCATGAAATATTCACATCATTATATGACTATCACTAGGCCCCACCATTTTTCTGTAGAGCCATAAAGAAGGATTGATTCCAAGACCAGCATATAGTCTACAAGTGTCCTAAAAAGAGGAAAGACTCACATCACTGTCTCAAGCCAATTATTAACTGCCTATGGGTCTAGCTCACCTCAGAACTTGAGGGGTCACTATTGTTGAAACTCTTGAAGAATTCCCAACCTATGCACCTCATTTGATGGTACTTCTGGTACTATATACTACTCAACTAGTGGTTTTCACAACCTGACCCACTGGGGTCCAACCCGTGACTACCCCAAGCCCGCCTCTAATTGGCTAGGGTCCTGAGACTAGTTCCAAGTAGGAATATCCAAAAATTAAAAGGCATTAACCTAAATTATATGTATACACACACACACACATCTCTATCCACACATGATGATGAAATGTAAAATAATGAAACAATACATGCATACATCTATGATCACACAACATAGTATGATAGTAATGTTCTAAAAGTGAAAAAAGGGACCAAATAAAATACCAACCAAAAACTAAAAAGATTTCAAATTTCTCCAAGGATGAGGACTAAAGTAAAATGAAATATCTTAGTAAAACACCTCGGTCTAAAAATCTCTAGTTCTATCCTAGCCACTCCCTACCCTCCCAGGACATCGTCAAAAGGGTCTTCATCTATATAAGACATGACACATATAGGAAAATCCCATGATGGGGTGAGTATAACAATAAATAGTAGGACACCTCAAAAACCCTTAACATGAAAACATAGAAAATCTCCATGCGGTCATAACAAACTTCCATCCACAAGATTTTTCAAGAAGAAATGCTCATTATAGGAAAATACACTCCAAAATCCACGATATCATCAGAGACACTCAAAAAAGAGGTATAGATCATTAGGCCTCACCCATGAAATTTAACTAGTCTAAAAAGACCAAGTTACATAGATAGGGGTCACACCATGAACCATTATGGGATACTATAAACCCAATCTGGATCAACCTACTATGTAGGGGATTTTATCCCAATGATACCAAAAACCCTATCGATACGACCTACTAAATGGAGGATTAATTCTCTGCTCAGGGAGGTCATTATGATTCCTTAAACCCCACCTAGAGAATAAAGATAATAGATAATATCACTCTATTGTCATATAAGGACACCACAACTCTATCCGAGACTTAACCCTAGAGGGGATCACAATCCTATATTTGGATGTAATTGTGCACTATACCCTTGAGGGAAATGACCAAGAGAACACACACAATCTATACTGGTAAAAAAAAGTAAACAAAGAGCTACAAACACTCTTCAAGGGGGGTACATGGCATGTACTAGGAGAACATGGCATGTCCAACTATCCCCAAGTCTTCCCATGTGGAAAACCCTCACATAGCATGTAAGTATCCACATACACAGAATGTAAAAAAATTAAACAATTTTTAGATACACATTACATATATCTCATGTCATGTGGCTATGTTAGTGTATAGGGTCTATGTCCATATACTAGCTTGTGAAAACCTGGTTGTGTCCATGTCCAATTAAACAGTGTGCCATCGGCCGTGTACATTTTCCTAGTTTTGTGTACTTCCTGAAGTATATGTAAAGATATCATAAAGGTATTACATGGATCATGATTGATTCACTTGGAGTGTGATATTTAAATTCATCCGAAAACCTAGTGCCACAGTTAGGGGGCCCAAATAACGTGTAAACCCAAAATACATGACCTGTTTTTTGGGATTTTCTAAAACCATCAAGTTCTCTTTCACATCGACCTGTGCATTTTTTGAACCACTTATATCACCAAAATCTGCAAAACAAAAGGTTATATGATCCTTCCCATACTTGATCTCTACTATTTGGGTTCTAATCCTCCTAGAAATCACCACCATCAATCCATCCATCGCCACATGTCAAAATCTAATTGAATGGACACTATAAATCCATTCAGATCAACCTTTGGTTTTCTACCTCTATTACCACACCACAATCATACCATTGATAACAAACCACACCCACTATATTGATCCTTTTTTTTGAAAAATGTTTATTCAATGATCAAATAATGGGTATTCATCAAACCATGGGACAAAATAAAATATCGGTGATGAACATGTGAATAATGGGGGAAGAAATATAAAATCCAAAAAATGTGAGGAATGAACCTCAAACACTATTAGTTTGGCATCGATGTTTTATTATAAAAGGATACTAATGAAGTGGGATAGATAAACAATGAATAATAATAATAATCCCATCAATTTAATTCTACTGATGATATGTGTATCAATTCTAATTTTGGAATTGATCTTCATTCCTCTGGTATTAAAAAATAGGATGGAAAATAAAAACATCCTACTAGGAGTTTGGATCAATCATTGATGAAGAACAATTCTGTGTTATTTTCATTTATGAGATCTCCAAACTTTTTTGGTTCAATAGTTTATGATCTGATCTCAATATTTCATCATTCACCAAGAAAGATCTCCAATGGTTGTCTGAATCTACATGTTTTGAGTGGTCAACCTTGAGTAAATCCTATTACCATATACTTAAAGTATAAAATATTCATTATGTCAAAATTATAAAGTAAAATCTTTGAATAATTGATTTTGTTATTTATGTTCTAGCGATAACTTTTTCACAAATGGACTATTCTGAAAAATATTATATCATTCCTAGAGTAAAACCAACATTCTAAACTCAAAGGTTCCCTTGTATTTCTAATCCAGAACCTTCTTTGGGATTTATTCCAATTTTTTAGGAAAACTACATACACATGCTATTTAATATATTTAATATATTTTAAAAATTTATTTCGGGCACACCAGGCCTTGGAATCACACACCATCTCAACTCATGGTCTAAAAAATAATCTATATATTGTCAAAAAATAATACATGGAAAATTAGAGTTATTATATTCTTCAACCTTATGGATTTTCATCCCAAAAAGAGAAAAACCTACTAAAAAATATGAGGGTATTGGGATCGCACCTGGGTCTCCCCCTCCCAGGTGATCTCAGGAAGATTCTCGTGATGCCACTAGAAACACACAAGTGGAATCGATTTCCCATGATGGATGATATTCTACCAATATTTTATCTCCACCAAGAAATCTACAAAGGTAGATCTATCCTTGATGTCCATATCACCCCAATAAATAACATGATATGAGTCAAGCACATACCTCCTCAGTTACAACACATGGAAGAATTCGTCAACTCGAACCAACTATAGTGGTAGAGTTAAGTAGTACGACACCTCACAAAATCTACATAGTATCTGGAAGGGACCAATGAATCTTAGAGATAACATATTGTCGTAGATTAATCTCCTCAATTCATGTTGAGGTGAGAACCTCAGGAACCCATGGTCTCACACCTCGAACTCTAAAGTTCTCCATTGTTATTCTGTATAAGAATTATGACAGCTCTGTGTAGTCCTCATCCAATCCTGGATGATCTGTACCTTCTCTATAGTAGCTCACAAAATCTCTAGGCCCATAAGTGCTAAATCACCTGGACCATTCCAAAAAAGTGGTGACTTGGAGGGTCACCCATACAAAGACTAGAATGGTTCCATACCAATGTTGGAATGATATCTATTTTTGTATGAAAAATACACCAAGGGTATGTGATACTCTAAACTATGGACAAAGCCCAATTTTTAATCCTGAAACATGTCCTCCAAGACCTAAATGGTATGCTCTTTCTGGATGTTTGTTTTAGGGTAAAATACTATTCATTTGTGAATAGTTTATTGGATTCTTTGAGATGTTTACAACACTCGTGTAATCACATATGATTTGAAAAAAATGAAAATTAAATCCAAAATCCATTAAGGTGTGTTTCATCCATAACACCTATACAAAACAATTTCCTATAACATTCTATTCAGCTTCAATAGTTGATAGTGCAACAATGTTTTTCCTCTTACTTGACCAAGACACTAAGGATTTTCCAAAAAAATTATAGGTTCTTGAGGATATTTTCCTATCTAATCTACGTCCATCAAAATCAACATCCGATAATCAATTTAAATTAAAATTACATGTTTTTTTAAAAGTAATAAAAAGATATATAATCACTTTTAGATATGTTAAAATTATTTTTATAGCATTAAAATGTGATTATTTTGGATCGGATTTAAATATTTCATAAGTACACACTAAAAAAATAATGTATAGTCTACTTGTAGTAAGTTATAAAAAATTCCAATGATCCCTCTATACAACTTATTGTCAACTGGTTTTTTAGTTTCATCCAAATCAAGTCTGATATTAGAACTCATAGGATTTGAGTAGGTCTTACTATTTTCATGTCCAAACTTCTTAAGTAACATATTTATTTTATTTGATTTTAAAATGTTTCCAAAATACATTTGAAAAAATTGTGATCCTATAAAATTTGTTAGTTCACCCATAATACTCACTTGAAATTATTTTTTTATATGTTTTGAAAATTCATTGCATAATTTTTGGTTTATTGATCCAAAAATAACATTATCTTCATATATTTGAACTACAAAAATATTAGAGAAATAATTTTTCTTAAAAATTGTAGGATCTTCTATTCCTATTGTAAAACCATTTGATAAAATAAAATAACTTAAACCTTCATACCATTCCTTTGGATCTTATTTTAGTCTATATAGAGTTTTGGTAAGTTTAAACATGGAATTTTTAAATTGAGTATCTTCAAAATCAAGATGTTGTTCTACATAAACTTCCTATATTTAAAAATCATTTAAAAAGATAGATTTTATATCCATATAATATAATTTAAAATTCATATACAATGAATATGCTAGAAGAATTTTCAAATATTCTAGTATAGTTAGAGGATAAATGTTTTTGTCATAATCTATTCATTCTCCTTGATTATATCCTTTAGAAACTAGTATATCTTTATTTCAAGTTATTACACTATGACCATTTTATTTGTTTTAAAAAACCTATTTTTTACAATTACAAGATAATTCTAGAGTATTTCAAGTAGTCATCATATATTGTTTATTTTGGATTAATTTAACTCTTATTGCATTGGTAACAAACAACTTTCATCAGATAAGGCTTCTTCAATAGATTTAGGTTCTAGCAGGGACAGAAAGATAGAGAATTATACTATTTTTTCTCAGTTTCTTATATTTGTTACTTCTTTATCTATGTTCCCTATAATTATTTTTAAAGACTGGTAGTTAAGGTTTCTATATATTATAGTAAAAACCCTTTCCATTTCAATAGTGTTCACCCTTATTGGATTTGGTTTAAATAAATCAAGTTCCAAATCATTATACATGTTATCATTAAAGAGAGGTTCAAGACTCAAATTTTTGGCTGAATCATTTTTATAATTAATTTGAATCATTTTTTGACCGAAAAGGGTCACCTTTATTAAATTTCACATGAGCTGATTCTTCAACAATCCTTAACTTTTTATTAATAACTCTATACAATTTTTAATTAGTATAATAACCTAGGATGATACCTTTATCATCCTTGGGATCTAACTTTCCCAGATTATCCTTAGCGTTCAAGATGTAAACCTTACATTCAAATAATTTGAAGTATACTACCTTGGGTTTTATATATTCCATAACACATAGGGTGTTTTCTTTAAGGTAGGACTTATTAGTACCATGTTAATGATATAACATGCTTTTTTAAAATCCTCAACCTATAAATGGGTGGGCATGTTATCTTTACATAACATAGTCCTAACAATTTATTGCAAATTCCTATTCCTCCTTTCAACAACACCATTTTGTTGAGGTGTCCTGGGGGTAGAGAATGTGTGTTTAAATACTTACTTAGAGTAACAATAATTAAATTCATGATTCTAAAACTCACCTCCATGATCACTTTTCAAAGACATGATTTTGAAATCATTTTCATTTTTGAACAAGTTTATAGAAATTAATAAAAATATAACATGCTTCACTTTTAAGTTTTAAAAAGTAATCCCATTTAAATCTATAAAAATCATCAACTAAACCATAAAAAATTATTTTATAGCAAGTCTATCAGTTCTAGTGGGTCTGAATAGATCCATATAGGTAAGCTTAAGAGGTCTAGAAGTAGAAACTTATTTAATTGGTTTGAAAGATGACTTGTGTTTATTACCCATTTAGCATATATCACATAGCTTATTTCTATCCAATTTAAGTTTAGGAAAGTTAGAAATCAAAATTATTTTAGAAAAATTTCCCAGTTAATGAACATTGTAATGTCCAATCCTTATATGGAAAATCCACAATTCATCAGTTTCATCATTTAAAAAGTTTACATTCTATCTATACAAAGAGTTAAAATTTAACATGTAAACATTGTCTATTCTAGGTGATTTATTCTTGAGAAATTTATATTTAAAAACTAGACAAGAATTTTTAGAAAAATCAATAGAGTATCCATCATAAAAAAGTTTATAAATAATTATCAGTTTGTGATTTAATCCTTTAATGTAAAGTAATTTATTGATGATAATTGACTAAGGATTTACAAATGATCCAATAAAAACTATCTTTACTTTTGAATTACCATGAAACATTACATATCCGCCATCTAATTTGGATAGAGAGAAAAAGTTAGAGTAATCTCCACTCATATTTCTTGAAAAAACACTATCCATAAACCATTTTGTATTGATTTTCATAGGGCCATTTCCCTACAATAAAAAATGAAACAACATAACTCTTTGGTAGACAAATTATTTTGGTTCTGGAAATGTTAGTTATAAGAGATCTAAACAACTAAACATTCATTTGTTCTCTAGAAAACTTTTTAGCCGGTTTTGAAAAAAAATTTGAATGAAAAACACTTGATTCCATAAACTCTAAGATTATTCAAAATAAAAAATATTGGAAAATGTTTCCATTTCACCACAATGAAAACAAGTAACTTGGGGAAGTCATTTTTTAAGTAAGGCACAAAAGGTTTTCTATAAAGTTTATACCTTTCACCTTGGCTATCAATTAAATTTTTTTATTTTATGGGTTTATTTTAACCAGAAAGTTTATTTAAATAATCTTCTCCTTTTGTAAAGAAACTTGAAATATCTTTGAAATTTTGATCCTCCTTCTGTAGGTTTTCAATTTTTTTACATGTTCAGTATTTAAGGAAGTAGATCTCTATAACTTTTTTTCAGGTCCAAAATCTAATTGTTCAATTTTTCCTCTTCACTAAAAATTTAATTATATAAATTTTGAAGGGATTTATTTATCATTTTTAGACATTCATACTAGATTTAAAACCTGGTAAAATAATTATTTAAATATTTCTATGATAAATTTTCATATTATAATTCTCATTTATCCATAGAAGAGTAATTATAATGTAACTCATCTAATTGTTCCATGAAACATATGTTTTACTTTTGATTTTTAGCTTCATCTTTTGATTCTGATGACATGTATTCACTAAAATATTTAGAATCACTCTATGACTTCATAGTTTTATTATATTTCTTATATCCAATCTTTTATAAATATTTTCTTTTTGTATTCTTGTCATCTATAATTTTCGGGAAGTCAGGATTAATGTTTCCCAACTTTTTATACTCATATAATCTCAACTCTTTAGAGTTTTCACCTCACTTTCTATTCTTGTTAAAGGATATTCTAAAACATCACCAATTATTTTAGAACATTTTGAGCTTTTGAGAAAATTTAGCGATCTCAACATTTTATTCATATTTTATTGATAATCCTTCTTCTTTATATGATTCAAAAATTTGTACACCTTTTATCTTTCTATCATCTTTAGAATTAAATAATTTCAAGGAACTTTTTTCCTTTTTAATTATTTTATGCTATTCACTTTGATTTTTCATTTTAGATCCATACATCATGAGAGTCCCAATGAGATATTTTATCTTGAAATTTTTTACTTTTTTAGATTTTCTGATAGTGGTTGGGATTCCACTAAACTTTAGTGGTAATACTCTAATAACATTCAATTCCTTTTTATGCCTAGTGTAGGCATTCATAGAACAACAATGTTGTTCAAAACCTCAATGAGTCTTCTATTTAGTTGATTAATTCCATATCTTTGACCCATTTTGAATGTATGAAAATTAACCTTTAATGTATCATATCTAATAGAATTCACTTTGTCAGTGCCTTCATTTGAAACTGTTATAATGGTTTACATTTCATTTGTTGTTAGACATTGAGAGATTATGTTAAATTCATCTCATCCTAACCAGTAGATGATAGTGTTCATATCATTGTATTTCAATTCATAATTTTCTTCAGCTCTATCATCCCATGTTTTAGGTTCTATATTAAGAATTTAATAGGTCTTAAAATCTTTGAGATAGTCTTTAAGACCAAGATTTTTCAAGTGAATAATCATACGAGAATTCCAATAGCCATAGTTTTTACCATTGATGTAAGAAACTATAACCATTGATATACCATCATGGTTATCAGCCGTAACATCCATTTGAAGAGAAATTTAGACTTCAACCATTGATATGTGTGAACTCAAGAGTCACAAGATCTGATACCAATTGTTTTTTAAATTAATTACTGACTGAATAACTCAAGATGGGGGTTGAATTTAGTAATAAAAACAATTCTTAAGTATCAGACCACCCTCTTTGAAGTATGAATTTTCAATTATTTCCTTAAGAATATATATAGAGGAAAGATAAAAACAAGCATATAGGAAATTTAGCATAGATATTTATAGTGGTTCAGGGAACAAAAGTCCCTTAGTCTACTCCACCGGCACTCTTATCCATGAGTTTGACAATTTTATCTATAATGGACCTTTTACTAGGGGATCCCAACAGAGTAAAAGAAGTTATCACTTAATAAAAAGGTCCAAGAAATTTCAACCGGGATATCCCTTTACAAGACCTATCCACAGTCTTAAGAATACTCTTACACTAAGTGTAAACACAATAATGTAATAATAATATTTAAGAGAAACATTTATGAAACAAATTTGAAAGAATCAAAAAAAAAAATAGACAAGGATTCATCTTGATAAAAAGATATAATTCAAAGTATTTTGGGATGATCTTCAGTGAAATTGATATAAAATATATGAAGAGAACAAATGATTTGCTTTCTTAACTATATACATGTCACAAATGTTTTTCTTTATGGTGTAATAAAAGCAATCAATTATCAGTCTTCTTCTCTTCTTCTCTATATGTATATCTATTATATTATCTTCTTCGCTTTCAAGGATTACTGATCTTTTTATATGATATTTAAAATTGAACCCATGCTAATTATAATGGCCAAGTGAGGATTATACATAGATCTTGATGAGATAGGCTTTTAAGTACATGGATCCAAAATTTCCAAATATGGAATTTATTTTTGAGAATAAAAGTTCTCATTATTCATATTACCATATTTAGGAAATTCTTGTGTCGACCAAATATTCCTTAAATGGATAATCTCCTTTTAATGGTCTATAAAATCCTAAAGTGACTTATCAAGATATTAAAAAAGTAATCATAATGTTCTAAATACTATATATTTGTATGATATTTACTGAAATCACTATTCATATTAAGATAATTTTTCATAAGATAAATCATCTCATCCTCATAAGATAAACTGACATCAATGTAGCATAAGATAACTTTACAACATAAGATAAAGTTTAAATATGATATAAAACTTATCATATTCAAATTTTCTCTCAATAAATATCTTTTTTAGAATATAATTTCATTTTATAATCTCATTCTGACTAGAGCATCTATCTTTAGAAACTTGATCAAATATTTCATAAGATAATGTCCCATATGGTAATTTCTGATTTTGAGAAAATAAATTCTTAAAATTTCATAATATTAAATGATTTAATATCATAAAATGAACACTTTGATACAGAACATAATAAAAAAGTCAGAAACACTTTATAATAAGATTATTAGAATAAAAGTATCGATTTTTTGAATCATCCAAACACAAAACACAAAGATATGTTGGAGAAACATATTCTTTCCCACACACCCTATGTATATATAAATTAATTTTCAAGTCAATAAAATATGGTTTTTGATTGAGTTGGAATTTTATAGTTTAAGGTGTTTTCAAGATATTTTAGAGATCCAAGGTTTCTATAAAGGATCTATTTTAGTTTTTTTAGTTATTTCAATTGTATATCATTAAATTCATATAATATTTTGGGATTGCTTATTTTCTATGAGAATGAGTTGTTTGATGTTTGTTCTCAAATTATCTATTACTTTTCAAATCATAGATGGTAATTCCTCCCATTTGTGTGTATATTATACCCTTGCTGCTAGTTGTTAACTTTTGGCCTATTAGAGGTGAGGTTTGGGCATAATTATCTCCCTTCTATATGTTTTGTCTCAGGAGGGGTACCTTTAGGGGGAGGGGGTCATGAAAAAGTGGTATTAAGGGTTATGGATGAGAGATAGTATGGATTTTGGAGTTATACACTTGTGTGATGCATTAGTTGGTAGGGAAATGTTGTCCTCTAGTCTTAGTATGTGTTGTTAACTTATAGATAGACTAGGACACATTATTCTAAGCTCACTTATGATCCGAAAAAGAAAATAAAACTTTACTAGATATGTTAAGTGATGTGATGATGTTTTCATGGTAGAGACCTAGGAAAGGATTATGAATCATGATTATTTGTTCATGTGTTTAAATGGGATAGACAATGGTAGAATTTTAAAAATAATGTAATTAATTAACATTAAATATTATGCATCCCAGGTTTGGAGTCCCTAACATTTATTCTTTTGCAGGAGTAGATATAAGTTGACATCCTTATCATGTTCATTCCAATATATTCAAAAATATTTATTAATAAATCACCCTAGTTTAGATGATGATGAAGAAAATTCTCAAAAGAAGACACATCGAATGTTTTATTTATAAGGTCTATATAAGTATTAGGGATCCATTTTGGAATGTGAGATAAGGGATTGGTTAGATTAGTATATGATAGAATTTGGTTTGAATCATGATTAGAGGGACCACTAAGCTTTGTTGGTTGTGATGATGCTTCATGTATCAGCTCGACAGTAGTGGTTATTATTCCTTATTGTTTTTTAGGAGTTGAATATTTTATGAGGGATGTTCCTAGAATAGTTTCCAAGATGTGTTTCTTTCTATGAAACCAAGAGGGGTAGATTCTTTGATAGTGATGTTTTCTCTTTTTATGGTATTTCATAGCTCTTCTATTGATGTATGGTGGGAATTTTGGATTACCTTATTGAGCCTAAAACCCTTCGATTGTTATACCTCTTAAGTGTATAACTTGGATTATCATTGTTATTCGATTGATAAACCTTAAAAATGAGTGTAGGAAGACCTCTTCAGTTTCTTAATTGAACCCACCTAATAAATCCTTAATCCATAATTATTAGTATCACTTTAACATTTTAGTTTCCAACCCACAACTAAATGTCCTCATATGTGGTATGTATAACTCAGTCCTCAAACATAGTGAATAGATAACGATGTGGTATGGGGAAAGGGTTTCTCTGAGCTTATTCATATCATTTTATTACTCTCATATTGGGCTCTTTTTTGGTCTAGGGGAGGGGTTTCTATCATCATGTGCATACTACACTCTTCTCTCATGCCTGATGTGGTGGAGTTTTGGTATGGGGAAGGGGTTATTGTATGTATTCCTTTATTTTAATCAATATAATATTCAGTCATTCCAGGTGATATGGGCCCTAGTTTTGGGAAAAGTTAATATTATATATTTATATCCAAAATTATTTCTGCATAGTATTGGATTAATTATTCCCTCAATTGTGAATTAAATTCTTGTATATTGTGGGTTGTACATGTGACATTTCTTATGATATAGTTATAGAATAATGTGCTTACATCCTCTATGAGGATTTATATAAGGATTTTTATATATGTTATTTCCTTGAGAAAATAAAGAGAGGGGACACTTCACATATCATGATGTTTTATATGATGACATGTTTTAAAACCATGAGGTTAATTTAGTGTTTCACAAAGTAGATAATACCATTGTATTGTGGATAAGTTCCATTGATTTGTATTCTTATTGATACTCTATTGATAATAGTGTATGTGATGATTGGGGACTATTATGTCACATTGATATAGAAATCCTAAAATGAATGGCTTTCATCTATGGTAAATGGGACATTATATCCTTTATATCTTTTTCATGAGTGGACCCCTGATGAATTAATATTTGTTAACAAACATGGAAATTTTTTTAAGATGGAAAAATTCAAATTTTCCAACCTCAAGTTTTATTTTACAATACATTTCATTTGTTAAATTTTAGTTTTCTATGTTTTGATGAAATATGTATTAATTTTAAATTATTAAGGTGCATGATAGAACTTTGTAAGTTGAATAAAAATAATTTCATGGAACCATGAAATTTCTTATATATGATAATTTTCATAAAAATAATGTTAATATAAAATATTTTTAAAAATAAAAATTACTTTGAGTATTCCATCCTTATAATTTTTCATCATGATTTATAATAATATTTATTGAGGCCAATATGGGAAAAATTAATTTTGGGGAAACATGTTTTCTTAATTAACCAATTACTCCATGGAACATTCATTTATTTGAAATTATGTTAAAAAAATATAATGATAGTTTTTTAGAAATCAATTTTTAATAAATACATTATTATAAATATAAATTAATAAAAAAGCTCATTTGAATATTTATTGTCCTGATATATTATAAACACAAGAGGCTTGGTGAATTTTTTTTATTAGTGTATCTTTAAATTTAACAAGTGTTAATGTGGAACACTTGAATACATGTCTTGGAATAAAATAATCATTTGGAAAGCATTTTTGTTTTGAATATTATTTTTAATAAGGTCTTGATATTATACTATAAGTAGAAAAACTATATTTTTTGGTAAATTCTTATGAAAGCATGAAAATATACTCTTTCTAATGAAATTTTAAGAATGATATATCAAATATTTTATGGATATTTTTAATATAATGATAAATGAAAATAAAGAATTTAAAGACTTTAATTTAATAGAATGCATAATTAAAATTGTTGAAAAGTTGGAGATAAAGGTATTTTATTCTAAATGGAGTTCTATGACATTTTTTTATCAATTTGATGTGTTTGTTTTTGAAAGTGTTCCTACTAAAGTATTGTTTTAATATAATGTTTTTTTGATTGATATGAATTTCTCACAAGGTTTGTTAGGGATATTTGTGTGGACTTTTATGTGACCCTACTTGGGAATGAAAGTCAAAGACATGTGCTCAACCTTCAAAATTTGTTTAATATTTTATTTTTCTGAGATGGAGTATCCAATCTCATGTTGATATTTGAGATTTACTATACTCATTTATTCAATGCTTTAATAATGTCCAATATCATATTCGGGAGGTATCTCCCCTTGGTGATTATTTTAAAGTGTTTTATAGTTATACACTTTATTCCTATAGTGGTTGTTGTGATACAACTATATAGATAACCTTGAGTGTTATCTCATGGGATAGTTGATTTATTCTCCATTCAATCCATCTCCTTACCAGTTTTTTATTTCAATTCTTGGGGATATGAATTTTTTTATAGGTATCTGATGTAAGGGTATGGTTTTTCCCAAGCCCTTACTTTGTCATTATAGGATGTTGAGAGTAATTTTATAAATTTTAAAATCAAATTTTAAATGATTTTATAATTTATAGATTAGATTTAAAAGTTTTTTTAGTAGTTAAATAAGTAATTTAAAAGTTTAAAATGTGTTAAAAATTTATTTGAAAATTTATTTGGAAGTTTTTAAATTGTTTTTTTTAAATTGTTTTTGGGAATATAAAAGTTATAATAAATCCTTATCTTAATTATTTATAAGTTTATATATGAATTAATAAAATATATTTTTAATGTTATTTTTCCCTTATGCAAGGATATTCCTTTGGGTAAAGATAATTGAACTTTTTAATGGTTTGAGTAATGGTTAAGGAAAATTTATACTCTATGGTTAAGGGTAAGTATATTTTTATATAGGTTACATAAGGGTAACTTGGACCTTATATATGATGCATAAGGGTCCTTCCTGGTCATGTAAGGGTACAATTTAGTTTCCCTTAGTTATGTAAAGGCAACCCTTAACAACATAAGGGTATCATAAAAATTATCAAGGTTGCGTAAGTGTGGTCCATTGCTCACTTAAGGGTAAGATAAATATTTCATAGGGGGTAACATGCCATTATTAACCCTACATAAGTGTAGATTCAATTTTCTTAAGACTACATAAGGGTAACTCAAAAATGGTGTAAAGGTTAGCTGAGTTCCCTCAATTTTTTGTAAGGGTATACACTGAGCCATGTTAGGGTAACCCATAAATCCTAAAGCTAATGTAAGGGTACCTTATAATTTTCAAATACAATGTGAATGTAATGAAATATGTATGAGTAATGTTGTGTTACCCTTACACGGTAGGTATGTATCACATAAGGGTATTAAATTTTCCTAAAAATCTAATTTTCCCTTCCCAAACCCCATGTAATATGTTCTTCAACATTATTAAGAAAATTTAATTTGATAAATCGGTGGATATAAATTAGTTAATTATGTTTCATTGATCTTTTAATGGTATTTTTAATCATGAAAACATTTATTGATGTTACATATGCTATATTAGAGATATGATCTAATGATACCATCATTATTCTTTCTCTAGATGGTTCCTTATTATGATGAAGAAATATTTATGAAACCCACTTTTCATTCCATGGGTTAAGATATGATAAAATAAAAAATGTTTCATGATCTTGTGGACTATATATGAATTGGTTATGATTATGTGATGGGTGGTTTTTTTATAGGCCTCAAATGCATTAGGTAATGATTATTATTTTATGAGATCAAAGGGTATACGGTTGGTTACCCAAGAAAAAATAAGGTATAAATATATAACATATTAGATTTTAATTAAGGTATGAATCATTTAATTTTTAATTTTAATATTACTTATTAACCTTATACTTATGCTTAACATTGTTAAAGAGGTTTTTGGGAGCATCCAGTGATTGTTCAGATCACAATACTCTAAAAATTAGAGGAAACAGACAAGACATATAGTTTTTTTAAATCATATAGGGTGCCAAGGAGGACTATAGAGGGGTGAAAAAGCTATGTACGGTCGCCCTAAACTATTCTCCTAGCCCAAACTATTAGTGCCAATTTGGAAGTGGGAGGACATGGTTGGTGAAAGGTTTGGGCACATCATTTATCCAAACCATGAACCCTAAAATGGGTGAAATTACTATTTGAACCTTCCTCCTTATATCTTATAACCCTCTTTTTCCTTCTATCCCACACACAATAGATTCTCACTACTGTAGAAGCTCTCTTAAGTCATTCACCCAGGCTTTAAGCTAGGATCTTCATACAATTTCAGAAATGCTCACTGTTAGTTGCATTAGATATCCCCCAGTAAGCTATATAATACCCTTCATTCTTTTCTTGGTTTATCTTTCCCTCATAAATTTTATTTTTAGTTGAGTTACTATTCACTATTTTCATTTCAATTTTTTATTTCAATAATTTCTCCTATTCTACTAATAAATTTTAAGATGATAGTATATGAGGAGTAAACTACCACCCTAAGGTATGTGGTATAGTATTTATTCCTTAAGTCGTGTTTCAATATATCATACATCATGATGCCACAAAGATATAATTTTTAGGCATTGCCTCTAAAATCTAGTTTTTCTTCTTTAAATTGTTAACCATGTTAAATGAACCCCCTTAGGTCCTTATTTATTGTCAAAGGTCACCCACCTTGACATTTTCTACCCCCATTGGGTGTGATCATTAAATTTACTTAACTTCTTAATTATTAATCTTTTCAAACCTCCATTTAATTGGTTTCCCCCCTAATTTATTCGATCAATGTAATTTAATGGAAATTGAGTGGCATGACCATGTCATGTTACCCTTATAAGAGTAAGGAATTTTTAAATTTTTCAAATAAAATGTTAAGAATTATATACCTGAATTACTATTATTATTATTATTATTATTATTATCCCATGTATAATGGAAATTGAGACATGGTTAAGGATAATGTTGGACATGATTGTTCACTTTACCTTAACTTGTGATATTTGGAATGATATCTCACATCATTTATTGAACATTGGACTTGATGATTCATGTTCCCTAGAGGTTTTTGGACATCAAGTTTCAATTCAATCATTGAGTTGTTGAATATGATGAAATATGTATCCTTGATTAAATTATTGGGATAAAAACCTTATCCAAAGTATGATATTCTTATGAATAAGCATGGATGCTTGAGTTACACCATGTGACTTATCTAGTACTCTGTATCCATATATATGGATATATAAAATACTACATATGGAGTGCATATATATAAACAGTTATTTATGTTTATATATATATATATATTTGGAGACACATGTTCAGATGTATCCTGGCATAGAACGAAGTCGGTATAGTTAGGCAGGTGTCTTATATGAACCCTCCATAACTTGGTTACAATTTACATTACTTCTTTACACTTACTATATTTGAACACTTAAATTTTACATGTGTTGGATGGATCATACTAGAAACTGTTAGTGGTGTACTACTTAGTAAATCCCATTCCCTATTCAGGCTACTAATTGGTACCTGAATAAAATTCTTTTTTGTAGGTAGGGACAATGGAAATGGTCCAGATATGGTCTCTAGATTTTTAGTACTAGGATATAGTATTGGAGAAGAGGACTAATCTTACACTTGTGATTCCACTGAAGATATATATTGGTCTTTTCTTTATTTTTGTATAGCATGTTTTATATGCTTGTTTCTTTGTATACCAAGTATTCCCCTTACCTTTTGCATAGTAACATGACATGAAATCTATTATATGTGATATTGGTGACATTTATATGGATAATTTATATCTAATTACACTAATTCATATGTTTATTACACTTATTCCATTTATTTATATTTTTATTGTTCACTATGTTACACTATGACCTGAGGGAATAGTCCTCCCATAGACATTACCTAGGCCCTCACTGCTTGTCAGCAACCTCAAGCATATGGGGAGGTGTGCTTGAGGCTATGTGGCCAACCATCACAAGGCACCATATTAGTGGATTATAGGTCAGGGTGCTAAAAAGTGGTATCTATGAAGATTCTTTTTCCTTTTCTATTATTATTTAGGGATGGTTATATAGGAGATTAAAAGGTGTTAGAATTTAGTAATGAACCTGTTCCAAAGATGAGCTAAACCATATACATATAAAATCAATATTTCATGGGGAATGACATGTTATTTTGTATTTAAATCACTATATTTATAATTATTTCACCATTGGGTGATTCACTTGTTTTATGATGTGATATTTATAGATTTATCATTGACCATTGGTCGAGTAAGAAAAGGAAATATTGTATATGCATCATCAAGGACATGTAGGGATTCACATGTCATGAATTTTTCCATGCCATATAGGTTTATCTCATTTCTTGAATTACTTATATTACTTATGCTTATTGTAAGTTATTTTATATTTATATTCTAATTTCACTAATTGTTCTTGATGGGAGATAAATAATAGGTAATTTAAATTTCCAACATCAACTTAAATGGTGTTTTCCAATATATCTTGATAGTGTAACTCTAACTAATTAATTATGGCATGTTTGAGACATCGACCATTGGTCGCATGGGATTAGACATTAGTTTTTGAAATTAAATGGATTCAAATTACAATTTATATATAGTATGGGACTTTATTAATTGAGAATGGTGATTTAGATAATTTAACAATTATAAATGGCAGTAGTGGTTACATGATGTTCCAAATTAAAACTTATAAAGATTTTTCCTATATAACATGGGAATAACGACTCATTTAACTGGACCCTGATACATATATAAATATAAATGAGTAAATATTAAAATATATTTAAATTATTAAATAAAATTGTTATTATTAAATGGGTATTCTAATTGTGACATAAAGGGTGTTTTCCTCTACAACTTAAAAATAACACTCTATATACCAGGACCTATAATATTTTTTATGGAAACTTTACCCTGACCTAACCATAGTAATTGGTATTAGAGGCGTATCTCAAAACTCTAAGGATCTTAAGAAATTACCTAGACCTAGTTTTAGGAGAAGGCATATGGGTATTGAATCCTGTATTAGAAGTCGTTGTACTTGTCATATTTCTTTTTATATGACCTGATTGGTTATCATATTCTATTAAGAGGTGATATTTTAGTAAATATAGAATTATTATACCTTGAACACCTTAGGTTTAGTTATAGGAAGTTTGTGATTACCATGATTCATAGGTGGTGGTCCCTGAGCCACCATTATTACCTCTTACAGTGCCACATACAACACTACCATCTATAACCGAGTTGGGAACCAATTCTCAGTTTCAAGAGAGTTTCCTATGGTTTATAAAATTTATATAGGGAGATCTATGAGCTACCTATTTTATGGAAGAATTGACATGGAAGTTTTTATGGTAGTATCCATCTATATTCTTGGAGGACGGTTCCCCCAGGCTGTTGAGTCATGGTTAGATTCTATGCTTTCTATATTCAATCACTTGAATATACCTTCAAAAAATATTCTCAAACTCAAAACCTACATGCTGCATGATTACTATATATGATGGTGGGACATTATCACCTGAGATAGTAAACATTGGGATATGGTCTGTAAGGACTTTCAAACATATTTCTATGACTACCTTTTCCCATAGACTTTGAGTGATAAATAGGATAACTATTTTTGTACCTTCACAAGGGTTCCATGTCTATGATGGAGCATTATACTCATTTCATAGTGCTCTAGTGTTTCACACATACTCTTAAAAAGGATAATATGATGATAATGAGATGTTTTGAGGATGGTATTGTATATTCCATCTATTCTCATGTTAATATATTTGGGATGAATACCCTTTTTGACATAGTGAACCAAGATCACATCATTGAATTGAATATTAGGGAAGATGATAGTGTGGGCTAGGGAATTTCAACATCAAGATTGGTAAGTATATCATCTAGTATTTCAATGTGGTTCCTTGAGTCGTCTCATGGGGGTCATTCCAGTTCGACAACATGTAATGAATGTTACATAATGTTCCACTAGTGTTGAGAACCTGGTTATAAGAAGCTCTAATTCAACAGAGATCCAATTGAATGATGATCCTATGAAAAAATGGGCCATCAAAAAAAAATTTACAGAAAATTTCCACTAGTACATAATGAGATTGGGTCTGAATCAACTTAAAATTTGGGAGTGAGACCAGGAGCTTCATGTCAGATTGCAATCAAGGTTACTGCTAGCCGATTAGTCCAAGGAGCTGGATGTTACCAAGGGATCCAGACTTATGAGATATAGTTCTAATAGAGTGGGCATACTCTGGATGTATAGGGTATAGATCAAGGTCTTAGTACTAAACAACATCATGATGTGAAACCTATACAATAGGAATAGAGTACTAGAATTATATAGTTATTGGTACTATTCTAGAAGCCTCTACTTTAGTGTCTTATTTATTTGAATAGGTTCTTTGCATTATTTTATAACTATGGAAATTATGGAATGTCTAGGCCTTGAAATTGAGTAATTTTTTGGGGTAATGAATCTGGATAATTTTTTGGGAATGTGATCAGAGAGTATACACTAATGCAAGTATTTTCCACTTGAGGATGGAAGCTTTTGTTTTTCAGTGGAACCTCTTCATCCTAGAGATGACTAGATTCAATTTAATTATAAAAATGAACTTCTTAGACCTTTATCGAGAACATATCAATATATATATCTAGATGGTGTCTTTCAAATCATCCAAAAGAGGTACTTATATTCTTAAGGGAGAATGGGATATCTAGGTAACCTAAGATGGAACTGAGAATCGATATCTAGGTGGAGTGACAACCCATATTGTTAGTATCATTGTGAGAGATCAAGGAACATGGCGTATAGGTTTAACTCCTATATTTTATTGTTTTAGGGATTCATTCCCTTAATAATTTTCTAGGTTACCTTCTATGAGAGAGGTGGAGTTTACTATTGAGTTAGTGCTAGGAGAAATACTAGTGTCCATTACTCCATACAAAACAACGCCTACTCAGATTTAGGAACTCAAGAAGAAACTAGAGGGCATAGAAGTTAAGGGTTTTATATGACTAAGTACTTCACTATGTGGTTCACTTATCCTTTTTCACCAAGAAGGTGGATGGTACCCTCATGCTTTAAGTAGATTACCAAAAATTTAATAATCTTAAAATCAAAACATAACATCTTATATCATACATAGAAAATATCTTTAACCAATTCCTAGGAGTGAGGGTCTTGTCAAAAATTTATATAAGGTTGTGCTATCATCAGGTGTGATTCAGGTCTTAAGATATATCACATATGACATTTTGTAGTATATATGGCTTATATGAGTATTTGGTCATATCCTTAGGTCATACAAATGAGATGATAGTTTTGATAGATCTGATGAATAGGGTATTACATCAATGTTTGAATTCATTTTTGTTAGTCTTTATGGGTGAAATCTTGGTGTATTATCATACTCGATGTGACTATTCCAACCATATTGAGATCATGCAAAATGCACTGAGAGGGAACCAACTGTATGATATGATCAAAAAGTGAAAATTATGAGTCGATAAGTCCACTTCCTGGGTCACATTATCTAATAGGTAGGATTTTCTATTAAACTAGATAAGTTTAAATCCATGGTATCATTGGATTAGGCCAAGAACATTTTTGACGTATGGAGTTTCTTAGGGATTTTTGGATATTATAGGCATTTTATTCAGGAATTTTCACACCTAAAAACACCTCTTATGGACTTGAATAAATAGAGAGTTATGTTTTTAGGGTCTGGTGCCTATGAAATTATCTTTCAAGAGTTATAATAATTTTGAATTCATTATCGATCCCGATTATTCAAGATATTGGAAGATTCTAAACAGTTTATTGTGCCACTTAAGGCATCAATCTTGGAGTCATTATAATGTAAAGATATCGAGTTAGGGTATATGGGTCTCAGTAGTTGAGGTCTCATGAGAATAATTACCTGACACATGATCATGAGTTATCAGTTATATTTCATGCCTTATGCCTTTGTAGGAATTATTTATTTGGATAACGACTCATCATTTTCATGTATCATCAAAGTCTCAAATAAATTTCTGAACAACATGAATTAAATATAAAATAGTGAGGATGGGTTTAATAACAATAGTTGTTCCACTTTGAGATAAATTATATGCTTGGGAAGGGTAATGAAGTGGCTAACACACTGAGGTGGAAGACTTAGTTATAAGTTGTTTGAGAGGATAATAGTGAGTGAAACCTAATGGAAATATTTTATAAAATGCATCTGGAGAATTAGAAGTATCATGGGTAGACAATTTTAGTATCATTGGTAGTGAAATATTATCATAAGGAGGGAGTAAAGATGAGACATATTTTTGATTCTGAGGGTTTAGTCCAGATAGAGAGTGTCTTAGGTTAGGACCCACCACCAGGTTGGATTATCAATGAGGATGAGATTCTTCACATTCATGGGCTTGTCTGGGTACTTTTAGAGACATGAGAAGAATTGATATGGGAGTCTCATTACTCTTCTTGGGCAGTAAACCATGGACTCACCAAGATATATTGGAATGTACACTACCAATATTCATGGATAGGTATGTAGAGGTATATTAAATATTTCATTACACTATGTTGAAGCTATTAGAAGATGAAGGTCTGGCAATAGTGGTCTACTGGACTTTTATAGCCTCTTTCCATTCTAGAGTATAAATGGAACGAAATCAACACGGATTTTGTTTCATGATTTATAATATCACCTTGTGGAAGTGATGCAATATGGGTGATCATCGATAGGTTAACCAATGCCAGTCACTTTATACTAATTAATGAGACCATTTTAGTGGATGGCCTTGGGAAGATTTACACACGGTTGATTATAAACCATTATGGTGTACCCCATTCTATCGTATCAGATGGAGATGATCGGTTTACATCATGGATTTTTCAAGGGTTATATTTGGAACTGGGTTTATAGGTACTCAGAAGCATAGCCTATCACCCACTGAACGATGGAAAATCTGAGTGTAAAATACAGTTGTTTGAGGACATTATTCAATCATTCATCCTTGATTTTGGAGGTTCTTAGGAGAAAAACCTAAAAATATCTGAATTTTTTTACAATAATATCTGTTAGGAAACTATAGAGATGGATCTATATGATGACATATACTGTAGTCCATGCTATTCACCCCTGTGCTGGTTAAAGGCAAATGAGGTAGTGTTGCTGGGACCACTATTTGTTCAGGAGAATTTAGAGAATGTAAACCCTATCTAAATTTGTATGTTACATATCAATCTAAGAATAAGTCTTATACTATTCTTATTTACCATCATTTGGAGTTTTAGGTGGGGAATCAGGTCATTCATTAAGTTTTTCCTAGGTTGGGTCATAGAAGGATTCATAGAAAATGAAATATATTTCCACATTTAATCTGAACTTTCATAATCTTGGAGATATTCGGTCTGGGTGACTATCAAATAGCCTTACATTAGAGGTACTAGTCCATTCATGAAATCTTACATGTATCACAACTTTTCCATTATTACTCTGACCCATCCCATTCTTTTGAATTTGAGGATATTGAGTTGGAAGTAAATTCCTTGTTTGATGAGCATTCTATTCATTTATTCTATTGGAGAATGAAGAATATACATGGTAGGTCAGTTGCTCTAGTTTTTGTGATATAGAAGCATGATCATGTATATGTTAAGACTTGGGAGATAGAGTGTTAGGAACATGATCAGTGGCTAGAACTTTTCTCAATTGATGTTTTCTTACTCTCATTAGGGAAAATTTGGGATGAGTTATATTAAGGAGGGCATGATGTTATATCATGATACTTTGATGAGTTATGTATCTTTTAAGTTTTAGTTTGAATATTTTTTTACCTTAATGAGGTGAGGTTTTAGAAGTATTTGATGCTCCTTCAGAGCCTGAAGCTCCAAAATTTAGAAGAAATAGACCAGGAACATGATTTCTTTAAATAGTTCCCATAAGGATACATGGTTCGGGTAAACTATATTGGGGTACTATAGTGGTACACATAGAGGTACATGGGCTATTCATGGTTTTCTCAAATTTTATACCTAGCATGCATTATTAGTTCCACTTAGGTAGTGGGTTACCAAGTTTGGTTCGTGGTATGGAGAAATCGTGCCATCAAACTATTCACCCTTTTAAAATAGGTGAAATTACCATTGTACCCAAGATTTATTAAATTGTTGAACCATATTTTCCCTATACCTCATGTAAAAAATCTTATCTCTTCTATATAATCTCTTCAAAGTCCTTCACCTAGATTTGAGCTAGGTTCTTCATACAGTGACATAATCATTCATCATCAATTTCATTTGACAGCCACTGGTAATCTCTATAATCACCTCCCTTTATTTTTCAATTTATCTCACCCTCAATAATTCTATTTAAAGGAATGATAATAGAACATATTTTTATGTAATTTTTTCAATTTCACTGATTTCTCTAATTATACTCTAAATCTGATGTCGATACCATATGTGGAGTCATCTTCCACCATAAGGTACTTTGTTTTGTATTTACCTCTTAAGTGGTGTTACTATATATCATGCACTGTGATTCAAAAATTCTGGTATTACCTTGATATTACTTAAAAATAATATTTTACTTATTTAAATTGTTATTTATGTTAGATAAACCCCCTCAGTACCATATTCTTTTGTTATAGTTCACTACCTAAACAAGTTCCACCACCTTTGGGTGTGATTAGTAAATGTACTTGATTTCTTAAATATTATTTTGGTCAAACAACCTTTTATGTGGTGTTGGTTTCCCCCTAATTAAATAGATAAAGGCAATTAAATGTAAAGTTAGTGGCATGACCACATCACGTTACACTAATAAGAGAAATGAATTATTCCCTTGGTTTAATGAAATTATTAATGGTTGGAAACCATATTTGGATTATGTTAAATCATTATATATAATAAGTCTTAATATTATTATTATTCCCCCACATATAATGGATATTGAGATATGATTAATGCTAGTGAGGGAAATTATGCTTTAGACTCCCTTGATGTGTGATGTTAGGCATGATGTATCACATTATTTACTGAATGTTGGAAATGATGATTCATGTTCCTTGGAGGTTGTCAGACATGACTTGTCACATTTCTCATTGGGTTGATGAAAATAATTCTATCCACATCCCTGATTGAATTATTTTTCTAGTACCATTATCTACAGTATGAGATTCTTATGACTACGCATAGAAATTGGAGTTTTGACTTGGGTCCTAGATAGTACTTCATACACATATATATCGTTATATGAAATACTACATATAAATTTCATATATATAAATAATTATTTATGTTTATATATATACACACTTATACTTATATATATATGGTAACACATGTTCATAGATATCTCGACTTAGGAAAAAGCTGATACAGTTTTGCAGGTGTCCTCTTGGAACCTAGTCTAACTTGGTTATAATTTACATTACTTATTTACACTTACTATATCTACACACTTCTATTTTACATTCATTGGTTGGACCATTCAAGACATCGTTGGTGGGGTCATACTAACTATATCTCACACAACATTCAGGCCACATATTGGTGCCCAAACATACTTATTAGTTGTAGGTGGTGAAAAAGGAAAGGGTCTAGCTAGGGATTCTTTATAGTTAGTTCTATGATGGAGTATGGGAGAATAAGAATAAGATTGTGTTCATGATGATATTGGTGATAGATTTTGGTCTTTTTGTTTATTTTTTATTTCTTGTTGAATATTCATACCACTCTATATGTAGAGTATTACCTTTCCTTTTTTAGTAACATGACATGACATATTTTTTACATGATATTGGTGATATTTATCAAGATGTTTTATTTCTACTTCCACTAATTCATATATTTATTACAATGCTTCCACTAATTTTTATGTTAATCTTTTCTATGTTTCACTCTTACCATAGGGATAGTATCTCCATAGGAACACCCTTGGACCTCAATACTAGTCATTAGCCTTTGGAATGTGGGTATTCATGCTTGAGTTTATGTGGACAACCAGCTTGGGGAACCATTTAAGTGGCTTCCAAGTTAGGATGCTACAATAGGTGGTTATATAAATAATAAATTTGGAACATAGGTGATTAACCCAAGAATAACATGTGATGAATGTATTGATGGGTATCATTGACATCATATTTCTGTGATTATGAATATGAAACTCTTTATTCCACTCTCCTATGACATGTTCTTTTTCTTAGGATATGATATCCTGGATCATGATCTTTTTTTAATCTATGATTCTTATCTTATAAACTACCAAATAATTTCCAATATTATGACCAATGAAGTAATGGGTATTATTTTTAAATATTAAGAACATATTCTCATACCCTTGATGTTATGCATACATATGATCCTTGACTGATATCTCATTTGTTTACCCTTACTAAAAATATAATATCATTGTTTCTGATATTTCCAATCACTAGGTTATGAAGAATGG
Organism: Viscum album; assembly: GCA_963277665.1. NCBI lineage: Eukaryota > Viridiplantae > Streptophyta > Magnoliopsida > Santalales > Viscaceae > Viscum > Viscum album. The sequence continues at coordinate 1,643,601,711 of OY728161.1, forward strand.
TTTTATACATGGAATGACTAAGATGTCTACTTTTTGAGAATAAAATTTTGGGATATGTTGAATATCATTCATCAAATTTGATAATTATTTGTTTATATTTCAAATAAACTAAACCTTTATGGTTCTTGGGAATCATTTTTTTGGGATGTATTGAATATTCATATTAAATTATGTAAAATTAATTTATGTAATGTTTGGGTAACCTTATCCCAAAAACCATCTCATGATAAAGAACTATAAAAATAGTACAAAGTTGGTAAATTCTCTCTTATTATACACTGAAAGAACATGGATGTATTTGATAAACACCACCAAGAACCAATCAACAAATTAATGGATCACGAAATTTTTTAGTCCCATGAACACCATTTGAGTGTTCATTATAATAAATGAAATAAAAATGATCTCATAATTATCATAATGAAATATGAAATAAATATATAGGATATCCATATCCTCTAAAAATTCTACTGATATCATTCCAAAAAATTGGTCTTTTATAACCACCTAGGCCCCTTAAACTAATTAAATAAATAATTAATATGTGGGAGAGGATAACAGTTCATTACTATCACCTGATTCTACTAAAAATAATTATTACACAATTTCATACTACTATAATGCTTCTACCAATACATAGCTGGAGCACCCTAAGGATGAACTCAAGGATGAATAAAATCTCATTGTATAAGATCATCAATCTATATTTATAGCTCTTAAAACTTATAAGGGGCCATACCATATAAGGACATCAATAAAATAATTTCACATGGTTCCATGGAATTGGTGGGTGTAATGGGGAACACTAATAGATTATTCTTTACTAAAATCAATATCAACTCGACTATAATAAAATATGAGGATTCAATATGACTTCAACCCATATGAGGGTAACACTCACCAAAAAACACAATCCTCTATCCAATAAATCCGTAAAATATTACACACCTCCTAAAGTAATATATAATAGCTGAAAATAATTAAAAACAATCTATGATGATGATGATGTTGTATGGATATATTTTTATACATAATAAGTCTCCCGAAGAGTGATAATTCCCTACCATTAGTTCAAAATATCTAAAAACATCATAAAATATAGCTCAATGTCCATCTGGCGTAGTTAATTGTAGAGGCACATGAAGTATCTACACCTCAAGTCCCAAATAATTTACTAGGTTGGGTGCAATAAATGATTTAGTATCTTTAAAATGAAATAAGGAATATACCCAAGTTAGAAATATATAGATAGTATAACACATGACATATATCTCTCTCAACACTAGTATCTCTAAGTTATGCATATGACCGCATATTATTCCATGATCTCTATAAAAATTATTGATACCACCTCCATAGTCATGATTTGATCACTATTATAGATGAATAGGAACATCATGGGGATATCCTCTACTTTCCCCATCCCATATCTACTTCTATAAACCTAAATCTCCCCACTATTTCAATAGATTCAAAGGATAGAGCTATAATGGATAACCCTAAAAGGGATAACTTCTCTAAATTTAATAAAAAATAAATGTTGGACACTATATATTCTAATGTCAATGAACTCCATAATAATATAAAACCACACTTGATCTACTGGAAATGATCGTATAACAATAAACCCCCTATAAAATTGGATATAAAAGGCTGAAACAAACCCCCTACCTTCTACAACTTATTCTAATTAAAAAACTAAGAAATTATTTCCCAATACCTGCTCCATAGAGAGTCTTGATGACTTCCCTCCTAAGATGATCCCATCTTAGTTAGTGTCCTCTCAAAGACCTCTACCCTCACCAGCATGTCATGGTATTCCTTTAGCCCAAATACAGTGACCTGGTTCTATATAACTTGATTCAAATACTTATTGAAATTACATTAAATTTATTAAGAATCTAGTAAAAGTTCCAATTCATATTACATGACCTTGTTATATAAAATATTGAACACTCAATATAGAATTTTCCCTAAAATAGAGTAGGAATATCCTTCTAACAAATCTCTTATATGGATGAAGAAAAAAATTGGGATCAAATCAAATTTCAGTAGTTCTATAAATAAATAGTTGACACCTCATAGTCCCTAAGGAATATGAGCCAACACTACTGAAATTTCTTATGAAGTAATATTATTTTTAATGAAAACTAGTAATCCCTCCAAGTATGAATTGAACTAAAGGAAATATTAATGCCTTCCAACCTAGTCTTGGCCTCTTAATCTGAAATATTGCCCTCAAACTTCATCATACCTTTGAACTAAAACACTCAGAGTTCTATAAGCATCATAATCATCAAGCTCTATTATATAGTGATATACTAGAACATCCTACCAAACAAATTTATTATGAACTTGATGAGGATGTAAATTTGGAGACATACCTCTAAAAAAAGGACAATGACTCATAAACCAGAAATATGGAATATTTAAGGTTAATTAAATCAATTTAATTAGAATTACCATTGAATTCATAATTCAAATGTAGAAAAATATAATCATTATTCATGATCCTTATCTAGGTCTGTACCCCATAAGTTGTATCACTTCTCTAATCATGTGTTGTAAAAATGAAGTTCCTTGCATCAAATCCTTAGGGGATCTAAATTTATATGACATAGTTGGTCTATATTATTTACATATTTAATAAGTTCAATTGATATTGTTTCCCTACAAACCCATATATCTTCACCAGTTAATATCTCTAAATTCAATATTATCACTCAACATAAAGCTTCGATAACAATCTGTCACAACCCCCCCCCCCCCTCGTCCACTAGTACCCCACTTATGCTGGAAGTAAGGAGAGGAATATGAACCCAAAATCCCACTTCTAATAGGACATAAGTCTGGGAATAACACCTATGGTACATGATCCATACAATAGGATATATTACCCATAGTAGATAAAGTTATGGAAAATATATAAGGTGAGATCCACAAATAAACACCATGTATAAATAGAAAATAAATCCCAGTAAATGAATATAATGTCATATAAAATGAAATAAACTAAAAATATTAAAAAATAGGACTATTAAGAAACCTTAATCTCTAAAAAAATACTTAAAAATCCTTTAATCTAGTAACTGCACATCGATCATCAAACAACTCTTATAAAACTAAAAAATTGTTTATATATATATATATAGTGTGAGTATAAGAGTATAATTAGTATAATCTACCCTATAACCTATTGTAAAAAATGTGAAAAAAGAATATTGAAGCCCATTGAATAAGAAATTAAACCAACTCATTTTCTAAGCATGTAAAACTATATCACAAACTCACCATGTCTCACTCACCATGTGGCACAAATAAGAAAACATATCTATAAAACACACACATAGACACACACACACATATATATAAAAGGTAACCCACATACAATTATTCAATGTCGTGTTTCTCTCAAACTAAAAACTTATCACATAAATTACTCGTTCATACTATGAATCATAATTCTCATACTAAGAAGCTCTATCAAAATCTCATTTTGAATCCCATGCAGCTCATCACATCCACAATGTCATCATCACATCCTAAAACCAAAAATATATCTAGAAGCTACTATAGCCCTTGTATCATACCTTATTCCTCAATCCATTGTAACCCATGAATGTACACCCATGTGAATCCATATCCACTATGAATGAATACATGTATATTCTATAACATGAATTAATTACAACATGCATATAAATTTATAATAGGATCAAGAGAAATCAAAACTTGTGTGCTCCCGTACCATATATCTATAGTCATAATAGCTTGGGTGTTCCCGTAAAATATTCCACAACTAAAGGGAGAAAGAGTTAGTGGAATTAGTTAACCATATATTCCTTAGAAATTCAATATGTTGTGCAAAACACCCCCATAACATTTGGGTTTTTCCCTATCGAATTGGGTGGTGAATCCAAAAAAAGAAAAAAAGTATAAGAATATATTTCACATAACAACACTAAGGGATTCTATATATACTTAAGATCAACATTAGCTATAACACCGAAATATGTTTTAAAAATAACTGTTTATTCGATAGGGTATGCAACATATAATACCATGATTAAACAAACTATAAAATAATAATATTTAAAAATTATCATTATAACCTATTTATTGATTTGTAGAGTTTTAATTGGATTAAAAAATTACGAAATATATATAAATGAATTAATTAATAATAAAATATTGATTAATTATTATTAAATATGAACTCATTTTTTAGTAAAGTCATTTTATTCTTAAAAAATACTTTTTTTTTCAAAAATGGTTGTTATTTATTTTTATAATTGAATATTATAATTAATTTTTGGAATTTATAGAAATTAAATTGAATAAAAAGGATATCGTTTTTGAAATCATCATATCAAATATATCTTTGATTGATGTTTTGATATTTTCTTAAAATATTGATTTTATGGTGAATAGTGAAAAATACCAATTTTTATTGAAAACTTTATTATTATTTTAAGAATTAATAAAGTTACATCTTATTTTAAACTAATTTAAATGTAAATTTAGTTCAATTATGTTATTAATAATCCAATAATGGTATTTTTAATGAATGTTATACCTTAATTCCCTAAAAATACATTTTTATACTTAAAGGCATTTTTTAAAAACTATTTTTCATTGAATTTTGTGGGTTAAATTTTAAATTTAATTCTAGAATTTATATGAATTTAAGTTGATAAAATGGATTTTATATTTATAATAAAAATATTTTATATTATTTAATAATGTTAACTTAAATTTTGGTCATAATGAATACTAAAAATAGTAAAAAATATTACTATGGTTAAGGTTAAACATGTTTACCGGGGGTTAAAAAAAGTAATAATGGTTAAAATGACTTAAAAAATTGTATAAATCATATTTTATAGACATATTTTGACCTAATATCAAATAATATTCAGAAATGGTCCATTTTGGAGCCTTGTATATTGGCAACGATATTAATAAATTTAAATCCTTTTAAAATTCCAAGTGTGTCCTCCCGCATATATAACTGAAAACAACATCTTCTATACTCTACAAAATTATAATAATTTTAGATCAAAAAATACCCACCCAAATACCTTACTTAAATACATACCCATGTCTTAGAGGCTCTTTGTTTATTAGGAAACCAACCGAGTATATCTTTGGGTAAAAACCTAATGAGGTTGCCCGGAGAAAAGGTATAGTTCTTAACTGAGTGTTTTCAATTTATTTATTATTCTAAAACCTTAAAATATTTTTCAAACATGTTTAAATATTTAAAATTGAATATTATATAAATTTATATTTTTTATGTTATTTTTTTAACATATATTGATCCAATTCTTCCATAAAATAAGAAAAATAACCATCATTTGTTTGTACGGTGGATTACCACCTCACGAGCTGATGTAATTCATTTTTCATCACTTCATCTCATGGATAGTTATAATAAAGGAGTTAATTTATATATATTAAATTAATTAAAAATAATAATTTTAGAAATACAATATATTTTCTTACTATTCCATTCATTTAAAAATAATAATGTCATTCATGCATATGTGTGGATTACCAACTCCACAAAGTGATGTGATTCACTTTTCCTGACCACATCATATGGGTGTAATATATAAGTTTATTTAAAGAAATAATATGGTATTTATGATATAATTATAATTATGGAAAGATAAAATAATACTTATATTCTATGAAAAATTATCATTGTAAAATGGAAACGTTACTCATGAGTATGTATGACTTACTGTCTCCATGATTGCAATGTTGTTCATTTTTCATAACTATATTTCAGGTATTATTTTAAAATTACAAATGATCTTAAAATATGATAATTATTTTATTATTATTATTCTAGATATTATGACATAATTACAAACTTTACCATGGTCAACATATTGAATCTGTTGTAAAATTATGAACTGAACGTATTCAAAATACCCGATCTAGAATTTACTGATTATGTAATTAAAATTTTACTTAAAATAAGTGAAAAAACGGTTTACTGATAAATTAATAAACTTTTAAAATCTTATTAGTCATGTAAATAATTTTTATACATTTATTATATAGGATTTAAAGGATATACATGGAATTTTTGGACTCAAGGTAAGGGATTTCGTCTAAATTTTCCTAATGTGAGGCATGTTTTAATGTTATACACAATATTCCTTTTATATGGGGTATAATATTACATTTAACATGTTATATAATGAATAATTATTAATTTATGATATTTTATGTCAAAATTAATGTTATTTCATCTAAGGGGATTTAATGTGAAAGTTACTAAGTGACAAGGGTTTTTTAACTCAATTTTTATTCAGTGAGTAATACTTCTACTTCATTGAATTAGTTATTCCATGATTATGTGTGAACTGATATATATTTTAAAAAATTTATGTGTATTTACATAAATTCACATATTCACATCATTAATTAATTACCACTTCAAAATTTATGATCTTTACAAGTGTTTTCTCGGTCTAAATCTCACTTTCGTGAGACATCTTTCATGCCATGAACCATGATTCTTTTATATGGTTTAATTAATACCTCATGAATGAATATTTTCATATTAATTAATTCAATTCATTAGATTTATTGGTCAATATAATATTATTACTTTCAATTTATTTTTATTCAAATGTTATCAGAGTAGTAAAGGCTATATGTTACAATATTCTTTCTTTTCATAATTGTTTATGATCAAGGTTACTTTGGGGGAAATCATATGATATTATTTTCATGAACCATATATCATTACATATCCTATAGTTTTTCGTGTTATTTACATGTTTAATTTACATTTTCCCACTTATTAATTAAATAAAAATTAAGATTTGTTTATAAGTGATACCGATATTTTATTTTCTTTTAGATCGGGAATCATTTTTTTCTATATCCATGTTCTCTAAAATATTTTCAAGAATGATATTTTATAAAAGTAAATTATTTTATAAATTTATTTTTATGATCTTTTGGCTTTTTTAAAAAAATTTAGAGAAGGAAATTTCATAATATTTTCAACATGGGTCTCTTTTGACTCTCCCTACAAAATGTTTTCAAATTTTTTTATTTATAATATATATGATATGAATAGTTTTTTCCTCTATTATTATTTTTTATTTGTTTTAAAGAACCCTTTATAAATTTCCATGGTTATTTAAAAGGAAATATTTTTTCCAAATATTCTTATTTTTTTTATAAAATATTACAAAAAGGGAAATTTCCCCTGTTTTCATAGAAATGTTTTAAATATCCCTTTAAAGGTATTTTCATCTATGCCAACATCCCCTAATGATTTAAATTACTTTACTAGGATTATGATATTATAATACCATCCATATTATTTCTTTCTATGGATTATAATGATTCTTTTAAAGAAATTGTCATGAATCTCATTTCTTTTCCATGGGTAAATCAAGTTATAAATGAATGAAAGATGTTTCTAGATGATTGATGATAAAAATTATAGATTATATGTGTTATTTTGATTTATAGTTATTATAAATTATTGATGATTATAGGTGATATTGAAACAACTTATACTATTGGTGAGCCTGATGGAAATTATTTTATGGGTGAGCATGATACAACTTATACAACAGGTGAGATCAATATAGCTTATACAATTGGTGAGCCTGATATATATAAAATTAATTAGGTAATGCTCATTATCTTTATTAGAAAGAAATAGGGAGTCAATTGGGGAGATTTTTACAATTGATTTAATAGGGATACAATTATTCTTGACATGAGTTGTGAATATAATGTTCCAAGATACCAACATGTTTTCATTATGAATTATATGATTTTTTTAATATAACATTTAATCAAGATTTACATAAAATGGATCATGATTGTTGACTCATATGAATCTATAATTTTTGAATTATTTATTCCATTTCACATTTTTAGTTGTCTAGGGTTTTATGGTTATGAATTATATTGTTTTATGCTTATTCACTTTTATTATTTCATCATACCCTTATTATCATGTTATACTTATTGATGACATTCAATTGTTAATTCTCATGTGTACCATTATTGGGCATTTGAGATTACACTTTTTAGGTTTTTATTTCCCCTGGTTATAAAGAATGATGTTAAATTGTTTTTTAGAAATGATTCATGTGTGATGAGTTTTATGGGAGACATTGAATTAATATTTTTACATAATAAAATATGGGTATATTTGAAAAAATGTACACTTTAATACATGGGTATTGTGATGTAAGAGTTAGTCTTAATTATCTAAAACACTAAAACTAAAATTCCTAGGATATTTATGTAATTTAATGTTTTAATTTTATGTTTTATATTTTGAATGGATAAAATCTTGTCACATTTATTAGTATCAAATACAAAAATGTAAATATTATGTTTTTAGCACCAGATTCAAGAGTGCAGTTCTCAGGTTTTCAAAGAAGATATCATCCTACATGATACCCGATTTACAATATTAAGGCTTAGAAAAATAGATATCATACATCCACACATGGATAAATATTTAAAGACATTGAAAAATTAATTACTTATTAATTAATGTTTTGAAATTGATTGAACACTGATTGAAACCGCAAAGTATTTCAAAACATGAAATGTAAGATCGATCATAGTCTAAGAGCATTGTTGATGAAGCGAGTGTTGAAATTACGTATGACAATGGAAATAACCAATAGAAATAAAAATATAAGAGAAATAAAACAAGGAGAGAAATAACCCAATGTATATCCCCAAAAACTCATCCACATTTCATTAACATTTCCATGTATTTATTGTGTATAAATAATACCAAAAGTTGGAATATGGATAGTTAGGAACATGAATGGGTTAATTGGGAATAAGAGTTAACATAATTATGACATTAAAATTTAATATTTATTAACACTTCCCCTTTAATTCCATAATTTCATGGAATTATATATAGTTTTCACATAATAAAATCATGTGGGAAAAATAAGTGATGCCAAAATAATGGAATTACATGTCATGTTACCTCATTAAAAACATTAACAGGAAAAACCTAATGAAGGGAAACAGAGTGGAGCATTCCCAATTGCCACTGATTATATCATTTAATTGTGTCTCCAGGACATCAATTAATATTATTATTTAATTATGTCTTCGAGACATAATAGGAAGACAATATGTAATAATGAATGGTATCATTGAAAATTATAACTCATGAGGAAGGCCAAAAATTTCCATTAATTATAGATATCCATAATAATGTATAACATTACCTAGGATATTTGTTATGATATATTATTCCCTCATTAAAAACTCATCAAGGAAATACCCCTTCATGGAAAAACCATGGATTAGGGAAAAAGAGTAGAATAACATCAAGTATCTAGAGTGTTTCCTCGCTAAAAACATTATCAAGAAAACCCAGTTGAAAAAACACAACTAAGATAAAAAGAGTACAATAGTTACATCTCCCATTCATAATTATCATCATTTAACTCATAGAATGTCAATGATCAATTCATAACAAAAACATTAAATTTTTAATTTTGTAATAATAATAACTTATACCCATTAAATTTCATTGAATAGGGAAGAAAATTACCTTACATCATAATATGATTCATTTTCATTTTCAAGGTACATATGGACATGTACATTTATATCCTTCAAGGATTAATAAAAACTGCATTTAAATTTAATCCTTGTGGGATTAGTATGTTCTAAATCAACCCCTTATGTATGAAATATATCACTCTTGTAAACAAGATGTTTAATTATTAATTAAGGGTAAAATCATTCCAAAATTTAATATTTTATCTTTAGGATGATTAATTAAAAATACAAGGACATTCCACGTAATTTTATGAACAAATAAGTAATTGATTTCAAAGAACTCTTCAAGAGTTTATATGTTTTTAAAAACACCTTAATAATATGATGAATACAATGATTCATAAAAACCATGGGATAATAAATTCAATTTATATTTTTTAAATTGATATGGATACATCTTATTCAATTCACCCTATAATTTATCAGATTGGGTGAAACTTTCATAATTTTGAATATTCTTTAGGTATTTCAAACCCTTTTGGGATTTATATAAATATCCAAATATACAAGGAAGAATATTTATTATAATAAGATCATTGATATTCAATAGTCTTGGTATTTTAGATAATCAATCCATAACTTTATATGTTAATCATTTAATAAGTTCCTTTAATATTTTTCGATAATTATTATGATGTCAACATCTATCAAAATCCATTTTCATCAATTAGTTTTAAAATAATTCAAAGAAAATATAACATCAACAACATTTCATTGAGATATCATAATTTTTTCTAGTACAAGTGTTACATGAGGCACAATATCTAAAAAGATATAATGTTTTCAATATATTCATTTTACTCATCAAGGGAAAATATATTTATTGATTTCTACTCATTATGAACAATGGTTTTATATAATCAGATCAACCACACTTTAGGTGTGTATAATTAGACTATTGATTTCCAACACTTTACATTATTGTAAGTGTTGTGAGAATCATGTAAATGGTTCTACAGAACTATATTTTATATTTTACTCAATATTTATTTTAATCAACATGCATAACATGCAATGTATGCTCACTAAAAGAAAATAAAACATGTTATCATTAGTGGATTCATAATTCATATAGATGGATCACATGGTAGGTGGGAAAACCCATATATACTTTTTCATAAGTATATGGGAAATTTATTTCCATAATAGCTGCTAATGATATAAATAATTTACCTCAAAAATGGGCACCTCAGGGTAAATTATTATATAGGGGGCATTCATAATAAATTAATGACAATGAAATCATTGATATTTTTGTAGACATGCATCCATTAAAAAAATTCATCATTATCCTCTTGATGGATGTCAACTATGTTATCAATAAATTGATGCTTTTGGATACTTGAATCGATATCTTTAATTATAATTGTTATTGGATAGACTAAACCATAATGTCATATATTTAAAGTGTTTGGATCAGTAAACTTATGGTTTATCATTATTGATTTGATTTTACATAAAAAATTATTTATAATCAGTTTTATGAATGCTTGTTACAGATTGTGGTACCTCTTTTATTCAGTGTCTCTATATGATATTCATTTTCAAGAATACCATTCAAATATCCCATCGAGTCTTAAGATATAAAAAAGCATCAAGAATATTTACTACCAGGTAATAATATATTCTCTCTTCTAGAGTTGTTAATTAATTTTCTCTACTGGTAAATGTACTTATATGAGCATATACTAATGAATATATGAGTTCTTTTGAAGCATTTAATCAAAATAATATTTATAAATATTTTTCTTTAAGATTGATGCATATAAGCTCTCAAGGATATTTCATTGTGAAAACTCATATTTGTTATTATAATTTCAACTTATAGTGGTGGATGAATTCATAATGTAATCATAATGGGTTAGTACCATTACCAAGTGGATTATTTCATGTTTTAGAACTTATGGCCAAAATATTTTGAAACTTTGGGTCCAAAATATTATTTTACAATACATCTACCTGGGATAGGAGCCCCCATGTATTTTGAAGCTTGTGAATGTGGTAACAAAAACCAATGTAGTTGAATCTTCTGGATTCATAAAACACACCCCATAACCATCCAAAATTATAATTCATAAACAAGATTCACTTTATAAAATGAAGGATAAATTATTTGATCAAACCTCATCAACTTTCAAATATTCATGATAACACAAATCATATCAAAATTTTCATGAATAATTTCAATCTCTTCAAGGAATGATATTCAGAAATTTAAACTATATTCACATTTGGGAATGAAGACATTAATATCATTTCATGATCCATGAATGATAATTTATTATTTATCAATAATGATCATCTTGCATAAAATTATAATTTTTATTGATTAAGATGATCATTGTTTTAACCACTTCAGGTGGAAAAATAATTTTCATAATATATATAGGATTATCAAAACAATGTAATTAAATAATTTCATTTATGAATTATATGAATAGTTAAATCCAATTCATGGGATAAATGAATTACATGAGATGGTATTGACAATCAATAAGAACATGATAAATAAAATTATTTACCTTGATATTTTTACTGTAGGAACAATAATTTATAAATTAATATATACTTCAATATAATGTTAAAGGACATTATTTTTATATCATCCTTTAGGGATGCATTATTTTATAAATATTCATAAAATTCATTATGCTCTGTAAATATTTATTGTCATAAAGCCACTTCTGGTGGTTATATTAGTATTTTTTATAAATAAATAAAACATAATGATCATTGACACAACATCATATTCACCTTGAACATGATTTATAATAAGATCATGTATATTTTCATTAACTTTGTGGAATGAAATAAATCATTTTCAAAAAATATTCTCATAAACTCCATGGAATAGAATAATATTATTTGTTCAAGTTTTATAGCATATTCAAGACAATAACATGAATATTAAATTCATGAAATTTCATCAATTTCATCCACTATGGGGGATGGATATATATAAAATATATTTACACTTGTTCTTTATGAACATTTAATTCTTCTCAAGAATTTTATGAGAAATAAAATGAAAATGAAAATAAATAAAACAATATGATATTTACAAATACCCAAAGTAAATATCATCTCCATCATGAACCTTTATACAACATAATCAAACTTGTCACCTTTAGGGTGAACAAGAAATAAGAGATATTAAATTTCATGGTTCATGGAATGATTAGCGAACTTCATATCGATGAACGATAGGTACACAATGATTAATAAACTTCATCTTGATGTACAATAGGTAGACAATGTTCATAAAACTTCATCTCTATATACGATAGGTAAGTGATGTTCATCAAATTTCGGCTCGACGTATAATGGGTATGTGATGTTCATCATTTAACCACTTTTTGTGGTGTAGTTTTTTATTCATGTGATAAAAGATATTTTTCTTGACATTGACCACATTAGTTATTAATAAAAAATATTACTTTCTAGGAATGGAGTAAAATTTGTCAATCGTGAGTTGTTATAGCTCTTTAGGAGATCATTATTTTCCTCACAAAAAAAGATTAAGAAAATCATATATTATTTTCAGATTTATCAAGAGGGGAAAAATAAATGTAATAATATATTACATGAAAAACAATACTTATCTTTTGATGTATCTCTTTGAATAAGTGAAGTCGATGCACATGTGAAAGAGTGTGTCAAAAGAAGAATGTTTATAAAAACATATGTCATAACTTTTTCCTATGAGATTTTTCTTATGCTGATGATGGGGAATGAGGGTAAAATTATAATGATGTGAAATGTAGAGAAGAAGATAGTGTTGATAATGTGTTGTGAAATTGATCGAACACTGATTGAAACCACAAATCATTTCAAAACTGGAAATATAAGATCTATCGTAGTCGAAGAGCATTGTTGATGAAGAAAGCATTGAATTTACGTATGACAATGGTGATAACCAATAGAAATACAAATATAAAATAAATAAAAGAAGTAGAAAAATAACTCAATGTATATCCCAAAAATTCATTTTCCTTTCATTAACATTTCCATTCATTTATAATGTATAAAGAATACAAAAAGTTTGAATATGAATAGTTGGGCACATAAAGGGGTTTATTGGGAATGGGAGTTAAAATAATTATGATATTCACATTTAATATTTTATAACAATTTAATATTACTAATAATTTATTAAACTCCATCATAAATTTTAAGTTAACCATTTCATTTTATATCAAACAATTATGATTTATAATCATTTTAATTTCAAGATTCCATTCCCATGTCCATAAAGTATTTTTTCCACCTATCTGATAGCTCTCATTAATATATCAATAATTTATTATCACTACCATAAATAACACTAAATACAATGAGTTCGTTTATTAATTCATTTATTATTGCACAATTTACATAATTCACATATACTCTAAGACTCATCATAAGTTACCACAATAATAGATGAACGTTTTTTCGTAGAGAAAAACTACATCAATCAGTTAAAAACTATAACAAGTAATATTCATAAAAATTTCTGTTAAAGTAATCACCAAGAAACAACCAATAAGAAAACCCAGTTCTCACTAGTTCTAACCATCTTAATGCCATTCCTGACACCATTACACTTAACACAACCCATCATGAAATCACCAAAATCAAGACACCACCAAAAACTTAACAAATGAAGACCATTAATTGAAAATATAGAAACTATACTAGTTTTAAAAAAACAAAAAACAAGGATCTACTGTCCTAGAGAAAGCATATATAACAAAAAATTCATTTCCCACTTGGAAAACTGAAAAGGAAACTGATGCCATTATACCAAGATATTCGAGTATTTCAAAAGATAGAACACATAAACAAATAAATTTATCATTAGAAATAAATCAATTAATTATAATCTTTAATTAACTAGTTTATTATCAATAGGTTTAACAATAATAAGTTACCTATAATCAATGATTTTCTATAACCAGGAATTAATTATAAACATTATTTTAGCATAAATTCAACATTTCATCAATTTCAAGGAATAAGGGAAAAAAGTTACATGAATCTTTCTATAATCATTACATAATTATATATTTAAACTATTCATATAATTTCAATCTAATAAACCATTCTAAATAAATAAGACAAAGGAAAATAGACTGCACACAATATAGAAAATCAAGAATCAATGTCAGACTAGTGTAAAACAAAATCAATCACAATATTCAAATTCCATGATCATTGTACCTAAATATCCGATTTTATTATCTATATTAGTTTTATTACATAGTTAACTAATGAAACCAAATAATGATAATTTCAAACTTTCACATAAAAGTAGAAGTAATGGATACCCTACCGTGATTATAAATTAAATTTCTTTTGAAAATGAAATGGAGAATTAGGATAAAATACCACATAACTCAAAGGAACCCACACCGAATACTATCTACATTATAAAACTATCAATCCATGTTCAAACATCATACCTAGAGTATAGAAACTCCACTAAAGTAATCATATAGAAGTAAATAATAAATTAAATAATTATTAGAATAATATATGAGATAGTACATTGATCTGAGACTTTAATATGCTGATCCAAGGTGTTTTGACTCTCGAGGATGCAACCAGAGAGGGGTGAGAGGGATATGAGTCAACTAGGATTTTAGGGGATAGATAAAAAAATTTAACCAATGAGCTTTTGATCATATTTTAATTAAGTAATACTAGAAGGTCTCCACCATAATGTAGTGGCATGAAAAACACTTATTCTATATATTGGTCAATAGTGATTTTTTTACTTTAAGTTTGAAGCACCACATATCCAAAAATCACACAATTTATAAAAATAAATTTAAAAATGTTAACTGTCACAATTCTTTACATCATGATATTATACAATGCATTTATTAAACTCATATGGTCACTATAAAATTTACTACAATTTATGGAAAACCCCCTCCCAATTTCCTCCTCCTCACACACCACTCAAGTAAACCTCCATAAAAACCACCATGCTTGGCCCTTATATATTTCAACACTACCCATTTACTATATAGATCCCAGAAACACACTGTGATCTAAAAAATAAGTGTTTCATTAGTGATTAATTTCATTAAGGAGAACCATTAAGGCCCCTGATGACACTGTGCTCTTCCTACCATGTAGTTTAAGGGTCCATGTTTTACACATGTAGATATATTTATTCATGCCACCTAGTAAACACCTACATACTTGGGGGTGGTTTCCCTTACACTAAAAGAGAACCTTTCCTTTCTCCCATATCACACAACACCTTCCCCATATGAAATTTTGCTCCTTCTCATTACTCATAAGAGTGAACCTCATCTCAAAACACTAAACACCATTGCTACCATGGGAATTTCACATACCATTGTGTGACCTAGCACTAAAAAAAAGTCAAAATTCATAGGATTCATAATGGTCATTAAAAATGGACTTCCCCATGATCACAAATCCATTTCAGCTTCAAAACAGCCTACACCACACCCACTACTACAACATGGTGACCCTATAAATGGAAAGAAGTGATATCTAACCTATAAAACACCTCTGAACTTCCTCTTTAAACATATAAGGCCCTGAGAAAATAAAAAGGAATAGATTTAGAAATTTGTTTCCTTACATTTAATGTCATAAAATTAGGGACTAGGTGGGAAATAATGACTATTTTTATTTATGGGTGACGACTCAGGTAAAATGAATTATATAATGATCATCACTAAATTGAATATATCTCATAAGATATTATATTCCTACCAAATTTATTTATATTCAGTTATATTTAATCCCATTAAAACATTAATGAGCCTAACTCCCTTCTAATGTTAGGAAAAAGTGCCACATATGGTATTTTTCCACTACACAATTCTTTGACTTCTCCCATCAACAAAACAAATTAGAGTTTCATTACCATTATTTATACTGAATATATATAGTTCTTCCAATATTCATATATAAAGTCTATATTATATTTTTAATCACAAAATTATGAAATTTATAAATAATGGATACTTATATCATTTATCTATTAATCAACTAAGATAATAAAGTGAATCAAAAACAATAACTCAATACACCATATAATGGAAACCTTTTCTTAATTAATAGTCTTAGCACATCGAACACTGACAAATACATTAACCTAATATATATTTACCCATACTAATAAATAATCTACTACATTCATTATAAATATATTAATAGTTCCTCAAATAATCACCCAAAAGCACTCTTGTTCTTCTTATAACATACTTATATTTTACTCATATTCTTTCAGAATGCACATCCTGCTACAAATAGTAATAATTTTCTTCAAAATGATTTTAATATGCCTAATAATCCTTTTATAACACACACACACACACATATATTTCATTTTTCTTATTTTTTAATTATCTGAATTTTCATATTTTACTTTAATTTCATTAATATGTTCAACTCATGTATTGATTTCTCATGAAATAAGATCATAATATTTTACACATTTTTCATTTATACATGAAATTATTTCTAAAGAAAATATTCAATTGTTGAAGAAAACATTTGTTCATTATAATAAAAACCTATTAAATATATGAAAAAGGAAAATAGGTCATCTTCATATGTACCTTGATGAATGTTATTTAGAAAGCATAGTAATAAAAATGCCAAAAAGAATTTAATTATTACTTTATACAATAAAATTATATTTAGTGTATATGGTGATCTAAGTAAAAGTGTAATATCATAAATTTATAGATATTCTTAAATCATTCCTTAATTAAATTAAAATATATTTTTAGTTCTAATTTTCCCAATACAACATTCTTCTTTCACAAAAAATTATCTTAAAGTCTTGATCTAATCAGTGGACTCTGACATATGATTATTGTAAATGATCAATTTTAAAAAATCAAATTCCTAAATTAAATATATATATATATATCCATAACCATGATATGAATTTAGATTAAATTATCCCCATATGTTACTTTTAATTATCTCTAAAGGTGATTTTCCTTGAATCCTAATCCTTTTATGTAATGATTTGGTCATATTCTCTATTCAGAAAATAACAAAAATCACCTCCCTTTGTCATTTTAATGGTTTGTAAACCTATATTAAAATTTTACATAGTTCATATTATTATTTCTCCTTTACCAAATCCCTAAATCTAATATTAAAAATATAACTTTTTTTTCTTAACACCAATACAACATGAATTTTAAAATTCCACTATTTGAAAATAAAATTCTTTTCAATCAATACATTTTGTTATAAATCAACATTTATTTCAATCATATCATAATTCAATTATCTTTCTTACTGGTAAATTTATTCTCACTATCATTAAATTTTGGAAAACTCAATAAATTGTGTTCCAATACATTTAGAAAT
The DNA here is from genome assembly GCA_963277665.1 of Viscum album. NCBI lineage: Eukaryota > Viridiplantae > Streptophyta > Magnoliopsida > Santalales > Viscaceae > Viscum > Viscum album. The sequence continues at coordinate 1,643,619,657 of OY728161.1, forward strand.
AAATTATCTATTGATTTAGACTTTTACTTACCTATTTTTAAATATTTCAAATAACATAAATTCAAATAAACTTTAATTTTAAAATATTACAAACTCTATATCATATCACATCATAAATTTAATATATTTGAGTCACCTATCAAACATGATTAACATCATTTATTATGAATTCATCAAATTTATATATATAATTATTTCAGGAAAACATTAACAAATATATCACTTTTCTTCCACTAATTATATTTATGAGAAATAATAGAATTATTTTATTCTTATATATTTTATTGATAAAAACCTGTAAATTTTTCATCATCATATCCCATAATCTCATACTTGATATAAACTTTACTAAGAATAGAAAGCATAATTTTAATATCAATTTTAGATTAAATACATGACCTTTGACATTTATTTTATTAGGTTAATGGTATACCACTCAGTAAATACATTAATACATTTTCTATTAGATTGTAAATCCTTTAATTGAGTAGAAACATTCTACAAAATTCTCTAAGTATCAAAAATCAAGACAATAGCTAGGAAAAGGGAAATTATTCAGATGATATTTGTTCCATCTAGTAAATAAGATAAAACTAGTTATGGTTTTTTGAATTTTTTTATTGGTTTCCATTTTGATCAAATAAAATATAATGTAGAATCTCAATATATATTTTCCCCCAAACAGTGATCAAGGCTCTTTGGCCACTGGGCCTTAGGCATGCCACCTTATATGATAACAGTTTTAGACTAGTAGTGAGGGTTTGATTAGGTAATAGTGGAGATACTATATCTTCAGTTTGTGATAATAATTATCTTATATATGCATATATATAATACATCATAAGCAAATATCATAACCTAGAGAAAGCAGAATAATTACCACATTAGAATCATAAACAATGACAATAGTAAAATAAACAGGCCTAAAGTTGTAATAAAATTTGTAGATGATAAAAAATGTCATAATAGGTTATAAAATAAATAGATAAACAAGGTCCCTAGTGTAAAACTGTACAAGTATATATATAAAGCATGAGAATTCAAAAAAAGAAACCCCAACTCGATGTATGGACTTCCATCATCCCTTGAAATCCATCCCATGCAAAAGATAAATCATAATCACTACGGTTCAGCTCATGAGCTTGGTCCCTTACCAGATCTCAAATATATAATGTCTAAATATATACTAAGGGTCCCTTGTAGGGTGTGAATATGAACTAAATATATCTCCACCAACATGTGTTTGACTTACATCCATAATTATGTAGGTGTATATATAATATAAATAAAAATACATTTCACAAATATAAAAAAATGATTTCCTTATGCTCACCATCTATAAAGAAGCATTCACCCACTTCAATTATTTCCATAATATCTATAAGTATGTGCCCCAAAATATATATACAAAATATAACACATGACTACATGTATATATATATATATATATAGTGGTGAGGAACCATGGATTAATGACTAAGGTATCCCATGATTAATATCATATCTAGTGAATCCTAAGGATCCACCCATAACATGTCACCAGGAACCTATTTCCATCAATGAAGTAGGTGGCATCCATACAGCATTCCCAATCAAGTCCTCAGTTCGTTAGACGTATTCTCAAAAAATCCTCATTGGCTCAATAGCCTAACATCCCATGGCATGAAGATATCCATCCTCTAATATGTAATCAATCACCCTCGACTAAATAGCCTGACATCCAGAGGCATGGTGATACTCATCCTCCAATGATCCTATCCCATCAGACTCAAGAATACAATGAGCCTCATCTCCTAATCAAATGTCTCAATACCATCACCCAAGTGTACATCCCTATCAATATGGAGTTCTATAGTGGGAACCTTCAACATATCTAATGGTCAACACCATCCCCTACATTTAAATATGTATGGATTCCTCACCCAACAATGAGTGATCCACCACCTAAAATGAGTCTTATATATGTACACATGAATCCAACTGTGAATCGGCTAATAATGATGAGTGGAAATCACAAAACAACTTAAGACACAACATTTGACAGCTTATTCCCTTATAAAAATGTTTCTAATTCCTGATGGTCAACAACATCCCAATTTCCAAGAGTTAGGACCTCATCATTAAGACCTTGTTTCCTCAACCTAACAATAATGTTGTTTCAACCTGGTGATCATCATCTCCCCTTGTGTATTGATACATTCCCTCACCCTAAGAACAATGTATCCTTAATCTAAGTGATCAAAATCACCTTAATCCATGTGTCATGCCCCTCACATTCACATAGAAACAATACAATCAAAATAAATAATTTATTTAATTAAAAAAAACAAACTAACAAAATCTACCCAGGTTGGTTAAAGCCCCTTACTAGATTAGCACATATAAATATACAATGGAATGCCTAAAGAATATCAATTTAATAATTTAATAACTAAGAATAAATTCATTAGGGTCTCTCTTGGCCTTCCCACATAGAAATATATAGAATTCACCCCCAAAAAACCTATAAAATTAAGTAGAAATATAGTCACCCCTACCTTATACTCTTAGTCACTCTCTTGTTTTATATCAACCTCTAACTTGATCCAAAATGAGAGAAATAATCATTTTAGATGAACACCCTAAAAAATGGGAAAATATACTGAATGGATTTATCATTTTTTATGGAAAGATAACATGATAAGAGAAGTAAGTAGAGTGAAGGCCTTAACTATATTCTTTCAATGAGACTGACAGATCAAGAATTAGATCTTGGAAGAAAGAGATCACTCAAATTCTATAATGATTGAAAAAGGAGATCCCTCGTCTAATATGTGTGCAGAATAGAGAAGAAAGGATGAAGAAACAATATAAATAGTGGAATTTTATTTTACTAATTTCACACTTTTTAATGTGACACATGGTTAACTCATATAGTTTGGCTAACCATGCACCAACTATGAGCAGTTACTATCCAAAGGGATACCCCTTTGAAATAGGTCGCACGGTTTGGCCACACAATATGACCAGACCATGCCCCAATTGTGCATACCTACTACCTTTGTGGAACTAAGTATACGAGCTATGAAGAATGGTTTGGAAAACCATGCATAGATCATGGAAACCTTTTGAGAAGACCTATAACACCACAAATGATTTCTCCTTTTGGGCAGCACAATCAAATCTCAACATGGGCCTCAGTCATTACTTTCTAAAAAATGGGTTTTTATGCCTTGACACACCCAAAATCCATCTGAACCTCCAAGGAACATCCTTAGCATTAGAAAACATTTAAAATACATGTCTCTATCAAAATACCATAATTAAGTTCTTAATATCAAGCAAATATTTGGTTCAACCACCAAAATCAAAAAATATAAAAGGTTGAGGAATGTTCGACCTGCTCAAAAACATTGGATTTTACAGTCTCCCCATCTAATAATATATCATCCTCGATCTGTCAAGATTTACTTGGAGATCGTACCAAACATACCCATATTATCTACATCACCCGATCTACCCTAATCATTTATTCATAGGATAATTCCTCTTATGGTGATATAGACCTTAAGAATTACCCACTTGGTCACTTTTGACCCAAACAATGTTTTACGATGGTCCACTGACCATCCCTTGACTCAAATTTCATCCCACTACATATCACAATTCTTGCACCTCATCAAGTGATCAAATTATTCTAATGTCATATCTGACACCCACTGAGTCCCATATGTCATCAAATGCCCATATCATACATATTCCATATATTACACTCATAAGCACCACATCATATATATATATATGTGTGTGTGTATGTGTGTGTGCATTCCCTTCATAGTCTGGATGCATACTCATACAAAACATGCATCACATTGATGCCCAAAGTAAATCCTGATGCCTATGAATCTCATATATATATATATCATGAATCATTACCGATTTCAATCTACTAACAAATAATCTTGTTAGAACAAAAAAAATACATGTTCACATTGTTCATGAAAAATGTCCATGATAATACAAAAGGAACTTAGTGATTCCAACTAAATAACTCTAAATATCATTATATCCTAATATTTTCTACACTTAGCATATCAACTATGTACTCCTAGACTGAATCCTGATTTCCCAATGCTTAGCCTCTTTTTGGAGATGCACTAACAACCATCCCTTGACCTCACTACTAGGTATCTCTATATCTTCTATGACCTCTATGTATAGCTGAATCCCGACTAACAGCTCCTGGTACCACTCCAAGACCTATCTTAGCTCTTTGAGTCTGATTCTATCCCGGACTCCTAATTTTTTAAGAAGGATTCCTATTGAAACTCTCTAAATTCCCCCATCTGACAACATGACCGACACTACTTTGGAGCCCTCTCACACCGAGTCAGGACATGTACCGACTTCCCACACTGGAATCCCACCACTAAAGACCCAATATTTGGTGGTTTTCCTAAATATCCAACCTAACTACCCTATGAAGACAACTCCCAGCCCCGATTCCGGTTTCCTAAATCATAACCACTCATATCATAGAAAATCATCACTGAACTCGTATAAGACCAGTCTATCATGTTTCCCTCAACTAACAACACCTAATTCACCACCTTAGAGAATAATTTTAGTATGAAGATATCCACCTGTACTCTAATGGAATGTCACAAGATATCCTCAAAATGACACACCCTGGTGATGTCATCTCCCACCATAGCAGGTGAAAAATTGGATAGGTCTATGAAATTGGACACATAGTCCATGGAATATGTGTCTATATAATAGAGATTCATTAAATCATGGGATCAGTCTATCCTCAACATCTATGGGAAGAAGTTATTGAATAACTTGGACTAGAAACCCTTCCAAGCCAGTCTCGCATGTCAGCCTACCTATAACTTTAAATACAACTAGCACTTTTATAGTTATCTAAATATATACATTTCTATATTTAAACTATGACCCGTGAGTGTATAGATATATTTGAAGATATTCATCACTAACTCAATATAGTTCTCCTATACCAGAGGTCCAACCTCACCCATAAATAATAGTGGGTGCTGAGATTGGAACTCATGATTCGTGTATTCCATAGATTCCTCATCTCACTGAGCTACCTTTTCAATACCCTTCATGACATGAACTAAGATCTCCCTGGTATGGTTATCAAGACATGTCCAAAAATATACCATCTACTATATATTCCCACCTATATTGAATCATATACCTAAATCTCATGATAATATAAACCCTATGGGGACTCATCCTGACCCATAGGGGCCTCATCTTGTGCACATTGAAAAGGTACCATATCTCCCCCTATTGAGGCTCTAATAGAATCTACCTTGGTGGAATCCCACTGTAGACCATTCATGATGAAAAAACCACAATAATATATATATCACAAAAAGGGAAAACTGTAACAAGCAGCACACCTCATCACCATTACACTCCCCTACCGTACCCATGTCCGCTAAAATCCAACCTCATGTCCCTATACCAACCAATATCAGAATAAGTTATCAAGTATCATCTATCCTCCTGGACACTTACCAACCCATATTAAATTAAAAAATCACATATCATATGGCCTCATGGCCCCTTCCTACCCACATTGGATTTAAGAATCACTTATAATGTATATCAATCTATGGTAGATGAGTAGAATTATACTAAAAAAGAAATAAAGAAAAACATTATTTCTCTTCTTTATTGATACTTTAAAAAACTCCCCCCTTTACCATTCATGCCTACTCACAATAGATTCAGGCCTATATATCACATATCAGTCTCATCAGGAATAAATTGCCTGGGATGGATGAGTAAAATTCAATAAAAAAGGATAACTAGAAAAACACATTTAATATTTTTTATTGACACTGTAAAGAACCCAAACCCTCTTAGCACGTTCCAGGTTCCAAGAAATATTTATATACACACACATATATCAAATAACTATATGTGCATATCATGATTCCTAATATACCTCCCTTTCCATACCGATTTAAGGGTCAAAATCCATACAATACCCAATTATACTACTTGAGTTGGAAATAAAATAAAATGTAATATCACACAGTAGAACATAAAATTTTCACCCTTAGAAACATGGGTTGTCCCCTGTGCATGGGGTTGTAGAAACCTAAACATGATATCCTTACCTAGTTCTTACTAAATATTATCCTCTACTATACCATAGATTAAATAGTAATACCAAAAGTAAAAAACCCATTTAATTCCATTTTTAGTATCCTAACCCATATTTCTACCAAAATAGTGCCCCAGGTTGGTTGGACACTAGGCCTTAGGAATGCCTCCCCTACACAAAAGTCTTTCAAATAGTAGTGAGGATCTGATTAGATAATAGTGTGGAGAGTATAACCTTATGTGGGGATAATAATAATGTTCCATATGTATATATATAACACAAAAAAATAAAATACCATAACTTAGTAGAAGAAAAATAATAAATACAGAAGAATCATAAACAATAACAACAGTAAAATCAATAAGACATAAGGAATAATACCATTTATAGATGATAAAACATGTCTCAATAGGTCATACAAGAAATTAATAAACAAGTTCTCTGATATAAAACAATAAAAGTATATATTTAAATTATGTGAAAGCTAATAAAGAATCCCCATCTCGATGCATGAATTTCCATGGTTCCTTACCACAAATCCCAAGTAAAAGGTATATCTCATTCACTAAGGTCCAGCTCCTGAGCCTGATCCCTTACCTAATATCAAAGATATAAAGGCTAAATATGTTCCAAGGGGCCTAGGTATGGTGTTATTATGAACTTATTAGGCCACCACCAACGTATGTATTTCTTACATCAATAAGTATACTTGTGTATGCAGAATATAAATAAAAAGGAATTTCACAAACATTAAAAACCCTACTTATGTTGTGATCAACATCCACAAGGAATTTTCCACCTACTTCGGACATTTTTAGAATATCTCTAAGTACATCCCCCCAAATGTATATATCACATAAAGCACATGATAACAGACACACACACATAAACACACACAGAGACACACATATATTTGTAGTAGCAAGGACCCATGGCTTAATAATCAATGGTTACTATGATGAATATAATATCTAGTGAACCCTCAGTTTCCACCCATAACATGTCACCCTACACCTCATGCCATCAATCTAGTTTCCTAAATCCAAATGTAATTCCCATTTATGTCCCTGGTCCCTTAGACCTCTGCTTGGAAAATCCGCATTGTATCAATAGCCAGATGTCCTGAGGAATGATGAAATCTGTCCTATAATATATAATCAATCAACATTGAATCATTAACATGATTTCCTAAGGCACAATGATACCCATCCTCCAATGATCCTGGTGTATCGGCCTCATGAATATATCAAGACTTATCCCCTAACCGATGGTCTCAACAATATCACCTGATGGTTTATCACCACCCATGTGGATTTCTATGGAGAGCACCTCCTACATCTCTAATGGTCAACACCATACCCTTATCCACATTATCTATGAAGTCTTCCACCAACAACGAGTGGTCAAAACCACCTCAAATGATCTATATCTATGTTCCCAAGAATACAATATCACTTTAACCAACAACGGTGAGAGGCAATCACCAAACAACCTAATCCAAAACATCTGACACCTCATGCACCTATGACCTCATCTCTAAGTTCCAAAAGTCAACTCTATTTCCAGTTATGAGAGCCATTACCAAATCCTAATGTCCTCACCACATCAACAAAATAACCATGTCACCCCAACCTAGTGATCATCATCACTCCTTGTGTCTCGAGAAACACATTCAGCCAGACAACCATGTTGCCTCATTCTAGCAAATCAACATCACCTTAATCCTTGGGCCATACAAATCACATTCCAATTGAACCATTATAATCAATCTAAAAAAATTATTTAATTAAAAACACACAACCATCCTAACCTTCCAAGGTTAGTCAATTCCCCTTACCTATATTAGCAAATATAAATGTACAAGGTCTTTCCCAATGACATCCATTAATATCAATTTTACAATTTTAAAACATTAAATTAATTCATCAAGGTCTCTCTTGAACTACACAAATGAGTGTATTTAGAATAGAACCAAAAATACATATAAACTAAGGATAAATCTTGGCACCACCTACCTTATTCTCATAGGCACTCACTTATATGATATTTGCCTTTAACTTGAGATAAAACGAGATAAATCAGTGCTTTAGACAAACGACCTAAAATAGGGAAAAAGAGCTTTCACAAATTTAGAATTCCATATAGATATATAAAAATAGGAGAGAGGAAAGTTGAGTTAAATTATTATATACATTCTCCCAAAAACATAGATAGATCAATATTTAGAGCTTAAATAGAGGGGATTCCTTAAATTCTCTAAAGAGGTAAATAGGAGAGCCCTCTAATACTGTGTATGTAGAATGGGGAAAAATGAGGAAGAAAAAAGATAAAGGTAGGATGGGTAGTTTGGAAATTTCCCACATTTTAAAGGGGTGAATAGTTATGTCAAATGATTTGGCTAACCATGTGCCAACCGTGCTCACTAACTATCTAATGGGTGACCCCTTTGAAACAAGTCTCATGGTTTCACCACATGGTTTGGCCAGAATGTCTGCCAACTTCTCACACCTAATTCCTAAGTGGAACAATTTAATATAGCTAAGACTCATGGTTTGGAAAACCATACTCAACCTACAAGTACCCTTAGAGAATACCAAGAACACCTCGCACGATTTCTCTTTATAGAGCCACGATAATATCTAACCATGCACCTCTACCTACACTTCCTAAAAAATGGGTTTTTGATCCCAGATTCACCTAAAACCTGTACAAACCACTGAGGCACTTGATGAACCTTAAAAATCATCTAAAAACAAGGCCTTATGTTAGTAAAAACTCATAAAATTAGGTTCATAAGATAAATAAAAGAGTTGGTTTGAACACATAACTCAAAAACTCAAAAATATTGAGGAATTTTTTACCTACTCAAAAACCCTGGATGTTACATCTATAGAAAAATAAATATCTTATGTTTCACTAGAATAATTCAATTTTTTTAACTATTTTATTTTTTAGTTATAGTAGATCTAAAAAAAATATCATTTTAATTAAAAAAAATTTACATTTTATTTTTTTATTGGAATATAAGATTCATCTCTGAAATAATAAATATCTTTAATTCCTTCTATAAATTATCTCTATTGATTTTTTTTGTGTTAATAATTATTAATAAATATAAAACATTTTTTTATTATTGGATGTCTAAAAAAATGTAACTAGATTATAAATGTGAATTTTTTTATTCATATGATTTTTTATCTATATTCTTTATTTGTAAAATTTAAATGTATTATACATTTTATTCTTCCTTCATCTTAAAATAACTATTAATATTATTATTTTATTTTATTAGTACATTCAATTCATCAATCACCATCATAAAAAAATTATTCAAAAATACATTGATTCTTTTTAAATTCATGTAATAAATTTCATAGGACATTTTTTGGTATTTATTTTTAATATTTTAAGATTCAAGATACCAATTAACCTTTTTCCCAAAAATCACACGTTCCCCTATTTATTTATCATATTCATTATAACTATAATATTTCCTTTGTTTGTTAAATTTTGAAAATATGTTACTTTTTTCTTAATCATCAAAATAATCTACATATAACTCATAATTATAATATTAAAATTCATATTTCATATAAATTAAATTACTTTTTTTGATTCATCAAATTATTTTTTATTTTTCATTTATAACACCTCTATATTTTCTAAAAATTTCCATCTTATAATTTAATGATTTAACTTCCACATCACTATCATTCAAGTGAATAATTACACAATTTCCATATATATGTATAATATTTTTATATATAAAGTATATAAGATGATTTTTACCCTTTAACAATCCTTTTACAGATTTAAAATACTTTAACATTAAGAAAATAAACTTCTCTAACTATTAATTATCACATTAAATGATAAAGAGACTCTTTTATTTCTTCAATTTAAACACAATTTTATTTTTCATAGATGAAAATTTTCTTTCTCAGTGACATTTTTTCCTTCTCATCACTATAGACCCTTTAGTCATTTATTATGAAATAAATTCATTTTAAATATTATCTAGAGGATAGTTATCATAGTCATTATCTTCTAAATTAAAAACTTTGGCATTAAATTTTTTATAATATTCCTTAATATAATTCCCATCCTAAAAGATTCTCAAAGAGAATCTCCAAAACCCAAAATAGTGCACAAAACCGAATTAAAATGTATATGAAATCATCATAATTTTAATTCTAAAATTTGTTAATATTGTTAAATTTAGCTCAACATAGTTGATTCATTTCACCATTTCCTTTCATATAATATTAATAAATTTTGTTAGTTTTTTCTAAAATTAAATCAGTTGTTTTGATTTCAATAACCTATATAAACACTTTTTATAATATAGAATATAAATTAACCTTTGATTATAATCCATCATTTTTATTATTACTCACATAAATAAGAGTCATCGATTCTTCATCCTTCAATGGAATAATTCTACATTAACAAAATCAAAAACAAGAATAATGATATTAAAAAATTATTATATAGTTATTTCTAGATAAAATAACTTTTTTAACATATATAAAAAGCATTTAAATTATTGGTAAACATGGACTCCTCTTATATCAGTTTAAGTAATCTCATAGTGAATATCATTACACTATCATGGGAGGTTAATTATTGTTTCATATTTGTTTCCTCAATTTCAAAATTCAATAATTAAAATTATTTATTATTTATAAAAATAAATTATCCTATGTTCACATTAGAAGTTAATCATTTATAAAAAAGAAATGATATAAAAGAAAACAAAAAAAAATAGTTTTATAAGGTTTTCCTCTCATTAAAAGTTGGTTTTCCATAAATGGCTAGTATTAGACATTATTATACATTTCAATAACAATAGAATAGACTTATAGGCAAGTATATATTATTCTAAAAATTATTATAGTTCATAATATTCTATTATAAATCCCACAAGACTGAATAAATTATTTGTGTAACTGAAATAATAAAAAAGTTATACAAACCATGTTGATATAGCATGTAATTATCCCAATACATTTCTATATGAAATTTTCATTCTCATGAAATTTGGGTGACATATTTAGATATATGGTATTATATAGTATAATACATACTCACCACATTGTAAAAACATACATAAATTTCTTTGATCAAAAGATAACATTACATGTGATGAATGGATATATTCAATAATATAAAAAATAATACCACTATAAAATAAACATAAGTTAATAAAATAACAAAAAATTGATATCCTAGTGCATCAATGTATCCTAGAAATATCGTAGCTCTGAACAAAACCACAAAAATAAAAAACATAATAAATATGATATAAATTATGTAAATAATATAGAGAACCATAAAAGAAAAATATGTTAATATTGGATAATGGAAATAATAGGTATTTAAATTTTAATGTTTTTATGACCACAAGAAAAGTAACATGAGCTACAGAATAGTAATGTAACCATTAAAATTGTAACTTGACTATTGGAATAGTATCTTGACTATAAAAATATAATAATGAATTGAATGTTGAATTCATATTGAATAAAAATTAAAAAATGTAAATATTATAAATCTATATAATGTATATAAAATTTATACAACCAAATGAGATTTTATGAGTATATTTTTAATATGGTATGATTCAATTATTTTAAAAAACAATAATTTATTGGTAAATATTTAAATATTGAACCTTACTATAATTAAAAATTATTTCAAAAAATGAATTTCATTTTTTAATCATCATTCCAAAATTATCCAAGTGTGATTTTTTAATATTTTTATGAAAACATGATTTTTTTTGGTGAATAATAAAAATAAATTTATTTAAATATGGTATTTTTTCATTAGATAATATTGATATAGTAATGAGTTTATAAATTATATAATTATTTTTATAGCCAAATTGAGATTAATAAGATAAATTATTTATTTTGGGATAATATATATCAATTAAAAAACCTAAAAAATCAAATGTTAAGAGAGATAATTTTAAAAATATATTTTTTGTTTTCTTTATTTATTTTGAATAATTTATTATAAAAAAACCAGTGTGTTGTAAGGGAATAAAAATCATAAAATTTTAAATATTAATTAAATATTATACATAGTTTCATTGAATACAATAATTTCACATCTTGGTCTAAATATTATATTTTATTCATTATTTTAACCTAAATTAAACATCCCCTTCAATTATTAAAACACCATTAGACCCCAGGGAAAGTCACTTAAAAAATTTGTCATATTGGAAAATATTTTCACAATCAACTCTTTTTAATCCACTTAGGTTCCTTATATATGTTTTGGTTTCACGACACTCTAAGCCTCAAAGGCATTAGTGCCCTATCAAAGGGGAAATCATCAAGGGTGAGGTAATTTTACTTTCTCCACCTTAAAAATTTTCTTCTATTATCATTTTAATTAATAAAACAATCCTTAAGAATTTATTTATAAAAAAAGATTATTAATATTATCATGATAGATGAAAATTGTTTTTATAATATAGTTGATATACATTATCACTCCCCCACTTCTGAAAAACCCCAATAATGGTCAATTTTCCCACATACAAGGATATTATCAATTATTTATTTTCTATCACCATCAAGGATAGTTAATAAAAACCATGTTTAGTGTGCATATGAGTGTACTCTTATATAAATATTAATGTATTTTTTTCTGTTTGTTATAAAATTTATCTTATAAATAAATAAAAAAGATAATAATAACTTTATTAAAATGAAAAAAGGAATAATTCGATTAAAAATGTTGTAACATAATTTTATCATTAATTATATATTAGTAAATAATTTCTACTGAATGTAATTGATCATGAATAATATAAATGAATGTAATATTCTTATAGAGTAATGTTTTAATAAATACTTTTTTTTATATGAGTGTTGTAACACCCGAGACTTTTATGTTATATAAATCATCAAAGGAATCTTTTTCTACACAACACTTTCTTGGCTTGCTTTACACGCAATCGCGACCTTCCTCGATAGCTTGCGTCGTACGCAATACCGAGTTTCACTAAACAACAATATGCTATTAAAACTAGCCGTTATGAATAGTAATAACCACTTTTTGAAATTTTATAAATTTTATTTTTCAAAATGGACTTCATTTTTGGACTCAGAATATCGAAATTAGCCTAGGGTGAAATTTTGGTATTTTTCTGAAAAGTTTCAATTTTTGATGAATAGTGAAACCACTAAGTGGTAGGTTAAAAACTGAATTTTGCATAAAACTTAATTTTACCGCTTCTGTGAATGGAATTTCAAAAATCCAACAGACACGATTGATATCAGTAAGTAAAATGTGGTTCAATGAGGTAAAAATAATTTTTGATGAATAGTAACTTTTTACTATTTTTACCGCAGTTAATAGTAAATAGGGTAACTAAGGATAAATATGATATTAATATTACCCTAACACATGTACTAATTCTATTGGACAAGTGTAATTCGACCAAAAACAAACTTAGGAATAAAATATGACCATTTAGGCCCACTTGGATTAGATTAGGACATTTATTATTAATTTATTTAAAGAAGGGTTAAAATAGTTAAAATCAAAGTTTAATAAGTAAATCATTTTTAATATGGGGTTATACATAAGATAAATTCGATTTTAAATATTCATTAGAAAGATAAAACGATTTCCTACATGGTGGTATTTTATTTGTAATTTTTGGACATCAAATAATTTAATTTATTTATGACACAAAGATGATGCAGTAATTATCTTATTAATGAAATATTGACATAATTGATAATATAAATACCAAAATAAATGTAATTTAAGACTTTTTATGAATTCCACTAATTTTCTAGGTTACTATGATATATTAGTGTTGATTTAATCAACTTGGTTTGAACATATAATTCTTTTATGACTTTCACAAAAATCATATATCAAATAGTGTCAAAATTGACACAAAATAGTTTTTAAATCAAATATTATATTATTAATTGTTATTTTATTCCTAATAATCTAAGGTTCGGCCAAATGACTTAGATAAGGATATATATATTAATAATAAACAATTTGGGGTTCGTTTGGCATGTTATAGTAAGTTTATTAACCATATAGTGAAAGAAAACAAAAAGACATGGTAAAAGTTAAATTATTTAACTTAGAGTTAAATCTAATTGATAAGGTTAAAATAATACCCTAAACTTGTCTAAATCCTATTGGTTGATATTATTTCGACCCATCCCCACTTTAGCTTCGAAATAAGACCCTTTGGAACCATTATAAACCGATTTTGACTTTAATATAAAATAATATTTTGAGATATTCCTAAGGTGCCCCTCTCCTCCCTTATAAAAGGGCACCTCCTCCCCCTCCTCCTCACACCAATTTGAGCACTCAAGCTCGGACAACCCCTGCCATTTTCTCCTCTCCACTTCCCTAGAATAATCCTAGAGGTCCTGGTCTTCTTCAAAGACCAATCTTAGTTCCCTAAGTGGAGGATTCAAAGAGGCGTTCCAAAGAAGAGGAGCTTCAGACACGTACAAAGCAAATCAGACCTAAGGTAAGGGAAATATCACAATCTCATTTTTATCCGAGATTGTTTATTCGTAAGTATTTACCGGGGTGTATTTTATCATCCACATCCATGTTTCATCAAAACGTAATATTATTTCCATCCACCTACAATTGTTTAAATCCATTTTCACCCTTCGGTGAGTTTTTAGTAATATGTATGAAAGGAATCTTTTGTCATACGAGGTACTTTTTGACTTTTCTGACAAAAGTACGAAGAATGTTTTTTTTAACTTATACGGCATGAATGGATTTTTAAAACATTATTTCCAAGAAACTTCCTTTACAAGTTTTCAAGTTTATTTTTAATCAACTTCTTTTATTTTAAAGTTGTATGACATGTTATGAAAGGAAAAATGTTTTTGAAGAAGAAAGGATATTTTCCTCAAGAATGGAGTTCAAGTGTTTTATCAAAATTATTTTCCATCTAAGATAATAAAGGGTTCTATTTTTATCCCTATTATTACATTGATTTGATCATGTTGTGAATTCCTTTATCTTATATGAATTGATTTATGATGTCATGATGTTTCAAGAATCCCATTTTTGTTACATGTGTTATGCGATGATGTATGATTTATGATTATGTGGAACACATAAGAAAGGATTCATTATAAGATAGGTGGGACCTATATCTCCCTCCAATGCATTGGGTAAAGATTTATATCTCATGATATAGAATTGGCTGGAATGGAAGGTTATTTCGGTTCAGTGATACAAGACTGAAACGAGGAGTGAACTCGGTTCAGAAATGGACTTTGTCCGCTAAGATAGTCTTGGCAATGAGTCATGACTAACAAGAAATGATTTTCCATGATTATGTGTGCATGCCACAAAGTTTCAAGTTTTATGTTATGATTATGGGGATCTCATTTTCACTTCTATGATTTGTTCCATGTTAAGATATTATGATCTCTTTTGAAGGTTTTGATTTTCAAAAAGATATGATATGATTTTTATTTCCTTTATTTGCCCTTGCTGAGCATTTGAGCTCACCCTTTTATGTTTTCTTTTCCCCAGGTCAGGAAGATGTATATTAAGTATAATATGCTTAAAGGGACCCTAGATATGATGAAATAAATGGGAGACACTGTAGAAGATTTATGAACCAGTTGTTTATGTTTCCCAGTTTCTAAAGACACTATACCTATACGGTCCTTTGTGGTTTTGTCATATGTTCTAATAAGTGTGCTTCAATTTTGAAGTATTAACAATGTATGTAAAGTATGGGTCGTTATAGTTGGTATCAGAGGAAAGGTATAGTCATCCTTTGGAAACTAGGATGTGAAATCCTTAGTAAGAACCCTAAGGATAAGTCTAATCATAGAACACAATCTTAGTGTTTTAGAAATGGCCTTGAATAACCTAGGATAAGACCTTAAGCATGAAAATTTTATTCTTGAATTATGTGGTTTTCCTATTATAATTAGTGTTGCTCACACTATTCTTCTTGGTTTTAGTCAATGGCTGGAACCCGAAGGAACCGTGTTAATGCGGAATGCGATGGGCAATGTAATGATTGTCCCCATGAGAAACCAAACGATATGGGAGCTGGAATGAAAAATCTTGTAGCCATGCTCACACAACTTTCTCAAGCTATGAATCATGCAGGACTTCCAAACGAGCAAAGGAAGGAGCAACATTCTGTTGAATCCTTCATGAGGCAGCGTCCACCTTCTTTCAGTGGGTCTACTGATCCATTAGTTGCTGAACAATGGATTAGTACTACTGAAAAGATATTTTCAGTTCTTCAATGTTCTGAACATGATAAAGTCATCCTAGCAGTGTATCGTTTGGAAGGAGATGCTGATCAATGGTGGAATCTTATTAAGAATACGAGGCAAAGGGATGAAATTGAGTCAATGGAATGGGACGAGTTCAAGAACTTATTTTTCAATAAGTACTTACCTCATATTCTCCAAACAAAGATGGAGAAAGAGTTCCTTGAACTGAAGCAAAGTGATGATGAATATGTTATTACCTATGAAACAAATTTTACAAGACTTGCAAGGTACGCTTCTGGTATTATTATCCAACCTGAGAGTAAGATCGATCGATTCTTTAGTGGCTTAAAACCAAGTCTTTGAAGGGCGTTAGCCATAAGGGACTTCAATAGCTACGAGGAAATTGTTCGATGTGCTCTCAAAGTCGAGATGGAGATTGGAATAACCCATCAGTCACATGGGTTTGATAAGAAGAGGAAGATGGAATTCAAAGAAAAATCTAAAGAGCACACAGAAAAGAATATGAGCTTTTCCTTATGCTCAAAGTGTGGAAAGAAACATGGAGGGAGTTGTCTTAAAGGGACATGTAAATGTTTTAAATGTGGAAAGGAAGGTCATCGGGCATTTGAATGTCGTGATAATGGGAAGAAGATGTCTAATGACGCAAACAAAGGAAGGGATACACAGAATGAACCTACTACACTTCAATGTTTCAAGTGCAAGGAGATGGGGCATTATGCCAATCAATGCCCAAATCCAAGGGTTGATGATGATGGTCGACGTCAACAAAATCTTAAGGCTAAAGATAAAGGAAAGTCACATGCAATTTCTATCAGCGATGTGGAGTACGATAACGAAGTGGTGAAAGGTACACTTACCATCCACTCTAAAGTAGAAAATGTTTTATTTGATTCTGGATCCACCCACTCTTTTATTTCTGAAAAATTTTCTAAGGGTATCACCGTACTACCTCAACAATTAGATGTTGAGTTAGCTGTGACAACACCTAATGGCACAACAGTCGCATCAAAAGTTTATAATTCTTCTCCGATCGAAGTTTGTGGGAAAGTGCTTCCTGCAAATCTTGTGATCCTTCCTTTAGTGGAATTTGATGTGATTCTTGGCATGGATTGGCTTTCTCTACATGGAGCTCATATCAATAGCCAAAGAAGGGAAGTCACATTTCATATTCCAGATCAATCTACGATCGTCTATCGATGCAAGGATGAATATAACCTTCCAGTGGAAATTTCTTCCATCTTATGGGTATTGATTCCACTAAATGAAGGTTATTTATCTCAAATGTTTGGTGAGAAACTCACGATTAAGAATATGCCCATTGTACGGGAGTTTGATGATGTCTTTCCGGAGGAATTACCGGGTCTTCCACCAAATCGTGAAGTTGAGTTTTCAATAGAACTCGTACTGGGTGCTTTGCCTATTTCAAAGACACCTTATAGAATGGCCCCAATTGAGTTGTAGGAATTGAAGAAGTAACTCCAAGAGAATCTTGATAAGGGATTCATACGCCCTAGTGTGTCACCTTGGGGAGCACCTGTTCTATTTCTTAAGAAGAAAGATGGATCAATGAGACTCTGCATTGATTATCGAGAACTTAACAAGATCACTATCAAGAACAAATATCCTCTCCCACGCATTGATGACTTATTTGACCAACTACGCGGAGCTCAATAATTTTCCAAGATTGATCTTCGTTCAGGGTATCATCAATTAAGGGTCAAAAGGGAGGATATACCAAAGACGACTTTCCGTACAAGGTATGGACACTATGAATTTATAGTGATGCCATTTGGTCTTACTAATGCCCCTGCTATCTTCATGGATCTAATTAATAGAGTCTTTAGAGACTATCTTGATCAATTTGTGGTAGTCTATATAGACGATATTCTTGTCTATTCAAAGAGCAAGGAAGAGCATGAAGATCACTTGAGAATTATATTGAAGACCCTGAGAAAGGAGAATCTTTATGCCAAATTTACCAAGTGTGAATTTTGGCTTCAAAAAGTTGCATTTTTGGGTCACATAATCTCAAAAGAGGGGATATCTGTGGATCCAGCAAAAACAGAGGTTATCGAAAGATGGTCGAGACCAACAACAGTAACTGAGATCCGAAGTTTTCTTGGTTTGGCTGGATATTATAGATGTTTTGTAAAAGATTTTTCACGATTATCTAATCCACTCACCAAGTTGACCCGGAAAGGAGTTAAGTTTGTCTGGATGGAAGAATGTGAAGAGAATTTCAAGGAGTTGAAAAGAAGGTTATCCAGTGCACCTGTGCTCACACTGCCTTGTAGTGGAGAAAGGTTTGTGATCTACAGTGATGCATCCAAGAAGGGATTGGGGTGTGTTCTTATGCAAAATGATATGGTGATAGCTTATGCCTCATGACAGTTAAAAATACATGAGCAAAATTACCCAACACATGATTTGGAGTTGGCTGCGGTAATCTTTGCATTAAAGATTTGGAGGCATTACCTTTATGGTGAAAGGTGTGATATTTATACTGATCATAAAAGTTTAAAGTATATTTTCACACAAAAGGAGCTGAATATGCGTCAAAGAAGATGGTTGGAGCTGATTAAGGATTATGACTGCTCAATCCATTACCACCCTGGGAAAGCAAACAAGGTGGCAGATGCATTAAGTCGACAAGACCATGCTAGTTTATCCATGATGAGGATCAAAAAAGATCCAATATTTATGGATTTACAATGGATGGATCTTGGAATTATAATGGAAGGGGAAAAATCTTATCTTTCTCAAATGAATGTTCAACCATCTATACATGCGAAGATTAAAGAGGCACAGAAAGAAGATGTCGAGTTACAAAAGAAGGTGAGAAATGTTCCTGAATTCAACCTTGATTGTGATGGGATAATAAAGTTCAGGAATCGGGTTTGTGTTCCTCCCATCCCTGAATTAAAGAAGGAGCTGCTGGATGAGGCTCATAGTTCATCATTCTCTATTCATCCTGGAAGCACGAAGATGTATAGGGACCTGAAAGAGTACTTCTAGTGGGATGGCATGAAAAGAGATGTTGCTGAATATGTCTCTCGATGCTTGGTTTGTCAACAAGTTAAAGCTGAGAGACAGAAGTCTAAGGGGATGTTACAACCATTACCCATACCCGAATGGAAATGGGAAAACATCACTATGGACTTTGTCACAGGACTTCCTAAAACATCCAAAGGCAATAATGCTATTTGGGTCATAGTTAATCGTCTTACAAAGTCTGCACACTTCATTACTATTAGAGAGGATTTCTCTCTAGATCAGCTTGCCAGGATATATGTAAAGGAAGTGGTAAGATTGCATGGAGTACCACTTTCTATTGTATCTGATCGGGATCCGAGATTTACCTTAAAGTTTTGGCGAAGTCTTCAGCATACTCTGGATACAGAGTTGAGTTTCAGCACTGCTTATCATCCCCAGACAGACGGTCAGTCTGAGAGAACAATTCAAACCCTAGAAGATATGTTGAGAGCTTTCTCTATGGATTTCAAAGGAGGTTGGGATCAACACCTACCTTTGGTGGAATTTTCTTATAATAATAGCTTTCACTCCAGTATTCAGATGGCTCCTTATGAAGCTCTATATGGAAAGAAATGCAGGACTCCAACTTACTGGGATGAAGTTGGGGAAAGAAAGCTATTAGGACCTGATCTCGTTGATGAAATGGCAGAAAATGTCAGATCTATTCAACAACACATAAGAGCAGCTCAGAGTCGACAGAAAATCTATGCCGACAACCGAAGAAAAGACCTAGAGTTTGAAGTGGGTGATAAAGTGTTCTTACGAATATCTCCCTGGAAGAGGGTTATGAGATTTGGAAAGAAGGGGAAGTTGAGCCCTAGATATATCGGTCCTTTCGAAATACTGGATCGTGTTGGGAAGGTAGCTTACCGATTGGCGCTTCCACCGAATCTCTCTCAAGTTCACGATGTGTTCCATGTATCTCTCCTGAGAAAGTACATACCAGATCCTTCACATGTACTCAGCTCAGAAGTTGTACCGCTGGAGCAAGATCTTTCTTATGAAGAACAGCCGATAGCGATTCTGGATCGTAGAGAAAAATTCCTACGAAACAAGACCACTCGATTGGTGAAAGTTTTATGGAGGAACCACCAACTTGAAGAAGCTACATGGGAGCTTGAGGATATGATGAGGGAGAAGTATCCTCATCTGTTTGTTACAAAGTGACGAATTTCGAGGGAGAAATTCTTTTTAAGGGGGGTAGAATGTAACACCCGAGACTTTTATGTTATATAAATCATCAAAGGAATCTTTTTTCTACACAACACTTGCTTGACTTGCTTTACACGCAATTGCGACCTTCCTCGATAGCTTGCGTCGTACGCAATACCGAGTTTCACTAAACAACAATATGCTATTAAAACTAGCCGTTATGAATAGTAGTAACCACTTTTTGAAATTTTATAAAATTTATTTTTCAAAATGGACTTCATTTTTGGACTCAGAATATCGAAATTAGCCTAGGGTGAAATTTTGGTATTTTTCTGAAAACTTTAAATTTTTGATGAATAGTGAAACCACTAAGTGGTAGGTTAAAAACTGAATTTTGCATAAAACTTAATTTTACCGCTTCTGTGAATGGAATTTCAAAAATCCGACAGACACGGTTGATATCAGTAAGTAAAATGTGGTTCAATGAGATAAAAACAATTTTTGGTGAATAGTAACTTTTTACTATTTTTACCGCAGTTAATAGTAAATAGGGTAACTAAGGGTAAATATGATATTAATATTACCCTAACACATGTCCTAATTCTATTGGATAAGTGTAATTCGACCAAAAACAAACTTAGGAATAAAATATGACCATTTAGGCCCACTTGGATTAGATTAGGACATTTATTATTAATTTATTTAAAGAAGGGTTAAAATAGTTAAAATCAAAGTTTAATAAGTAAATCATTTTTAATATGGGGTTATACATAAGATAAATTCGATTGTAAATATTCATTAGAAAGATAAAAAGATTTCCTACATGATGGTATCTTATTTGTAATTTTTGGACATCAAATAATTTAATTTATTTATGACACAAAGATGATGCAGTAATTATCTTATTAATGAAATATTGACATAATTGATAATATAAATACCAAAATAAATGTAATTTAAGACTTTTTATGAATTCCACTAATTTTCTAGGTTACTATGATATATTAGTGTTGATTTAATCAACTTGGTTCGAACATATAATTCTGTTATGACTTTCACAAAAATCATATATCAAATAGTGTCAAAATTGACACAAAATAGTTTTTAAATAAAATATTATATTATTAATTGTTATTTTATTCCTAAAAATCTAAGGTTCGGCCAAATGACTTAGATAAGGATATATATATTAATAATAAAAAATTTTGGGTTCGTTTGGCATGTTATAGTAAGTGTACTAACCATATAGTGAAAGAAAACAAAAAGACATGGTAAAAGTTAAATTATTTAACTTAGAGTTAAATCTAATTGATAAGGTTAAAATAATACCCTAAACTTGTATAAATCCTATTGGTTGATAGGATTTCGACCCATACCCACTTTAGCTTCTAAATAAGACCATTTGGAACCATTATAAACCGATTTTGACTTTAATATAAAATAATATTTTGAGATATTCCTAAGGTGCCCCTCTCCTCCCTTATAAAAGGGCACCTCCTCCCCCTCCTCCTCACACCAATTTGAGCACTCAAGCTCGGCCAACCCCTGCCATTTTCTCCTCTCCACTTCCCTAGAATAATCCTAGAGGTCATGGTCTTCTTCAAAGACCAATCTTAGTTCCCTAAGTGGAGGATTCAAAGAGGCGTTCCAAAGAAGAGGAGCTTCGGACACGTACAAAGCAAATCGGACCTAAGGTAAGGGAAATATCACAATCTCATTTTTATCCGAGATTGTTTATTCGTAAGTATTTACCGGGGTGTATTTTATCATCCAAATTCATGTTTCATCAAAACGTAATATTATTTCCATCCACCTACAATTTTTTAAATCCATTTTCACCCTTCGGTGAGTTTTTAGTAATATATATGAAAGGAATCTTTTGTCGTACGAGGTACTTTTTGACTTTTCTGACAAAAGTACGAAGAATGTTTTTTTTAACTTATACGGCATGAATGGATTTTTAAAACATTATTTCCAAGAAACTTCCTTTACAAGTTTTCAAGTTTATTTTTAATCAACTTCTTTTATTTTAAAGTTGTATGACATGTTATGAAAGGAAAAATGTTTTTGAAGAAGAAAGGATATTTTCCTCAAGAATGGAGTTCAAGTGTTTTATCAAAATTATTTTCCATATAAGATAATAAAGGGTTCTATTTTTATCCCTATTATTACATTGATTTGATCATGTTGTGAATTCCTTTATCTTATATGAATTGATTTATGATGTCATGATGTTTCAAGAATCCCATTTTTGTTACATGTGTTATGCGATGATGTATGATTTATGATTATGTGGCACACATAAGAAAGGATTCATTATAAGATGGGTGGGACCTATATCTCCCTCCAATGCATTGGGTAAAGATTTATATCTCATGAGATAGACATGGCTGGAACGGAAGGTTATTTCGGTTCAGTGATACAAGACTGAAACGAGGAGTGAACTTGGTTCAGAAATGGACTTTGTCCGCTAAGATAGTCTTGGCAATGAGTCATGACTAACAAGAAATAATTTTCCATGATTATGTGTGCATGCCACAAAGTTTCAAGTTTTATGTTATGATTATGGGGATCTCATTTTCACTTCTATGATTTGTTCCATGTTAAGATATTATGATCTCTTTTGCAGGTTTTGATTTTCAAAAAGATATGATATGATTTTTATTTCCTTTATTTTCCCTTGCTGAGCATTTGAGCTCACCCTTTTATGTTTTCTTTTCCCCAGGTCAGGAAGATGGATATTAAGTAGAATATGATTAAAGGGACCCTAGATATGATGAAATAAATGGGAGACACTGTAGAATATTTATGAACCAGTTGTTTATGTTTCCCAGTTTCTAAAGACACTATACCTATACGGTCCTTTGTGGTTTTGTCATATGTTGTAATAAGTGTGCTTCAATTTTGAAGTATTAACAATGTATGTAAAGTATGGGTCGTTATAAGTGTGTTAACATATAGAAACATAATGGGGCCTATGATAAGGGGAATCTTAAAATAATCTCATTTCTTTTGAGTTTAAACTCTCTCTTCTTCACCATATCCCTAGTCATATTTTGTGTTTTTATGACATCCCTTCAAAAGGTTCTTTATTTAATTTTCAATTCAATTCTTTTTGGGATATTCATTTCTTTATTTCAATGTGATTAATTATTATCCACACCTAATGATTCTTAAAAAATGCATTAATTTTGAAACCACTTTTTGATTAATATAATATTAGTTCTTTTTTTATTCATAACTGATTCATTTTTACTAATTGATGAAATCCTTGTATACAAAGGCATGAATTTCCCTTGGGCCCCTACTTTGTGGTTTGGGAGTGTTTAATTTTCTTAAAGGAAATTTTGAGGAGATTAGAAGTAGATATGTCAAGTATAGGATGAAATTTTATTTAATGTAATAAATCAAGAAATAACTAGGGATTTTGTGTCAAGATTTATTGGCTAAATATAAATAGTTGTCCCATTATGGTGTGTTAGTCCATGGTGAGTAATATCTGACCCTAAAGGTTATTATTTTTGCACGAGACATAGTTTATATAATTTTATTTATTTCTATTTAGGGTTGGATATTTGGTTTCATTGTTATATTCTAGGATATAGTGTGATGGATAGTGTTTCCTTATGAAGGAATAGGCCATGATTTTTTGGGGTCTAGATATTTGAGGTCATTTTTAGATGACTCCATTCACAACACTATAAGTTTAGTTATATATTATCAGTATCATATGAGGGAGGAAGATCATTTCACCACGATTAACAATTGTTTGAGAACTGCGAAGTAGAATTATTTTTTACACCATGATCTTACTTTTCTGTATTGATTCTAAATAGTTTAACTCTTTGATATTTGGGGATAGATGAATCATGATTCTCATATCAGACTACCATAGCACTATGAAGACTTATATAATCCAATGAATATATGATGTTGAGTTATTAATATAAATTTTATTATTCTCTATATTTTTTTTCAATTTACCCTTCTAACTTTGAATCCTAATCATCCAATGATATTTTTGGTTCTCTTTGGTCGACTATTGTTTCTTCTTAGGACTTATCTTTGTGATATTAAATTATACTAAAATAAATAATGCATCCCTCATATTTTATTATATTCCTATAATTTCTATTCCCTTATCATTGATTATAGAAGAGGAATTTATTATGTTTTGTTAAGTTTTTATCATTGAGTTTACGAGGGATTATGTTATATAGGTTTTCTATGGAGTTCTTTTGTGTTTTGGGGTGTGTATTAATCATATGTTAACCATTATGTACTAAAATCATTAATTCTATAGTTTAAGGAAGGCAATTTTTTCTTTCAATCTTATTTATGATATAATTGGGAAATTACCATTCCTTAGTTTTCGTTCGATAAAGAGTTTAGAATGACCTAATATATAAAGTAATATTAACATGAATAAATTGGTGGGAATAAAATTTTCAATTGTATTGTATGTTTTTTATTTTTATTAAAATCATTGATATATATATATATATATATTATTTTTTAATTGTATGTTAGTATAATTATTTCATTTTAGGTATGATAATAAAGATTGAAATTGGGTAAAAAAATAAATACGGTAATATAATTAAAGAATTACAGTATGACACTTCAAAAATATTTTCATTTTCTTTCTTTCTTAATTTATCATTGTGTGTGATATACTTTTATTGATTAGATGATAAATTAGATATTTTTGGGTGATTTGAGGTTATTAATATTATTTTACTATTTTTATGGAATCATTGATGTTATAATTTTGTAATCTTATAGTGATCTATTTTTTGTGACTATGGAGTATATAATGATTATGTAGTTAGGGATACAGTGGTGTAGGGTGGATTATGTGTAACTAGGTGGGTTCATTTCCTTATAATGTTCAATTTTTTTTCAAATAAAAAATGATATTGAAATAATTATTGAAGTGGTGTAATGGTTTATAAGTGTAAAAATGAAATAATAAAAGTGAAAGTGTGTTTGGTTATCTAAATTTCACTTTTTAGAAACAATTGATTAATAATAAATATAACATTTATTATAATTGATAAATATATAATTAGATATATAATATTTAATGTGATGTTGTGTATTTAGTGTATAGTTGTAGTGTGGTGATGGTGGGGTTGGTATGTGTTGTGAGTAGAGGTGAAAATAATAGATGTTCTATAGAAATGGTGATGTGAGATATGGTTATAGTGGTTATTCTAAGAAGTTTTCTAATAAGTTGTAATTGTGTCCATTTATATCATATGTAATTTTTTTTTCTTATGAAACTGCACCCAATTCCCTTAATACAACTATTTCCCATATGGGCTTTTCATTTCTAGGCATACCTGCAACATCTTTGATGTGGGTGATACGGATGGATAACTTCTCCCCGTTATACGATCTCACTTTCAAACATTATATGGATTGTAATGTTTTGATGTTATAGAGGATATGTACATGGGATGAAGATAGAAAAATATTGATTTACATTATGTTTATGTCCGCTGACATAGTTTATTATGCTAATGTAGTTGTAATATTTTTTATAAATGTGATTATTATGAAGTATATAGTATCTTGTTGTATAAATGTTATTGTATTTGTGATGTAGGTATATGTATTGTAGATTTTTTTTCAAATAGAGGTGATGTTAGTGCTAGGATGTTAGTTGTTAAGGCTTTAAAGGGACTAATTCAGCACATATGTGCGTGTAGTGTACGTTCTCATATACTTTTACTAATATCATATTTCTATAATTGTATAACATATTAGGGGAGAATATTGGTGTGGATGGGGAATATGTTGAATCAGTGTAATGAATAATTTTTTATGTTTATTCATGAATTCTTCTAGAAATCTCATTCACATTTTCAAGATAGATTCTAGGGTGGATCCTACTAAGTGTACTTTTATTCTCACTGCTTCTTCTATAACCTAATATTAAAAATTCAATAGATATAGTTGGATATAAAACTAGAAATTACTAACTCAGTATATATAGTTGGTTGGTGTTATTGGATTTATTTACATAGGAGTTCATTTTATTAGGAATTTATTTAGAGACTTTTCTGTTTATATGACATTAAATTTCTTATGAGATTAGTTTAATTTTATATTATATATAGTGTATTTTTGGTTTATTTCTTATTTTCTTAGCATTTATGAGGAAAATTCTTCACATATTCTTTTTTATACCCATATTGATATATTATAATTGATATACTATTGGAGGTCAGATTTGAGGGTTCTACTTAACTTCATTACTGGCCCAGAAGGGGTTCTACTAGAGATTGGTCATGCCATATTCTTATCAAATCTTTAGTTGAGGGATGAGATCAAGTTTGGAGTTAGGCGATAGTGGGGAATATATTTGGCTTGTAGAATAATGGTATTATTCAAACATAGACATGATGTTGGAAAGGAAGACAAAATAAGACACATTGTTTAGGGCCTCTATAATAAAAAACATGGACTTTAAGCTTTCATAACATAATTATCTGGGATGATTCTAATAATGTGATAGATACATAGGTGTGGAACACAAATCATTATTATTCATTAATATATTTAAATTGTGGTTTGTTTTCATAAATCATAACATTACCTAACCTACTAGATCCATTATAATGACTTTTATTTCTTCTGTATTATTTTTAAATATTATATAGATTTATTTATAGAACAAACACTAATATGGAATGAAATTCTGAGTCCCAGTGCGCCCAGAACCAATGTTTGAAAAATATTAAAATATTAAATACATGCACACATATATTTTCTAAAAAAATGGAATAACTTCTAAATGGTTGTCCAAATCATAAATCAAAGGTTACCGTTGTGTTTAGAACAGTGGATTTACCTTAGGTAAACCTAACATTGGTCGATATGGGTCTATTCTTATCAAGGGAATTTAAATGAATAAAAAAATAAGAAAAATTTATTTTAATTTATTTCATCAATGCAGTGATGCAACAACAATTTTATCTTTAAATAAAACTTTTTTCAGAGATCCAGGGTTAGTTTCATAACCCTAGATTCCTATGGAGACCTTGGAGAGAGAGATCTAGAGAATCCTCTAGTGCAGCCGATGATGGAACCTCATATCAGTGATCAACGAACATCGATCTTGACAGATCTCTCCAAATATGAAGATACGGTGATGGATCTTCATTATTAAGAGATCTGAATCTAGTTAGGATGTGTTTTTAAATTTTATTTTACCAATTCTTGATTCCTATACTGAACTCAAACTAATCCAAAAATATATTATCCTATAGATCGATCATATTTACAAGATGATATTATTTTGTGGGATTTGACTCGTGATAAATCTTGTGAATATTTTTATTGATTTTTTAATCATTCATACAGAAATTGATTGAGGATGAAATGAACCATGGACAATGTTCATTCATTGATATTTTTCTTTGTTCTTTTCTCCCCCCTTTCTCATTCATTGGGGGGACCCCTTTGGTTTGTTGTTCAACACCCAACTGACAGATTGATCATTGAATGTGTGGTTCTTGTTACAACGATCCATGATTATAGATCTGAACTTAGTACAATGAAACTATGGTGTGAAGGTGATGGCGGTGGATGGATCAATGTGGTTTGGAAACCTCCGTTCTTTGAGCGAGGGGTGTGGACATTAACTGAATCATATTTTCAAGCTGATTTAAGGACTAAAACCCATATAATTGATGTTATAGTGGTGAAAGAACCCTAGATCTAATGTTTCAAAGCAAATAAACCATTGAAATGAGATTCGAATGATCAGATGAGGTGTGAAGAGGAAGAAGGTGGGTTTCTAGAAAACCCAATACACACAGCATGTATCCCCGACTACATGACATGTGTCTCCCAGTTGAATAACTCGGCATGTACCCTGGGAAGTACATGGACACAGAGTGGAGTAAACAGGTTTCCTACACAATGTGCACTCCCCCACAATGCTTTTCCTATACCAGTTACATGGACTACCCTATATACTAGTACACGGGAAGGGATAAATGAGTTGAAACCATGTATTGGCACATGATCAGAGTACATAAGAGGACCTTGGATGGAAGGACGCGACATTTGATCTTTTCTACACACCTTGTACCCATATTCTATATAAAACGTGTTGGAATAACTCTGGCCGTTATACATGGGAAGTACCCAGGGTCAAGGGACACAGTTTCTGACCCCACTACACACCATGTAACCCTTCTTACATGGATTGTGCCACTTTTCCTCCGTATTTTGGACAAGTTTTCTTAGGATGAATCCACTTCCTTATTTACTTGAAGGTTGGTACAAATCATTTCCTACTCATAGGACCACGATTCCTTCCTAAGGAATTCCTAGAAAGATTTGTTGGAATCCCCCAAGAGGCTCATACTAGTATCCTCTATTCATTCTTCTTTCCATATGGGGAGTTCTTGGTATTGGCATGACCAACACTACATAGGAACTGATCCTCTACTAAGAGGGTTAATATAGATTGAGTTGTTGGTATCACCCCCATGGACATGGTTGGGATGCTCATCTCTTTTATCATATCTATATTTAGATCTATCAAAATATCTTTCTCATGGAGACCTAATGAGTAGTACCTCTCAGATGAACGTTATTAGTGCTATTGAACTCAAGATTGTGTTCTGTCGAATGAGTGCTTCATGGAATATTTGAGTTGAATTTTGAGTGTTGGTGTACAATTGTTGTGACTTATGTCTAGAATGTGTGTATTTGTTGAGAATATATTTATATTCTTATTATATGTGTCATAAAAAATACCTATTTTGAATTGACTGTAATTTCATTTGTTGTATTTCTTTATGGTTCCAGGGAGTCCTAATGAGTATTGTTATACTCAAACCTGCATTGTATTTTCCTACATGTGTCATTTATTGTGAAAATGATCGAACTTTTGATGGATTTCTAGGTGGACCAGGACCATACGATGCTTAGTGAGACCAGACAGACTGAGGTGTGTTCCTGATGCTTTAGATAGAAGTCCCGATACCTTTTTCTTATAGGTTTGTTTCGTGTTATAAACTTTTTATGGTGGAATTATATTTGGTCCTTTTTACTTTACATTACTTTCCTTTGTACTCTAGTTGTGGGATATAGTGGTATGAATGGATTGTTTACTTAGTGGTTTTTTACATTTCATAATTTTGTTGGATTAGAGATGTGTGCATGTATATAAGAACATAGGAAATTCCTCCCATGTTAGTTATATTCCTAATATGTACTAGTCACCAGCCCCTAGCCTATTGGAGGAGGGATTGGGGAGTTATAGCATGGGACCTAATGGGATGGGTTGTGATAGAGTGGTATTAGAGGTGGATGGTTCTACTTTAGGACTAGGAGTTTGTGAGATTGGTTTGGGGAAACAGTGTTAAGTGTTTCAAGTCCAACTTTTAGGTCAGGGAATCTAGTGTTGGTGTGGTGGCCTACATATCCATATACAAGGACTGTGATCACCTATTTTTTGGCATGATACACAATAACACTAGTTGTAGGTAAAATAATGGTACATGCATCATATCAGAATGAGTGGTGGTTTCCATGTTCCTATTGAGTCATCTGTCCGGATATAATCATTGACCGTGGTACATATTGTTTGTTACATGATACCTCCACAATGCATACCAACTAGGATTTAGCAGACTGATCATGAGGATGGAACCCTCTATGACGAGGCTTTGATATAGGGACCAGTTCCCCAGATGTTACTTCTTGGTGGTGCTTCATCCATAACACCACTTGTAGAGTAGCATGTCATACCCGTAGTACTAGCAGATGAAGAGCATAAGCTGAGAATACTTCACAACTTTTAGTAAAAAAGATCCCTTAGGATCTGAGGTGAGACCAATCCACAGGTGGCTAAGGACTATATTGAGGTGGTGACTTAAGTTTTTTGTCTATTTAGGACACCAACAGATGATATTGTGGTCTTGTAGGTGAGCCTTCTACAGGGATCAGTGGGACGATGGTGGAGTTTGTTTACCTAGACTCATGATGAGGTGACTCTTTTGTGGACAAAGTTAAAGCACCTCTTTAGAGAGGAGTTATCACCAGTTATACTAAGGGTTGTGAATTTCTAGGAGCTTCTTTATATCCAATTGGGAATCATGTAAGTGGCCAATTATTCATCGTGGTTCACCAAACTTTCTAGGTACTCGATGGATATGGTTTGAGATCAGTGATTCAGGGATTGGAACTTCGAGCAAGGTCTGTGTAGAGACATCCAAGAAAATGTTATCCTTTTGTGAATTCCAACATACTCTAGTGTTCTTGAGTGAGATTTGGTGAATGAATACTTCTTGACTAAGAATATGCAGATCGTGATAGTTATTAGTGGGAAAGAAGGAGCAGGGGCCTTGATAGCAAGAAGATGATGTTAGTCCCAAAGACCTGGACATGAGAGATGTTTAAGGGGTAGGTCCCATGATAGAGGATCTATAATTTAGGGTTCATAGGGTGGGACCAACCATCCTAGATAAAAGAAATTATATTCATGTGGCAGTAGGGGATATCTCACGAGACCTTTTCCCACCTTTCGTACTGCTTCTAGGGATACTATGGATAGACCATTGAGGCTAAGACAACCATGGGAGAAGGTAGATCCATAGGATGGAAGACATGGAAGAAGATCTGGGAGAGTAGCATGAGGTGTTAAATGTTTTTACATGTTACCACCATTTCCCCCAAGTGGTACATGCTAGGCTTATGGATCTAGAGGATAGGGGCGAGGACAACTGCATACGGTCGAGGCATATAACCCAAAGGATCCAAGAATTATTTAATTTATGATTTGTGTCTTTTATTATTTATCTTCAGTACTGATAGACATAGGTTCTAGTCATTATTTTCTTACCACATATCTTGTACAAGACCTAAATATTCAGGTTGAACCATTAACTCGAACCTTATGCTTGGAAACAACTACTAGAGGAGACTCAATGAACACACACCTATGCCGATTATGTGAACAAACCCCTGGAGGAGATAGTTTTGGTTGTAACCTCTTGGTAGTGGCTTCGAGGCCTTACGATTTCATTATTTCTATGTATTGGTTATCTACATTCCATTCCTAGATTGACTATTTTAGGTGAACGGTGCGGTCTTTCTATAGTGATGGAATGAGGTTTTCTTTTATTGGTGAAAAGGAAACCCATGAATCATAGGATAAACTCATTCATAAGATCATGTATCTGATTACTCATCAGTTGGATATACTAAACCTTGGTGTAGTGAATGTTTTGATTTCCTAGTTTCCTGTAGTGGTGTAAGAGTACGAGGATGTCTTTCTAGAAGATTTCCAAGGTTTACCTCCCCACTGAGAGTTATAATTATTCATTGATCTACACCCCAAGATGACACTGATATCTATAAAATCATATCAAATGGCTACCATATAGCTTCACAAGATGAGTGTATGTTGAAGGAATTGTATAGGAAGGACTTTTTGAGATCCGATGTTTCACCCTAGGAAGATCTAGTTTTTTGAAAAAAAGGAAGATGGGAGATTGAGGTTGTTTGTAGACTATTGGTTCTTGAAATGGGTGACCATGAAGAACATGCATCCACTACTGGGTATCGATGATCTCTTTGATCACTTGAGAGGGGCACAATGGTTCTCTAAGGCTAACCTTAGATCATGAAATCACCCACTGCATGTATGGGACAAGGATATACCAAAGACAACTTCCAGATTCATTACAATCACTATGAGTACTTATTGATTCCCTTTTGTGTGATGAAATCCCCAGTAGTGTTCATGGTACAAATGAACTCGATCTTTTAGCCTTACTTAGATCAGTTCGTGGTAGTATTCATCATTGATATCCTTGTGTACTCTTCATCCAATTAAGAGAACACGAGACACTTAAGGATAGTTCTGGACATACTCTAAGAGAACTTTCTTTATGAAAATCTCTATAAGTTCTAGTTATGGATTCAAGAGGTCCACTTTCTAGTATATGTTATATTAGTAGATATATTGGTAGTGGAAATGACCAAGTTCAAGCTAGTTTTAGCATGGGATCCACCTAAGAGTGTGATGGAGGTTTGGAGTTTCCTCGGGTAAGTGGGATATTACCATAGATTCATAAATGATTTATCTAGGATATTATAACCTAAGAAAGATTTGACTCCAAAGGGGAATCCTTTTGTGTGGAGAGAGAAGTTCCAGTAGGATTTTCAGAAGTTGAGGTAGAGTTTGAAGAGCACTAAAATCTTGAGATTTCTGTAGGAGGATGCCAATTATGTAGTTTTTTTATGACTCAAGAACTGATCTTGGTTTTACTATAATGTAGAGGAAAGTGTTGATTGCATATGGTTCATGCTGATTGAGACCACCCCTATAGAACTACATGACCCATGATCTTGAGTTAGTAGCGGTAGTCTTTATGTTGAAGATGTGTAAACACTACCATATGAGAAAGTAGTTTATTGTCTACACTGATAAAAAAGTATCAGGTATATCTTATCCAAGAAGGATCTCTACTTGAGACAAAATTTATGGCTAGAGTTTCTTTAGGACTATGAATTTGGTAATGTCTATACTCCAAGGAAGGGTAACATGGTAGTATATTCTCTCAGCAGTAGACCTAATTCATCTTTGCTGAACTAGGCATCAGAGTAGTTTGTCTCATTGCAGTTATCCTTAGTGGATGGAGATAGAAAAGCTTAGATCTAGTAAATGGTTGTCACAACTCCACTCTTATATTGATTCATTGAGGAAAATCTTGTGGATACTGATGAAAAGACACTACATGCTCAGATATCCACACAACATGCTCCTGATGGGTATTCAAAAGGTGGGGAGCATGTCATTATTTTAAGAGGATGTACAATAGTACCATTGGTGTTGTGGGAGGAGGTCATGAGGGAGTTTCATACATCCCTTTTGGTGGTACATCCATGTGTGGTGAATGTGTACCAGGACCTCTAAGATCAGTTTTTGTGGACAAGGATGAAGAGAGGAGTTCCATAGTTTTTTATCAATGACTTACTTATTAGTAAGTAAAGGCTGAGAACTTGGTTCCAGTGGGTTTAGCATAACCCCTTGAGGTGCTAGAATGGAAGTGGGATGAGATATATATAGACTTCGTGATTGGATTACCATATACGTCTAGGGGACATGATGCCATCTGGGTGATCGTTGACTGACTCACCAAGTTCTCCCACTTCCCAGCTATTAGAGAGTAGAGTTTAGTAGAGAGCCTAGGATGCCTCTATATTCAAGAGATAGCTAAAATCCAAGGAGTTCAATAAACAATCATTTAATATAATGATGATCACTTTAAATATCGATTTTTAAGGGATTATATGAGGCATTTAGGACCTAGTTTTTATTGAGAAAACGTTTCACCCACAAACAGATGACCAGACAGAGCATACCATTTAGGTCCTAGAAGACATGTTGTGGGATTTCATGTTAAAATTTAGCTATATTTGGGAGGATCACCTACCATTTATAGAGTATTCATACAAAAACAAATACTATTCAACCATTTTTGTGGAACCATTCGAGGCTTTTTATAGGTTACCTTATAGTTCAACACTTTGCTGGACTGACCTAGGAGAGTCAACACTCATGGGCCCGGAGTTAGTGTGAGCTACTATAGAAAACGTGCAGATCATCTAGGAGTAGATGAGTACTACACAGATCCATCATAATTTTTATTCTGATAGGTGATTAAGGCCTTTGGAGGTTGAGGAAATATACCATGTGTTCCTACGAGTCACACTTCCACACGGGTTAAAGAGACTTTGCAGGGGCAACAAGTTTTCTTTGAGGTTCATTAGTAATTTTTAGATACTATATAGAGTTGGCGAGGTGATGTACCATTTTTCTCTACCCCTATAGTTAGTCCGAGTACATGATGTCTTCCACATGTTTTAGCTAAGGAAGTATGTGCACAACTCATCACACGTCATCAACTGTGGAAAGATGGACATCAAGGATGGAATGAATTTTGGTGAGTACCCAATGGAGATCGAGGATCAGCAAGAGGGGATCCTTCATGGGTGATCAATTTCTTTAGTGCATTTTAGGTGGCATCTTGGGAATCTCCAAGAGAGAACAAGGGAGAGGGAGGGTCAGAGTCGTGCTCAGTACCCTTACCATTTTGAGTATCCTTTGTTTTTTATTTTTGGGGGCATAAAGCCCCAAGGTGGAGAGAATGTAATGACTTAGATTTTCCATGTATTATTTTTAAATATTATATTAATTGATTTGACGACATGTAATTTCAGGGCCCGGTGTTCCCAAAATAAATGTTTGAAAAATACTAAAATTTTAAATACGCCCACACGTGTTTTTCCTGAAAAAGAGAAATAATTTATAAATGGGCTCCTAGATTAGAAATATGAGGTAATAATTGAGTTCAGAATAATGGATTTACCCTAGGAGTGACCTAACATTGTTCTGTGAAGGTTGATTATGAAAATTATTCATGTTAACTTAAACGAATAAACTAAATTAACGAAAGTTTATTTTATTTTATTTCATCGATGTAGTGACACAACAGAAAATTTTTCTTTAAATAAACAAATTTTCAAAGATCCAAGGTTTGTATTTTTACCCTAGAATCCTCAAGAGACCTTGTAGAGAGAGATATAGTTAATCCTCTCAAGTAGGCGATGAAAGAACCTCATATTGATGAACGATGAACACTGATCTTGGTAGATTACGCCAATGATGACAATGTGACGAGCATTATTAGATAGTGGGCAATACAAATCCAAGAAGGATGTGTTTTTCAATTTTATTTTCCCTATTCTTGATTTTTATGCTGAACATAGACTAATACACAAACAAATTAGCCCACAAATTGATCGTATTTGTGGGATGGGATTATTTCGTGGGATTTACATGTGATAAATCTTATGAAGATTGTTTTTTTTATTAATTTATCATTCTTAAGAAAATGGGTTGAGGTAAGAATGAACAAAGACTAAGGTTCGTTCCTTGAGATTGTTCTCTTTTTCTTTTATCCCTCCTTCATCCATCATCATGGGTGACCCCTTGGTTCACGATTCGACACCCGAATGACAAATTGATCCTTTCACTTGTGGTCCCTAGCACAAATATCTGAAATTGTAGATACATACTCCATAAAATGCAACAGAGGTATGACGAAGATGGTGGACGATGGATTGATGCGGTTTGAAAACCCACATTCTTTAGGTGAGGTGTGTGGTAATGAATAAAATTAGATTTATGAGATGATTAAAGGACCAAAAATCATCAATTTTATGTTGCGATGGTGAAATGGCCATGGATATGATGTTTTGATGAAAACAGACCACCAGAATGGGATCCAGATGTTTGGACGAGGCATGTCGAGGAAGAAGAAACCTTTATGCAAAACTTTATACACACATCATGTAGTCCTGATTACACAGTATGTTTCCTCCATTTGATCAACTTAGCATGTACCCTAGGATGTGTACATACACGGGCTGGATTAAACAAGTTGACTTCATGGAATGTACTCCCCCACACAGATTGTCCTATACCGATTACACAGAATGCCCCATTTACTGGTACATAGGCAAAGATACATGGTTTTACCCCATGTACTAGAACATGACTATAGTACATGGAAGACCCTGTATGGAAGGACACAACATGCGACCTTTTTCTACACACCGTGTACCCATATTCTAAACAAAACAGTTTGGAATGACATGATCCATTGTACACAGACAATACCCAAGGTCAAGAGAAATGACGTGTGACCACACAACATGCCATGTACCCTTTATTATATGTATTGAGACACTTTTCCTCCATATCATGGACAATTTTCATTAGTATGTGTTCCCTTCCTTGTTTCCTTGAAGGTTGGTATGATTCATTTCCTACTCATAGGACTATTATCCTTTCAGTAGGACTTCTTGGATAGAGTTGTTGGAATCCCCAGAGAGTCCAGGATTAGGATCCTCTATTCATTCTTCATTCCCTAGGTAGAGTTCTTGGTATTAATGTGACCAACACTATTCAGGTTTCCGTGCTCTACTTAGTGATTTAATAGATATTGAGTTGTTGGTATCACCCCATGGCCTTGGCTGTGATCCTCATCTATCATATCATATCTCCCTTCAGATCCATCAACATATCTTTCTCATGGAGATTCCCGATGAGCAGTACCTATCAGACAGACGTCAGTAGTGCTATCAAACCCAAAAGTGTGTTCTCCCATATGAGCGTTTCATGGAATCTTTGAGCTGAATTCCTAGTGTTGGTATACAGTGGTTGTGACTTACCTCTATATTGTGTATCTTGGTTGAGTATATCTGGATATTCTTATTATATGTATTGTAGAAATATAACTTTGTAGATCTTACTATAATTTCCTTTTTTTATCTCTTTGTGGTTTCAGGGGGTCCTACTGAGTATTGTTATACTCCCCCCTACATAGGATTTTCTCACATGACTCGTGTCTTGTGCAGATGATTGAAATTTTTGATGGAGTACTAGGAGTACTAGAACCATATAGTGCTTTATGAAAATGAAAATACCAACCAGTGTTCCTATAGCTTTACACAGTATCCCTGATAACTTTTTATTATAGGTTGGACTCATGCTATAGACTTCTTATGGTGGGCTTGTATTTGGCATTGTTTACATTAATTTACTTTGTTTTGTACTCTGGTTGTGGGATATAATGATATAGATGAATTTTTTTCTTAGTGGTTTTTTACATTTCATCATTTTGTGGGATTAGATATGTATTCATGTGTATAGGTACATATGAAATACCTCCCATGTTAGTGACATTCTTACTAAGTACTAGTCACTAACCCCTGGCCTATTGGAGGTGGGACAGGGAAGTCGTGACATGGGTCCCACTGGGATGGGTGGTGACATCCATACTAGAGCCCATGGATAAAATAAGTTTTCCACCTCTATCCCACCTTCAATATGCTATGGACTAGTGACTAAAATTAATAAATAATTAAAAATATAGAATTAAAAATCCCAATAAAAAAAATCCACATGTATCAAAAACTATAATGAAATTATAATTTCTATCACAATAAATGAATAAATATCCAAAAAATAGATTACGTTATATATATATGGGAGAAAAAAATCATCAATGGTTGATACAAAAATAATTTTTATAACATGAAATTTGGGAATATAAACAAACACAAGGATTCAACTTCCACCACCAAAATAGAAGGATACTTCCTTATCACAAAGACTCCTTACACAAACACTATCGATAAAATACATTATCGAACATAACTATAAAACCAATCAACTATCTCAAAATCATCTAAGACCACTACAAAACTATATATCATCTAAATGGACAAAATCCATGTGGTACATAAAGCCTATGTGTCTGTGTTTATAAAAATTACCAATAAGATGCACCAAAACTAAGGAAATAATTTCAAAACCGCCACTCTCAATCTAGTTATAGGAGAGTGATGATACAAAAAATAATGAAAGTGATGTTATGAATTTAATCTCAAATTACACAATGACGTACTCTAATAAGAGATAGAGAGAGACATGATAACTTCTCACCTTAACATAATGATCCCCCAAAAAAATGACCCCATGCCTCAAGTGGATAATAACACATCCTTAAAAAATTAAAATAAATGGAACTATGATAGGTCATCCATGTTCCTTATCCATAGCCTCAAAAATCCACATCTATCATTTTTTAATTAATAGAGTAAAACTCATGCATAAAAGATCATTAGTATGCAAGACATGTAATCCTTAGTATTCTAAACTATATTCTATAACATTAGTTTTCTGAACACACAAGTTCATAATTATTCCAAAACAATCTAAATAAAATTGAACCCTTTAGGAAACCAAGCTTCAAATTATTAAATTTAGCATGGAACCCACTATTTTCTAGTAAACATTCCTCGTACGAGGGTGTAGTAACCCAATGTATAAGAGTCCCATTATAACTTCATTACTGAGCTTCATAACATCCCCATTATCTCTCTATAATATTATCAGCCGACCATCTCCTTGATGATGAAATAATGTTGTTTGATGGGTTATCAACCACTATGAATAGAGGACTAATTATCAATCTTTTTAAAGGGGCGACATGACTATCTATTGAAATGTAAAAACCTAATCTCAAACAGGATGATGCGACTAAGTGATTGACTATCTATGATATCACAATAATTTATTCTTCATGGGAACTATAAATGAGGATTTTGTGAAATGAAATCACTATGAACAATACTAGGAGGAGGATAACTCTCTAACTGTCATAAATTTCTCATGTTCATGATGAAATAATCTAATGGATCATCCTTCTAGGAACCAATACAGTATCATATACCAAAATGTGTTGAGTTTTAAGGAATTAAACTCCCAAAATTAATTCTCAAAAATCACCTTTCCAATCCCTAACATAAAGTTGTATGGGAAAAATGAATCCACATAATCTCTTGGTTGGTATACATGTATAATTTAAGTCCCTTTATGAATAAAGGTAATAGAAATGGGTTTCTATGACCACAACCCATTTAGTAACTTTTATAAACACACATATTTCAATTAACCCTTAAGAATCACTAACTATTCCATCATAAGGTGAGTACCAAACTATATAATAGATGTGGTTAACCATTTTTTCAATAATCAACATGTTTCCTAGTGTATAAGGAATCTCATAACTGATATGACTATCACATATGAATCCAATTTTCATTATCATAAAGTTTAGATAACATATATACCCTTAATTCCATAAATGTAAAATATGATAGTAGAGAAGATCACACTATCACAATCTACATCAAAAAAATATCTTAATTCTCTATTTAGTTACCAAAATCTAACACCTAGGATATAATACAAGAAAAATACTATGAAGAGTAAATTTATTGAATTATAATGTAAGAGACATTTCATGTTAATATCATGAAATAGTTGGGAATGTATATACATTTTCCAGTCATTTCATGTCATCGTAGATGGACTCTCTCTGGGAATGACATTTTGTGTGGATCTCATAAACTATCTTGGTGTGTTCCCATGGACTATGATTTCTTGTATATCTGATATATTTTTTGATTCTAGCTACACTCCATGGGAGGCTGGGTGTGTATAGCCTCACACTGGGTTTCATTTTCTACTCTTAGAAAACATGATCATATAGATCATATATAATAGGTGATTAGATAATTACTTAGGAATGTAATTCATGTATATTAAAGAAAAACATGAAAATTTCTAGAACAATACAAGTTATTTCACATTTTTATAGTCCCTAAATACCTTAGTTGTAGCTTGATCAGGGAAACACTATGTGCATTAATGGATACAAATAATTGGATTGTTAACTCATCTTCTGAAATCCATAGCAACCTGATTCCTTAACCTCTAAAACAAATTTTGTCATTAATAATTTTAATAATACAATATTGGGACCACATTCACTTTCAATCTATCCACACACCTACTTCCTATTACTAAAGAAACCCAATTATTTCTTCTTTGATGGTTCCATTTATTTTTATATACCCAAATGTCCAAACCTGGGACTCAAAATATCATCATTATAATCAAAACCACTTCCTCCATAGAAGAACAATCGATTTTATAATATAACGTAATCATGAGCTGTAAAACATTCGCCCACTACTAATGGTCATTTGGTCAAGAAATGATTCATTGTTCGATCTCTATAAGAAGAATTGGTGTAAGAGATAAATGGAATAAGAGAGTGTAGAAAGATATATTTAAATAATGGGGTTTCTAATCCATATATCCACACACTGAAATGAGGTGTGGGTTATGACATATCACCTACACCTATACCACATTTCATGGTCGGGGTGTGAAAGGGCAAGGTGGTCATCAGACGAGTTCTAGTCCGACCATCCATTATCCCTTATTGACGTGTTAATCAATAATTATCTTCAAAAAAAAATAATTATAAATAATAAACATTACCATGAATCGATAAGTTTTTAAAAGATCATAATAAATCAACTATAGCCCTACCATGATAGAAAATATTATTAAATCATTGCAGTCCTCCCATAGTTCCTTGGATTTTATTAACTCCATAGAGAATATTAAGCATCAAAAAATATATTCCTAAGGATTTTATATAATAATTAGAAATTTTATATAATCCTAAAATTATAATATATTTATTTATATTAATATCAATATATTTTTTCAACTAGATAAATTAATAGCATCCAAAAATGGGCCCAAGATAGGGTTAGAGACCCAAACACAAATTATATATCCACGGGTAAAACTTCTCATCCAATGTAAGAATGAAGGGATATATTTCCCATATAATGATCATTTTATAAGGTATTCATGTTCTTATGTATAGGATAATAATTTATTTATTAAATATATATTTAATATCCCCATAAACTCAACCATCTTGGAATCATGATAAATGTAATTGAAATGGTAAAATCTATGGTCCAAGATCAATAAAACCATAATATTTTTGAGGTTATTTACTATTTTGGATTTACTATTTTACCCCTTAATTGGTCCATTAATCTAAAACTTTATAATGAGATAAGTTCTTTTCTGTGAAAAATTTGAGTCACTATTTTCTCCCCACCTTAAAGCATTTCATTATTGAAATGAAAATAGCCATAGTGGATTAGATATATTCTCATATACAATACATTTATGATAATATGATAGACCTCTATAAGATATCCTACCACATATAAAAT
This sequence comes from Viscum album, assembly GCA_963277665.1. Taxonomy (NCBI): domain Eukaryota; kingdom Viridiplantae; phylum Streptophyta; class Magnoliopsida; order Santalales; family Viscaceae; genus Viscum; species Viscum album. The sequence goes on from OY728161.1 coordinate 1,643,660,961, forward strand.
CTCTAAATTCTATGAGGACTCATAACAAAAATGATACATAAGAAACATATCCACTTTTTATAATTTGAATATAGAGATTCCATTTTTAAAATTCTCATTTCTGCATAGGTAATGATAATTTGAATCCAAATTTAAGGAAATTAAATGGATATAAACCATGATCCATAAATTAAGTATTTTAAATGGTTCATTAAAAATTTATTCATATAAATGACAATAAATATAGAAATACATACTTTTCATTCATAAATATTAAATTATTTTAGATAAATATTAAATACATTTCATAATAATAAATGACTAAGGACCATAGAGGGTTAGTGTACTTGGAAACTTGGATATGTAAAAAACTTGTATATAAATGATCTACATCATTTCTATTATGTTCCTCACAATGAGAACCCTTCATAAAAATATCATACATAAAACATTTCTTCATAACGGTGGGAAGGGAAACCTAATAAAGGTAAAGAACAATTGATCAGTAAGGGTAAAAAAGGGATATCAATCAGTGACCTTAAATGAGTAAAATATAAGGATATGAGTTTTAGATAATGATCATGAATTGAAATAATCATACCCAATCACTCAAATATATTTAATCATGAAACACAATATAAGGTTTTTTAAACAAATGACATAAGACACAAGACTAAAGAATCATCAATAATCATTAATGAGACATGGAAACATATCATAAGAAAAAGGAATATGTTTTTGGAATGAACATAATAATATAAAGTTATTTAATTAGTGAAGGATCACTTCTAATATTATCATATTAGAATGGGTTCACTCCCCATTCCTTCCTTTCCTTACTCCAGGTTCACTCTGAAGACTATATTATTAGAAAAATTTCTTTACTGAACTAGGATCACACCCCATTATAGTCCTTATTATATAATTAGATATCCATATATATCCAATTCATTGGAGAGATATATAATTATAATCCCACCCATAACAGAATGAAAACCATACATATGTATAACACAAGAACATAAAACATTCATCATATCATAAAATCATAACCCATTAAAAGGATTAAAGTTTTATAAACATTTCATCATTATAATAACAAAACATATAGATAAATAATAAATATGGTAACACTAAATTGAATTAAAATTAAATAAAAATAAAAATAATATGATATTCTTAAATATAAAAATACCTTTGAAATATCACTAGAATATGTTATTTGAAAATACATCCTTCATTTTGAAATCACATATTTAAAATATACATATTTATCAAATATTAAGTAAATTTTTTATCTTCAACGATCCAAGGAAACTTATAAATGAAACATCAAATAAAATAATGTTCACTATGGTTAGGAAAGCTATTAATACAGTGTACATTAAAATAGAAATTCTTTTCACATTTTCAGTAAAAATTCAAAAGTACCTCACTAGAAGAAATAATTGAAGTTGCATTTAAATTTTTTCATAAAAATTAAAATATGTTATAAAATTAATTTAATAAATAATTGAAAAATATTTAAAAAAATATTTAATTTTTTTAAATAAAACTTAAATATGGATGAAAATATCTTAGACTAAAGAGAGAAATAAAGTTAGTTTTCCTTAAAACATTCTTTTGGTATCATGAGTTCTTAGAGAGGGTAAAAATAAATTAAAAAAATTTAATTTCAAAAAATAAACATAGTAGAATAATATAAATAATATTTTGAGATATATATCATATAATTTTATCGTTATAAAATCTTAATCACAAAGAATCTTTGTAAAAATGAAATTGTAACATCAAACCCATACCGATGTGGTCATTATTGAAACATAACCTCCATGAAAGAAGTAAATTAAAATGAAACTAGAAATTCCATGAACATTTGAAAATTCATGATATAAAATATCAATTGATACATATATACATTTCATAAAATATGATAATTTCTAATTTCAAATATGTCTCAATGAAAATAAATTGATATGAAGAACCGTTATGACTTTAGTAAATTTTGAATCAAAATCCATTGGATTATATATAATTATACGATTCTATAAATAAATTAAATATGATAATTTAATATAAAAAAATACCTTTTTGGTAACTATATAAATCATAGAAATATGAAATTGGAGTATAATATTAAAACATGTCTTAATGAATAGAAATTAAGATGAAACCTTTACCTCAAGTTCGACTTTCTTTGTATGCACTCTAACCTGATATATAAAAAATTTAAAATTATTATAATTATATAATAGGTTAATAATACCTATAATACCATTAATTTTCTTACTTATAATATATTATAACCCTTTCATTAATAATCATTCATCGTCATCCTCATTTCGGGTGTTAATTGCTTGATTTTTTCAAGTACGTTTTGGTTCAGAGGTTGTGATCCATGCACCATGATCAGGGTTAATTAATCTCTACTATTTTAATAATGATATTGTAACATACCGGTTCCGAAAGCCACCCATAGGCAGCCCGTACCGGATTGGTCACATGGCCTCAAGCGCATTTCCCCAAATTCCAGAGGCTGCCGACTAGTAGCGAGGGACTTGGGTGTGATAGTGGGAAAACTATGCCCTCATTGGAAAAGTACATAGTGGAAGAAGAATAAACATACAGTAGCGGATACAGTGATAACCAACAATAAAAACAGAGGAAGTATAAATCATCAAACTGGAGCACATATGTATATATATGAAATAATGCATAATAAATAACTAGGAAGAAGCCAAAAAAGTCACAATGATGGAAAACACTACAGTACCAAGACAAGTACAAAAGAAAGAAAATAAACAGCTCCTCAGTATCTCAAGCCAAAGCATGGTCCCATGCTCCCCTGCTCCAGGCAATCAAGTTCCAGAAGTCGAAGGGCGCTTGCCCTTGTCTATACCTGCAGAAACATAGTCTGCTTGGGCCCAAAAGCATGGCCCAAATAGGGTGTGAGATAAAATCCCAATAGGCATTTACCCGAAGATCTGTGCCTAACAGTCAGTGAGTATATGGCAGGTAAAAGTACAATAAGCAGTAAACAGCAACAACAAGCAATAGGTAGTAACAGTAAGCAGTAAGGCAGGATGATACAATAGCAATTAAACCACAACCAACAACAGTAGTGAAGCACAACGCTAACAAACAGAAAACCCTATGGGAAGTACACACATCCATCCCCTTTGGTCCTATCCAAGAAGTACCAAAACCCTCCGGGCAGTGCACTTAGCCTAACCCCTCTGGCTTGGTCATACACATTTATGAGACTCTCTGCGGAAGCTCACTCGGTCAATTCCCCTTATAGTCTACGGTAGTTAGGGAATCTCTTGAGGAAGATCACGCGGTCTAACCCTCTTAGCCCCAAGGTCTAGAGACTCTCTGAGGAAGCTATCTTGGTCAATTCCTCCTATAGCCTCAGGTATACCACAGACTCTCTGAGGAATCTCACTCAGTCAATTCCCCTCTAGCCTGGGAAGGTTCTTAGAGAGATTAAAACAAAGTAAGACTCTTTGAGGAAGCGCACTCGGTCTACCCTCATGTAGTCTATAAAATCCAAGACTCTCTGGGAGCTCACTCGGTCCATCCCCTCTGTAGTCTGTAATGTCTAAGACTCTCTGTGAAGCTCACTCGGTCTATCCCTTATAGTCTATAACACCAAATTCTCTCAGCCCCATGCCAGTCAGTGCATAATAATGCTATAAGGATAAAGTAAACCTATAGAGATACTTGGCTAACCAAAGTACACCTATAGAGATACTTAGCTAGAAAGCCTATAAGGCAACAAGAATAACATGAATTTCACTTCAACCTATAACTGCAAGGCATGGAAACAGGTGAGACAACCAAAAGAAAACGAGAACCAAAGGTCGTAAACTGAACAAAGCAAGGAAACACACATCCAAGAACATTAAATTATCCCATAACGTGGTCAAATTACCTCTACAAAAGCATACATGCAAGGCAGGAAAACAACAAGGGAAAAAAGGTAAACATGCGATACCCCGTTCACGGGTATCGGTGGAAATTCGCACATTAACTCAAGGACTTTGAATGGTAAGGCACAAACCACCTACCTCGATCCAAAGAGATCGATATAATTGAACCACGACTACTGATTCTCCCTAGAACGTCGTAGATCTGAGAAAACACACAAAATGTTCAACCTTAGATAACATGAGAAGGATGAAGAATTGTGAAACAAGGTTCAAGAAGAAGTAAGAACTCACCGCTACACTTCCAATGAAATCGACCATGCTCGAATCGGAGATCAGACGGAGTGGCAGGAGCTCGGGGATGATTTGGCCGTACAGGTCGCTATCTGACAAACCAGACCTAGAATAAGGAAAATAATGTGATGAGGCACGATCCCGATCTGTTTAGTGAAAAAAAGAAAAGTACACAGCATTTATTTTTAAAGTACACGGCGTGTAGTGGGTTTTTATGTACTCCGCCAAAATTGGCCTCCACGTCACCCCTACACACCGTGTGTGTGGCCCGAGCATGGCCAGTGCACGACTTCGAGCCGGAGAAGAGTACACGATGTGTACTTAGAAAGTACACGGCGTGTACTGTGAAATTTTCCAGAAACTCCAAAAAAATATCAAAACTCCAGAAAAGGAAAGACATACCTGAAACGAAGATCCGGGTTCTTACAAACTTCCCCCCTTAAAGAAATTCATCCCCGAATTTCCCTAGATGGGTGTAGAAGAAGGATCCTCAAACAGCTACGACCACTACGATCGAACCTCGACCTCCCTCTCCCACGTATCATCCTGTACTTGCCCGTGCTACCATAACACCCATATCAGAGGAAAAGACTGGCCTCAGAGAACCTTCTTGCTGCGACTGACAATCCAGATAGGATGCTCCTCAAACGACACATCTGCTTCCAGCTCAACCTCCTCGGGTTGAAATACATGAGATGGTTCTGAGAAGTAATGTCGGAGCTGAGAGATCTGGAAGACTTCGTGCATATCCTGGTACCTCTGAGGTAGTTGCAACCGATAGGCAACCGGCCCAACTCTCTCCACTACCTCAAACAGACCGACGTACCATGGTGAAAGCTTACCCTGTCTCTGAATCCTCTTGTGTCCCAACCTCGGTGCGACATGCAGGAAAACCTGATCTCCGACCTTGAACTCTAGAGGTCATCTCCGCTGATCAGCATAAGACTTCTGTCGAGACTGTGCTGTAGCCATCCTCTTCCGAATTAACTCTATATGCTCCGAAGTCTCCTGAACAAGACAAGGTCCCAGCAAAGCTGCCTCTCCTGCCTCCAGACAACATAAGGGTGATCGGCATGGCCTACCGTACAAAGCCTCGTATGGTGACATCTGAATGGTCGCCTGAAAACAGTTGTCGTAGGCGAACTCCACAAGAGGTATATGCTTCTCCCAAGAACCGACGAAGTCTAGAATGCAAGGTCGGAGCATATCCCCAAGCACCTGGATCGTGCGCTCAGACTGGCCATCAGTCTGGGGATGGTATGTTGTAATCAAAAGTACTTGTGTAACCAAAGCCTTATGAAGTCCTTTCCAGAACCGAGAGGTAAAGCGCACATCCCTATCTGAAACAATGGAGTGTGGAACTCCATGTAGACGTACAATCTCTCGGATGTACAGTCATCCCAGATCATCAACACTGAAGGTCTCCTTGATTGGAAAGAAGTGTGATACCTTTGTAAGTCTGTCAATGACAACCCAAACAGTATCACTTCCCCGTGGTGACCTCGGTAACCCAGTCACGAAGTCCATCGCGACATCGTTCCACTTCCACTCTGGAATGGGAAACTGCTGTATGATCCCTGCTGGTCGCAGATGCTCTTCTTTCACCTGCTGACAAGTAGAGCATCTCATGACAAAACCAGAAACATCTCTCTTTATACCTGGCCACCATTACTAGCGATGAAGATCCCAATAAATCTTGGTGACGCTAGGATGAACTTCCCAAACTGAGGACTGGAAATCCCACATCAGCTCCTTGCGTATGTCTGTTGGCACCCATACGCGTCCCTAGAAACACAAGATCTCACACTACTGGAAAATGGACCTATCCCCATGGTTTTCCCCAAAACCGTGGGGATAGACCCCCCCTATACCCATGGTTTTGGAAAAATGTGGGTATAGGTGACTTTTCATGACCTATACCCACGGTTTTTCAAAACCGTGGGTATAGGGGGGGTCTATCCCCACAGTTTTCCAAAACCGTGGGGATAGGTCCTGAAAATTGACCTATACCCACGGTTTCCCAAAACCGTGGGTATAGGGGTACCTATCCCCACGGTTTTGGGGAAAACCATGGGGATAGGTCTGGGCTAAAATACCTATACCCACGGTTATGAAAAATCGTGGGTATAGGTCACTTTTTTGTGTACGGGAATTTTTTTTTCCGTGGGAAGGATTTTTTTTTTGGCGGGAACCCTATACCCACGGTTCTTCCCTCTATACCCATGGTTTTTATGACTATATTTAACTATATATATATATATATATATACAAATAGGTGATGTTAGGGTAGTGTTTAGATGCGGTGTTTGCAGCAAAGAGGTTGCAAGATCGAAACTCGGTGGGTGCATTATTTTAGGACCTATACCCATGGTTTTGAAACCGTGGGTAAAAGCCGTTGACAACGTGGAAAATGGCTATGTTTTGGTGACACGGTGGCAGGACACCTATACCCATGGTTTTGGAAAACTGTGGGTATAGGCTGGGGACCTATACCGACATCGTTCCAGCGCACGGTTCCCAAAACCATGGGTATAGGCTATACCCACGGTTTTGGGGGCTATACCCACAGTTTTGTACCGTGGGTATAGGCCGTTTTTTCAGTAGTTTCATCCTTGCCCAATGTCCATCCAGGAAGAGGGTACCCTCTTGACACACTCTCCCGTAGGACCAAGGCCTCTGAGTCTGATAGCTGCATCATTCATACCCGATCAAGAAGTGTAGAGGTAACAGCCACAGATGAAAGAAAGTCTATCCCTTCCTGTCGCACACCTCTAGATGCATCTTAGAGAACAGATCCATAAGTTTCCAGTCACTAATGGCCTCCTGAACTTCCTGAATCAGAGTTCTTAGGCTCAAATAATCAGCCACTGTGTTGCCCTTTCCCGGCGTATAGGCAAGCTCAAAGTCGAAAGACTGAAGATACTCGACCCATCTACGATGTCTCAGATTCAGATCACGCTATGTGAAGATATACTTGATACTCTTGTGGTCGGTGAAAACCACAAAGTGCTCTCCCAGAAGATAGTGTCTCAAACAGTGTAAGGCATGAACAACTGATGCCAAATCCATATCGTGCGTCGGGTAGTTCCTCTCGTGTGGTCTCAACTGCCGATACTCGTACGCAACAACTCTATCTCCCTGCATGAGCACAACTCCCAGCCCAATACCTGAAGCATCACAGTAAAGAGTGAAACCCTTTCCTAGCTCTGGCAAGACCAGTATCCATGCTGACGTCAACCTCCCTTTCAACTCCTGAAAGGCTGAATCACAAGAATATGACCATAGGAACTTCTCCCCCTTCTTGGTCAGACATGTCAACGGTGATGCCAGGCGTGAGAAGTCCTGGATGAAGCGCCTGTAGTATCCGGCCAGCCCTATGAAACTCTGCACCTCAAAGACATTCTTCGGTTTCTCCCAGGAAACTACGACTCTCACTTTCTTTGGGTCCACAGATACTCCATCCTCTGAGATGACGTGACCCATGAAGTGAATCTGATCTATCCAAAAGTGGCACTTTGAGATTTTAGCATATAGCCGATGCTCTCTCAGTGTACTCATAATGATCTCAAGATGTGTGGCATGGTCGTGTAGAGTGTTAGAGTACACCAAGATATTTTCCACAAAGACCACGACAAAAGAGTCCAAGTACGGATGGAACACTCGGTTCATCAGTGCCATGAATACTGCAGGCGTGTTCGTAAGACCAAACGACATGACTGTATACTCGTAAAGACCGTACCTTCTCCTGAAAGCTGTCAGAGGTATATCGGATGGTCTAACGCGCAACTGATGATAACCGAACCTCAAGTCGATCTTCGAGAACACCTGGGCTCCTCGAAGCTGATCAAAGAGGTCATCGATCCTCGGCAAGGGATATCGGTTCTTGACCGTCAACTGGTTCAGCTTCTGATAATCCACACAAAGCCGAAGGGTACCATCTGCCTTCTTTGTAAATAGGACAGGTGAACCCCAAGGAGAAGTACTGAGTCGGATGAAACCCTTTTCTTGCAACTCCTCCAACTGCTTCTTGAGCTCCTGCAACTCAGGTGTAGCCATCCTATAAGGAGTAATGGACACTGGTGCCGCTCCTGGAATGAGCTCAATCGAGAAGTCTACCTCAACCTCCGGAGGTAAACCTGAGAAGTCTTCTGGAAAGACATCCCAAAAACGATCCACCACTAGAGGAAAGTCTAACTGTGAAGTCCCCTGGTGATCCAGATAATTAATGGAAATATGGGCGGTAACTTTCCCTAGCCCATGATGCTCTGGTCTATCTCTACCTGCCTGGACATCCCACTCGCCTCTATGGAGGAAATATCCACCCTCTGGTGATGTGAAACTCACCCTACAGTGATAGAAATCAACGACTTCCTGGAAGAGAACAAACTAGTCCATCCCGATAATGACGTCATAGCCCGTCATCTCCAGGACATAGAGGTCCCATAAGAAATGACACTCCACAACCTCAAGAGGGAACTCTCTGCACTGTCGTACACCATATGTCCTCATTCCCAACGGTGTTTCAAGAGTCAACAAATCGGCAGGCGAAAAGATAGAGAGCTCAAGGCTCTCCACAACCGCAATAGAGATAAAGCTTTGGGAAGCACCAGTATCGAAAAGATATGAAGATAAAATTGAGGCTACTAAGATCGTACCTCGAACCGTAGAAGGGTCGGGATCCTTCTCATGATAGTTCTGCTCCACGGTAAAAGACTGGCATACACCACAGCCTTGCGCCCCTAGCTGACCGCTCTGAGCTGATCCACTCTGCTATCGCTGATGACCCTGTGACTGACCACCACGGCTGCGACCTCCACCTCGACCTGAATGGCCGGAAGAAATCTAGTTCCCTGACTGGTGGGAAACTGGTAAAGCATCACTAGAATGCGGGGTCATAGAGGAACCCCTACCACCAGCTGAAGGTGAGAAAATGTGAGAGAAATGATGAAGATGGCCTATCTTGCCGCAAGACCGACACTCCATCAGATCCCTCTTGCACTAAGGCCTAGTATTACCACTCCTATCGCACTAGTAGCGTACAACATGGCTTCCATAAGATGCATCCTGCGAACCTTGATCTCCTCGAGAAGACTCTCTGTGATGCTTCCTACTGTCCGCAGGATGAACACCAGCTCTGGATATCGAACCGCCCTGGATCACTGCTCCAAAATCCCTCAGATTGCGCTCAGTGATCAGCAAATGGTTGACGATAGAGGATATCAAAGTCAACTGGAAGATATTCACCTGGGAATGGATCTCCTGCCTGAGACTATCCTCAAACTTCCTAGCAAGAAACAACTCATCACCTGTTGGGATCAGTGTGGAACACTGCAGCTCAGTGAAATGAGATGAGAACTCCATAACAGAGAGAGTACCCTGCTGCAGACTCATAAACTCCCAGGCTCGATCAGTCCTCAGGGTCTCCGGATAAAAGTAGTCATAGAATGTGCGACATAACTCATCCCAAGACATATCCTGCTGACGCCCTGACCATGAGATCACCTCCCACCACCTCTTGGCAGTGTCTCGGAGCATATAAGTAGCCATATTTACCCTTTTCCTTGGAGGGATATCTAGGTGCTCAAAGATAGTCAGTGTGGCCTCTATCCACGACTCTACAGCCTGAGGTCCTCCATACCCCGAAAAAGTAAGAGGATGATGTTGCTAGAAAACCCACGTCAACTCATCCATCAACGAGGCAGTAGGTGGCGCTCCCTGGAAGGTCTACATCATCCTCAGGAAGTCCTCCCTGAACTTTGTATCGGCGCCTGCGATGCGTATGACAACTGGTGCCAAGGCCGTCTTGATTGGAGGATCAGAAGGAAGTCCCTGATCAGCCATATCTGGCGTCTGATCAATGCCTGACGACAGACATACAGCCAGGGGACGTCTTAGAGGCATAGCTTTGAAAGATCGAAAGTACACCTTAGATCAGAAAAAACAAGGACAGAGAACACAAGAGTACAAAATAGGAACATGGGAGGAAAAACGCACAAGTTTACAAACCACAACTACACGACGTGTATAAAAACTACACGGTGTGTCTACTTAAGCCACTGACATGGGCATGTACCCCTGTTCGACAGGTCGTGTAACACCCCAATTACACGACGTGTTGACCCAACACAATGCGTGTACTTGAAGACTATTCCCCTGCCCGAGTCCCTTTACACGGCTAACTCACACGGTCAAACAAACCTTAGACTACATGGTGTGTTCCCCAGGGACACGACGTGTACTAGACACCGACTCGGCGGCCCATGTTGTTAGTTACACGGTCGTCTACACGGTTGGAATTTACACGGCATGTTCCGAATAAACACAGCGTGTATAGGTGAAGGTGACACCATCCTGTGTTGTTCGTGACACAGTCGGGTACCTCGGCAAGACTACACAGCGTGTTCTGAAAGCGACACGACATGTCTGCTCGAGCTTCCCCGACCTGTGTTGTTGGTGACACGTCCGGGTACATGTCTCTAACTACACGACGTGTACCTTCTGTACACGGCGTGTTCCTGAAATTATTTCTACAACACTGTGTTCCTGCACACACAGTTAGTAACACAGCCTGAAAACTACACGACGTGTAACCAGAAAGTACATGACGTGTATTCCGGGTTTTTCTGGGCAGTAACTCAGAAACTGCACAGAATACCCAGAAACACAGAAAACCAAGAAAATAGGTGCCAAATTATTATTTGTGAGGGCCCATACTCCCCGCGAATCAAAGCTTGGCATCTCCAACAGTCTTATATAAGAGAAAATAGGATCATGATCCACTAACTTCCGATACAAGAGGGCCCATAACACCTAAAGAATCAAAATTTGGTGTTCATTTGACCAAAGTGCAATACAAACAATTCTCTAACAAATCAGCAGAGATTATATCAAGCATCTATCACAACAACATGCATAATCTACACAAAGTCTATCACAACAGCATGCAATCGCTAATGCACCCTAGATGGCATGGAAAGAATGCGTGGCATGTGATTTATACAAGTTCCTAGATGATGCATGAGATGACATAACCTTATCTCATTGGGTTGTGACAGAAATAGAACCGTAATATCAAAACAATAACAGTACAAATCATGTGAATCACTCTAGGTGAAATCGTATCAACCGTAAAATCTCAAAACCAGAAACTGCAATAAACGAGGTAGTATGGATTTTCCCTGTACACGGGTTAGATACTCCCGAGCACAACTCATTACCAAGTACCGAATCTGTCCTATCCCTGGATAAAGTCTCCAAATAGAAATGCAAGAGAAAAGAATACCTCTAATACCACTTTGTAATGTCCCGGTTCCGGAAGCCACCTAGAGGCGCCCCGTACCCGGTTTGTCACATGGCCTCAAGCGCATTTCCCCAAACGTCATAGGCTGCTGACTAGCAGTGAGGGCCTTGGGTGTGATAGTGGGGAAACTATGCTCTCATTGGAAGAGTACATAGCGGAAGAAGAATAAACATTCAGTAGCGGAAGCAGTGATAACCGACAATATAAACAGTGGAAGACTAAATCATCAAACTGGAGCACATATGTATATATATGAAATGATGCATAATACATAAATAGGAAGTAGCCAAACAATTCACAATGATGGAAAACACTATAGTACCAAGACAAGTACAAAAGAAAGAAAATAAATAGGTCCTCAGCATCGCGAGCCAAAGTTTGGTCCCATTCTCCCCTACTCCAGGAAATTAAGTTCCAGAAGTTAAAGGGCGCTTTCCCTTGTCTATACCTGTAGCAACATAGTCTTCTTGGGCCCAAAAGCATGACCCAAATAGGGTGTGAGATAAAATCCCAGAAGGCATTCACCCGAAGATCTGTGTCTAACAGTCAATGAGTATATGGAAGGTAATAATATAATAAGCAGTAAACAATAACAGCAAGAAATAGGCAATAATAGTATGCAGTAAGGAAGGATGATACAATAGCAATCAAACCACAACCAACAACAGTAGTGAAGTAAAAAAGCTAACAAACCGTAAACCCTATGGGAAGTACATGCAACCATCCCCTCTGGTCCTATCCAAGAAGTACCACAACCCTACAGGAAGTGCACTCAGCCTAACCCTTATGGCTTGGTCATACGCATTTATGAGACTCTATGGGGAAGCTCACTCAGTCAATTCCCTTTATAGTCTAGGGTAGTCAGGAACTCTCTTGAGGAAGATCACACGGTCTAACCCTCTTAGCCCCAAGGTCTAGCTACTCTCTGAGGAAGCTATCACGGTCAATTCCTCCTATAGCCTCAGGTATACCACATACTCTATGAGGAAGCTCACTCAGTCAATTCCCCCTCTTGCCTGGGAAGGTTCTTAAAGATATTAAAACAAGGTAAGACTCTCTGAGGAAGCACACTTGGTCTACCCTCCTATAGTCCATAAAATCCAAGACTCTCTGGGAGCTCACTCGGTCCATCCCCTCTGTAGTCTATAATGTCTAAGACTCTCTGGGAAGCTCACTCAGTCTATCCCTTATAGTCTATAGCACCAGGTTTTCTTATCACCGTTCCATTTAGTGCATAACAATTCTATAAGGCGAAAGTACACCTATAGAGATACATGGATAACCAAAGTACACATATAGAGCTACTTAGCTAAACAGTCTACAAGGAAACAAGAATAACATGATTTTCACTTCAACCTATAACTGTAAGGCATGGAAACAGGTGAGACAGCCAAAGGCAAACGAGACCCAAAGGTTGTAAACTGAACAAAGCAAGGGCACACACATCCAAGAATAGAAAATTATCCCCTAACATGGTCAAATTACCTCCACACAAGCATACAGTCAAGGTAGGAAAGCAACAAGGGAAAAAAGGTAGACACGTGATACCCCGTTCATGGGTATCGGTGGAAATCTGCACATAAACTCAAGGTCTTTGAACGGTAAGGCACAACCCACCTACCTCGATCCTAAGAGATCGATATTCTTGAACCATGATGGCTGATTCACCCTAGAATGTCATATATCTGAGAAAACGCACAAAACATTCAACCTTAGACAAATTGAGAAGGAGGAAGAATTGGAAAACAAGGTTCAATCAGTAGGAAGAACTCACCGCTGCGCTTCCAACACAATCGACTATTCTTGAATCGGATATCGGACGAAGCAGCGGGAGCTTGGGGAAGATTCGGTCGTACAGGACACTCTCCGATAAACCAGACCTAGAAGAAGGCAAATAACGTGATGAGGTGTGACCCTGGTCCGTTTAGTGAAAAAAAAAGAAAAGTACATGGCGTGTATTTTTAAATTACACGGTGTGTAGTCGGTTGTTACGTACTCCACCAAATTTGGCCTCCACGTCACCCCTACACACCGTGTGTGTGGCCCAGGCACAACCAACACACGACTTCAAGCTGGAGAAGAGTACACGGCGTGTACTCCGAAAGTATACGGCGTGTACCTCGAAATTTTCCAGGAACTACAAAAAAAATCTCAAAACTCCAAAAAAGTAAAGACATACCTGAAACGAAGATCTGGGTTCTTACAAACTTCCCCCTTAAAGAAATTCATCCCCGAATTTCCCTAGATGGGTGTAGAAGAAGGATCATCGAACAGCTACGACCACTGCGATTGAACATCGACCTCCCTCTCCCACGTCTCGTCCTGTACTTGCCCGTGCTGCCATAGCACCCATATCAGAGGAACAGACCGACCTCGGATAACCTTCATGCTACGATCGACAATCCAGATAGGATGCTCCTCAAACGATGAATCCGCTTCTAGATCAACCTCCTCGGGTTGGAAGAAATGAGATGGTTCTGAGAAGTAACGTTGGAGCGGAGAGACATGGAAGAATTCATGCATAGCCTGGTACCTCTGAGGTAGTTGCAACCAATAGGCAACCGGCTCAACTCTCTCCACTACCTCAAACAGCCTGATGTACCGCAGTGAAAACTTACCCTGTCTCTAAATCCTCTTGTGTCCCAACCTCGGTGAGACACGTAAGAAAACCTGATCTCTGACCTTGAACTCCAGAGGTCGTCTCCGCTGATCAACATAAGACTTATGTCGAGACTGTGCTGTAGCTATCCTATTCCGAATTAACTCTAACTACTCCGAAGTCTCCTGAACAAGACGAGGTCCCAACAAAGCTACCTCTCCTGCCTCCAGCCATCATAAGGGAGATCGTCATGACCTACCATACAAATCCTCGTATGGTGCCATCTGAATGGTCGCCTAAAAACTATTGTTGTAGGAAAACTCCACAAGAGGTATATGATTCTCCCAAGAACCGCCGAAGTCTAGAATGCAATCTCAGAGCATATCCTCAAGAACCTAGATCATGTGCTCGGACTGGCCATCAGTCTGGGGATGATATGTTGTACTCAAAAGTACTTGTGTACCCAAATCCTTCTGAAGTCCTTACCAGAACCGAGAGGTAAAGAACGCATCCATGTCTGAAACAATGGAGTGTGGAACTCCATGTAGACATATAATCTATCGGATGTACAGTCATCCCAGATCATCAACACTGAAGGTCTCCTTGATTGGAAAGAACTGTGCTACCTTCGTAAGTCTGTCAACGACAACCCAAACAGCATCACTTCCCCACAGTGACCTCAGAAACCCGGTCATGAAGTCCATCGCGACATTGTTCCACTTACACTCCAGAATGGGTAACTCCTCTAAGAGACCTGCTGGTTGCTGATGCTCTACTTTCACCTGCTGACAAGTAGAGCATCTCATGAAAAAACCAGCAACATCTCTCTTCATACCTGGCCACCAGTACTGGCGATGAAGATCCCGATACATCTTGGTGACGCCAGGATAAAATGCCCAAATTGAGGAATGGAAATCCCGCATCAGCTCCTTGTGTATGTCTACTGGCACCCATACGCGTCCCTGGAAACTCAAGATCTCATCCTCGCCCACTGTCCATCCAGGAAGAGGGTCCCCTCCTGACACACTCTCCCGCAGGACCAAGGCCTCTGAGTCTGATAGCTGGCTCATTCGTACCCGATCAAGAAGTGTAGAGGTAACATATATATATGAAAGGAAAGTATGTCCCTGCCTGTTGCATACCTCTAGATGCATCTCATAGAACAGAGCCATAAGCTTACACTCACTACTGGCCTCCTGAACTGCCTGAATCTGAGTTCTCATACTGAAAGCATCAGCCACTGTGTTTCCCTTTCCCGGCATATAGGCGAGCTCAAAGTCGAAAGACTGAAGATACTCGACCCATCTGCGTTGTCTCAGATTTAGATCACGCTGAGTGAAGATATACTTGAGACTCTTGTGGTCGGTGAAAATCACAAAGTGCTCTCCCAGAAGATAGTGTCTCCAACAACGTAAGGTATGAACAACTACTTCCAACTCAAGATCATGCGTCGGGTGGTTCCTCTCGTGTGGCCTCAACTGCTGAGACCCGTACTCAACGACTCCATCTCCCTGCATGAGCATAGCTCTCAACCCGATACCTGAAGCATCATAGTAAATAGTGTAACTATTTCCCAGCTCTAGCAAGACTAGTATCGGTGCTGACGTCAACCTCCCTTTCAGCTCCTGAAAGGCTGACTCACAAGAATCTGACTATAAGAGCTTTGCCCCTTCCTAGTCAGACCTGTTAATGATGCTGTCAGGTGCGAGAAGTCCTAGATGAAGCGTATAAATAATAATATTTCTTTTTATAATAAATTGGTTATTATTTTCATTTCCCATTTGTTGGTAACCAATGAATTCATTTATATTTATATAAACAAAAAAAATTCATTATTAAGTTAACATTATTCATAAACACTTTCATAACATCTAGGATATTTCATATTATATTAAATAACAAATTTTTCATAATAATTTTTTATTTGGTGAAACATGGTCTTGCGTGTAATGCCAGCTATTGAGGAAAGTAACTCTTACTTGAAAAGTAAGATAAATCAGTGTTCCATTCATTAAAAGATATACCATGTATTGAATATATTTATAATATTAAATATATATTAGAGTCTCGGGATATTATATTCCCTTACGTGCTTGGTTTCATTAGTTGTAAATGCTATCAAATATACGGTTTTTACTTTAGAATTTTGGGGTATTATATTCTCCCCATCTTAAATAAATTACATACTCATAATTTAAACTTGATATCAATGATATAGGGATTGAAAATAAACTATTTTTGAAAGAATCACATCATATAAAGGTTTAATATAACATATTCTTAATAATAGGGAAATGAAAGTACAACTATCATGTAACTAGGTTCCCTTGTAGGTGAACATAGGTGGAAAATTGAAACATGGATATGGATGAAAATGTATGAAAATCAAGTTATGATGGATATTTCAAGAGAACATGTTTAGATGAATTTTTTTCCACAAAACCATAAAACATAGGTGTGAGTATAGGTTATCAATATTAAAAAAAAATTATGATCATAAGACAACATTTTTTTTATTTCAAAACCATTTTTTCTTATAGTTAATGAATTCTTTCACTCTATAAAAATATATGTAAATATACATTTCTATAAAAACAATATCTTCCTTTTATTACACCTTAAAATATTTCTACTTAATCTCTTAGCACAAGATGTATCATATGATGAAGTAATACATTAACCTCTATGTCACGACCCGTCCTCGGGGCCCATGCCATGACTACCCCAAGCCCGCCTTCCATAGGCCAGGGGTTGGCGACTAGCACCAAAGGCGTAAATCCCGATAAAAAGGGAAGGAATTAAATTTATAAAGTAATCAATCACCACAGAGTAAGCAAACAGGAGTAAACACTAAGTAAACTGAGCTACAAAAGTAAGTGATGGAAAAGTAAATGGGCCAGAATACAAACCCAACTGAGGTAAAGTACAACTGAAAATAAAGTAAAACAGCATAAAAGTAAAGCAGCAACTCCGATCCATCCTCTGGTAATCCCACCTGAAGGGTGGGTATAGATAGTCACCTCTACTCCACGGCTCCAGCCGTCTGCTCCAAGTATGTCCCGTCCAGTGATCCACCTCATGGTACTGTCGAGTTCCATGAGCTCCCACATCGATCAGCGTTTTCCGTCGTCTGTATCCAACACAACGTAGTGTAGGCATAGCCCATGTAGGGGTGAGTATAGGCTACTCAGTAGGGACCCCGAGACCCCTGAAGGTCTCTCAGAATCCACGAAGGATAATCCACAAAAGAAAAATACAATCACGAAGTATCAACCAACTCTACTTAGGTATATGCCCATACATATACCTAAGTCATCAATTCCAGCTCGGATCCAGTACACGTGCCCAAGAACAACCCAATCCACACAGGAAAGCACAATCTATACCACACAGGATAACACAACCCTATCCACGCAGGATAACAAAAACAATCATATCGAAAATAGTGATCGAAAGTCAAGACTCAGATCACACAGGTATACTTCTTCGTAAGGAGGTAGAGATGATCGGATGTAGCCACAGATTCTTCTAAGCTATCGGACCCACATAGGATACAAGACCAGCTAAGCTGTCAGACCCACAAAGGATACAAGACCAGCTACTCTACCAGACCCAGATAGGATACAAGTACAGAGTCTAATACCGCCAGACCCACATAGGAAACAAGAATAGTAGTAAAATACTACTGGACCCACATAGGATACAAGAACAGTAGTCATCATCGTCGAACCCACGGAGGATTCCAGTATGGTCGTCGTTGCTGCCGAACCCACGGAGGATTCTAGTATAGTCGCCATCGTCGTTGTAGTCGCAGCCAGCTCTAGGGTTCCCGCACACATCATGCTCGATTCCGGGAGGGTCCACTCCACGAGCTAAGGGGGTCGATACATCAACTGACATGAAGTCTGGAGTTGATGTATCCCAAAGTTCTGTCTCGTCAATAGGAACTCAACGCGATAGACAACGCGTCAATCGGACGCCCGGTTTGAGAGTTATTGGCTTTTTCGTCCGAGGGGCCCGGTTGCTTTTTAATCCAAAACCAACCCAACCATACTGTAGTTGCGTCCAAAACTCGAGCGGAGTAAGCCAAAATAACCTTCTCACTAATAGGAATCCGTCAAAGTCAATGACACGTTAATTGGACATCCGGAGCTCAAGTTATAAGCGTTTCCGCTCCAAGGGCCCGGTTGGATTCGTGTTCGAACCAACATGGCCATACCCAAAGTTCTCAAAACCCCTGATTGTAATATACCAAAACGACCGTCTCGGTCCAAGGATCTTTACGCAACTGACAGTGCGTCGACCGGACATCTGTAGCCCAAGTTATGGGCGTTTGAACAGAACTGTCCGAAAGTATGGGGTTTGGGCCCGGTCCGACCCGGCCCGATACCCCCTGGGTCGGCCCGAACCGGGTCGACCTGTCCCGGGTCCAGGTCTGGACTGGTTGGATGCGGCGCGGCCCGACTAATGCGTGTCCGGCCCAGCGCGGGATGCCCGGCCCTGCGCGGGTGGCCTGGCCCAGTGCAGGCGGTCGGGCCCAGCGTGGGCGGTCCAGCCCAGCGCGGGCGGTCCGGCCCAGCACGGCCTCCAGGCTGTGCCGGCGGCCGGCTCAACCGGCCACTTCCCAGAACCGCCGCGGCCATGGGCCGTGGCTCTTGGCCATCCGGCACGACGCGACGGCGCCACTTCCCTCCACCACGGCCCGCCCCGGCCGCGGCACTCCTTAGTGCTCCGGCGCGGCGTAATGGCGCCGCACCCCTTCGCCGCGGCCCACTCTCGCCCGCATCCCGCTCTCGGCCGCGACCTCCTTCAGCTTCACTGGCGCGACGCAACGGTGACTCACTCCTACGTCGCGGCCCGCTCTAGCCGCGGTTCCCTTGTTTCTGTGTGGTTTCGTTGCACCGTGCCATCTCCGTTCCAAGCCACGAAAATAATCAACAACAAAAGTGGTGGAGGTTCGGCCATGTTCATGTGGTCCGACCTCCTCCATTATGTTGATAACAGATGAACAATATTAACGATGAACGTCGAAATAAAAATGAACGTGAAATCAACCCCAACCTCGAAGAAGTTGTCGAACGATGATCGTCGCGGAAAACGGGGTCGTGAGGTGAAGCTCCGTATATGTTGACGGAGAACGTCTGAGGAGGAGCGGTGTTTCCCTTCCATTGATGCAGGAAGAAGATCGAAAGAGGGCATGTCTTCATTCTTTGAGAAAGTCGTCACACACCGGATGTAGAGAGGAGAAGAGACGGCACGTTGATCTTTCCTTGCGGTGACAGCGTTCTTCGTCAAAGTCCTGACGTTCTAAGCGAAGAAGATGAAGTTCTTCTGACTTAGTGAATTCTCTCCAAAGATCTGCACACAACTAAACAACCCCCAAATAAAATAAGGTCTTCCTTATTTTATTAACACATGTCATGCGTTTTCAAATATTAAAAAACTCAAACTCAAAATTAAATTAATTGAATAGATTTAATCCATCAATTTAATGTGAGAGTTGACATGAAAATAAAGAGGGAGAGTGGGTGAGTTACAAATTAATGGGGGGGTTTGCCAACTTTAAAAGAGGTTAGAGGAATTTGAAAAGGTGGGGATCATGTGGGGCCCACCTCACTAATATCCTATCAATAGGAGTTAGGATTTAGTGGGTCCCACCTCAACTGCCACATATAGGTTATAATTACATAGAGTAGAAATAAAATTGTAACACGTATTTTATTTCACTCTTCAATTAAACCACTTCATTTTTAATAACACCCCCTGAGCAAACGCAACTCAAGTAGAAGTCTTATTAATTAATTACCGGTGTTGCGGTTTCATCGGTGCCCTCAGATTTCGATTCTGAGAACCGGTTCAAAATTTAGAAAAACCCGCTCGTTCATTCACTGAACTTACTCAAGATAAAATTCGAAAATTGATTCCGGGCACACCGGGCCTCAGAATCAGGTGTTGTCAGAAACTGCATACTCGTAGAATTCCAAAAAAAATTAAGAAAAAAAATTTCAATTAAAATTTACGGGTATTTACATTACTCACACCTCGGAGCTTTACGTCCCCGTAATGCTAAATTAAAAACTAGGGAAACAAATGGGGGTACTGTGCACGTATCTGAGCCTCCCGCTACCATGTGCTCTCCTGGAGGTTCCCATGATACCATATGACGCACACTAGAGGAATCGACCATCCATGTAGGACCCGCTCCTATCGATCCTCGATCTCCATCGATACCTCCGCAAATGTTTCCCTGTCATCGATGTCCATCTCCCCATAGTCGATGATATGCATCAGGTCATGCACGTATCTCCTCCGCTGAGATACGTGGAAGATGTCGTGCACCCAGTGCAACTGAGGTGGTAGAGCCAGGCGATAAGCCACCTCGCCTATCCTACTGAGAACCTGAAATGGTCCGATGAAGCGCGAAGATAACTTGCCGCCCCAGCCAAATCTTTGTAACCCACGTCGAGGTGAGACCCGTAAGAAAACATGGTCGCCATCCTCGAACTCTAGTGGTCTCTGCCTCCTGTCAGCATAAGACTTATGTCGGCTCTAAGATGTCCTCATCTGCTCTTGGATGACCTGGACCTTCTCTGTCGTGGTCTGGACCATCTCTGGTCCCACAAGTGCTGACTCCCCAGGGTCTGTCCACCACAGAGGTGATCTACAAGGTCGGCCGTACAATGCCTCGTATGGTGCCATCCCGATGGTGGAGTGGTAGCTGTTATTGTATGCAAACTTCACCAAGGGTAGGTGATCCTCCCAGCTGCGAGCAAAGTTGAGGACACATGCACGGAGCATGTCCTCGAGAGTCTAAATGGTCCTCTCCGTCTGACCATCCATCTGAGGGTGAAAGACAATGCTCAGTCGTAGCTGCATCCCGAATGCCTCCTACAACCCCTTCCAAATCCGGGAAGTAAAGCGAGCATCTCGATCGAAGACGATAGATGATGGCATACCATGAAGCCGTACGATCTCATGAACGTAGAGATGTCCCAAGCTCTCCACTGAGACCTACTCTCTGATGGGTAAGAAGTGGGCCGACTTGGTGAGTTGGTCGACGATCACCCAAATAGAGTCGTGTCCTCTCGAAGTACGTGGAAGTCCAGTCACGAAATCCATAGATATCCTGTCCCACTTCCACTCCAAGACCTCCAAGGGCTATACCAAACCTGCTGGTACCTGGTGCTCCGCCTTCACTAGTTGGCAGGTGAGACATCGAGAAACGAACTCTTCTATAGGGGGGCGCCCCCCCCCCCTTCCGCATCAACTCAGTGCGCGGGCGCCCGCACTGGGCCGGACCGCCCGCGTCAGGCCGGACCGCCCACGTCAGGCCGGACCGCCCGCACTGAGCCGGACCCCCACGCCGGCTGGGCTAGACCCGGACCCGGGTCAAGTTGACCTGGTTCGGGCCGACCCAGGGGGTATCGGGCCGGGTTGGACCGGGCCCAAACCCCATACTTTTAGGACAAATCCGTTCAAAAGCCCATAACTTGGGCTACGGACCTCCGATCGACGCACCATAAGTTGCGTAGAGATTCTTGGATCAAGACGGTCGTTTAGGTATATTACACTAAAGGTTTTGTAGAAATTTGGGAATGGCCGGGTTGGTTCGAACACGAAACCAACCGGGCCCTCGGAGCAGAAACACTTGTAACATGAGCTCCGGATGTCTGATTGACGTGCCGTAGACTTTTTTGGATTCCTCTTAGTGAGACAGTTCTTTTGGATTACTCTTCTTGAGGTTTGGACACAGTTTGAGTATAGTCAGGTTGGTTTTGACATAAAAACCAACCGGGCCCCTGGGACGAAAAAGCCAATAACTCTCAGACCGGGCGTCCGATTGACGCTCCGTCTGTCGCGTTATGTTCCTTTTGACGAGACGGAACTTTGGGATACATCCACTCCAGAATTTGCGTCAGTTGATGTATCGAACCCCTTGGCTCGTGGAGTGGACCCTCCCGGAATCAAGCATGCTATGTCCGGGAACCCTAGAGCTGGCTGCGACGAAGATGACTTCTGTACTAGGATCCTCCGTGGGTTCGACGAGGACGACTACAGTACTGGGATCCTCCGTGGGTTCGATGAGGATGACTACCGTACTGGGATCCTCTGTGGGTTCGACGAGGATGACTGTTGTACTGGGATCCTCCATGGGTTCGACTACCATGATCGGATCCTCCGTGGGATCGACGACGAAGACAACTATACTTGGAACCTCCGTGGGTTCGGTAGCGACGACTACTAAACCTGGATCCTACGTGGGTTCGGCAGAGGAGATGATTCAGAGGCTACATCTAATCATCTCCACCCCTCTTCGTAAATGGATACCTGTGTGAACTGAGTCTTAACTTACAATCATTATCATCGATATGATTGTTGTGCTTTCCTGTGTGGATTGGGTTGTGCTTTCCTGTGTGGATTGGGTTGTGAATTCCTATGTGGAATGAGTTTTATTCTCCTATGTGGACTGGGATGTACTTGGGCTCGTATGCTGGAGCCGAGTTGGAATTGATGACATAGGTATATGTATGGGCATATACCTAAGTAGAGTTGGTTGTTACTTCGTGATTGTATCTTTCCTTTTTGGTTTATCCTTCGTGGATTCTGGGAGACCTTCGGGGGTCTCGGGGTCCCTACTAAGTAGCGTATACTCACCCCTGCACGAGCTATGCCCGCACTACGTTTTGTTGGATGCAGACGACGGACAATAGTGACCGAGGTAGGAGCTCCTGGAGCTAGACGGTACTAGGAGGTGGATCACTGGACGAGACGTACACGAAGCGGACGACTGGAGCCAAGGAGCGGAGGAGACTATCTATACCCACCCTTCAGGTGGGATTTCCAGAGGACGACTTGGTGTTGCTGATTTACTTTTCCGCGGCTATACAATATTTTCAGTTGTACTTTACTTTTAGTTGGGTTTGTATACTGGCCCATTTACTTTCCCGCACTTACTTTTGTACTCAGTTTACTTAGTGTTTACTTCAGCTTGTATACTCTGTGGTGTTTGTTTTCTTCCATAAAGGCAATGACGTCCCTTTTTTCGGGTTTTACGCCTTCGGTGCTAGTCGCCAGCCCCTGCCCTATGGGAGGCAGGCTTGGGGTAGTCACAACACGGGTCCCGAGGATGGGTCGTGAAAAATTGGTAGGGGTTAAGTTCAAATTTAATCAATTAAATTTGTGCTTGTTCGTCGTTGTGTGAATACGTTCTTTGGCCGCCTGCTATCGTCACAACAGGAGGAGGTTGGACCGCACAAACACATCTGATCATCCTCCCCTTATTGTTTACCATTGTTTTTCATGGTGGTGAAGACGGCGCAATGTCGTTGCACCGTGCGAGAATGAGAGAGCCGCGGCCGGAGCG
The DNA here is from genome assembly GCA_963277665.1 of Viscum album. Classification (NCBI taxonomy): domain Eukaryota; kingdom Viridiplantae; phylum Streptophyta; class Magnoliopsida; order Santalales; family Viscaceae; genus Viscum; species Viscum album. The sequence continues at coordinate 1,643,684,426 of OY728161.1, forward strand.
GATCGCGGCGAAAGAGCGTGGCGCCGTCGTGTCGTGCTGGTAAAGCCAAAGGAGAACTCGGACAAGAGCGGGATGCAGCGGAGGTGCGCCGCGCCGTCGCACCGCGCCGGTCGGACAAGGGCCATAGCGTAAGGCCGCGGTGGTGCAGAGGAGGGCGGCCGGACTCAGCCGGCTACCGGCGTTTCGTAAGGCGGGACCCGCGGGGGTCCCGTAGCGGCACACCAGCCATATTTCAGAAGACCAGTGGTCGTAACCCCTGTCAGGTGGCAACGGAGGACCCCAAAGAGGTCCTCCATTTCTAAATCGAGGGGGGCTGTGCCCCCCGCATCCCGCTCGGCCGAAGTTCGAGCCGCCGGCCACGCGGGACGGGCCGCCCGCGCGGGGCCGGACCCCCGCGACGGGCCGGGCCGCACCAGCCGGGCCGGGCCATGCCCAACTGGGCCGGACTTGGACCCGGGATGGGTCGACCTGGTTCGGGCCGACCCAGGGGTATCGGGCCGGGTCAGATCGGGCCCGAACCCCCTAATTTCCGGACAGATCCGTTCAAATGCCCATAACTTGGGCTATGGACCTCTGAATGATGCACCGTCTATTGCGTAGCGATCCTTGGACCGAGACGGTCATTTAGGAATATTAAACTCAAGGTTTAGGATAACTTTGGGTATGTACAGGTTGGTTCAAACACAAAACCAACCGGGCCGTCGGAGCGGAAATGCTTATAACTTGAGCTCCGGATGTCTGATTGGCGTGCCGTCAACATTGTTGGATTCCTCTTAGTGATACGGTTCTTCTATCTTACTCTGATCAAGGATTGGGCGCAGTTGGAGTATGGTCTTGTTGGTTTTGACTTAAAAACCAACTAGGCCCTTGGGATGAAAAAGCCAATAACTCTCAGACCAGGCGTCCGATTGACGCGCCGTCAATCGCGTTGAGTTCCTATTGATGAGAAGGAACTTTGGGATACATCAACTCTGGACTTCATGTTAGTTGATGTATCGACTCCTTTGGCTCATGGAGTGGACCCCCCGGAACCGAGAATACTATGTGCGGGAACCCTAGAGCTTGTTGCGACTGCGACAATGATGACGACTATACTGGTATCCTTTGGGGGTTCGGCAGCGACGACGACCGTACTGGAATCCTCAGTGGGTTCGAGGGATATGACTATTGTTCTTGTATCCTAAGTGGGTCCGGTAGTACTTGACTTTTGTTGTTGTATCCTATGTGGTTCTAGCAGTATTTGAATCTGTACTTTTATCCTATGTGGGTCCGGCAGAGTAGCTGGACTTGTATCCTTTGTGGGTCTGACAGCTTAGCTGGTCTTGTATCCTATGTGGGGCCGACATCTTAGATGAATCAGTGGCTAAATCTGATCATCTCTATAATCTTATGAAGAAGTATACCTGTGTGAGATTAGTCTTAACTTTCAATCATTACCTTCGATATGATTGACTTGCTTTCCTGTGTGGATTGGGTTGTGTTTTTTTGTGTGGATTGGGTTGTACTAACCTGTGTGGACTAGATCGAACTTGGGCTCAGATGTTGGAGTTGAACTAGAATTGATGACTTTGGTATATGTATGGGCATATACCTAAGTAGATTTGGTTGTTACTTCGTGATTGTAACTTTCCTTTGTGGTTTATCCTTCGTGGATTCTGGGAGACCTTTGGGGGTCTTAGGGTCCCTACTGAGTAGCGTATACTCACCCCTTCACGGGCTATGCCCGTACTACATTGTGTTAGATGCAGACGAAGGACAAAGCTGATCGAGGTAGGAGCTCATGGAGCTAGACGGTACCTGGAGGTGGATTACTGGATGAGACGTACACGGAGCGGACGGCTGGAGCCGAGGAGTGGAGGAAACTATCTGTACCCACCCTTCAGGTGGGATTTCCCAGAGGACGGCTCGGTGTTGCTGCTTTAATTTTCTGCTATTGTACTCTCTTTTCAATTGTACTTTACTTTCAGTTGGGTTTGTATACTAACCCATTTACTTTCCAAAACTTACTTTTGTACTCAGTTTACTTAGTGTTTACTTGAGCTTTCATACTCTATGGTGTTTGTTTTCTTACATAAAGGAAATGCCTTCCCTTATATCGGGATTTACGCCTTTCGTGCTAGTCCCCAACCCCTGGTCTATGGGAGGCAGGCTTGGGGTAGTCACGGCCCAGGTCCCGAGGACGGGTCATGACCGAATATGTGAACACATTCATCATGTATCCTTTGGAAATATTGTAATAACATGATTTACCATAAAACCTTATTAGAAACATGAACTCTTTATTATTCCTTAAGTAAGACACATGTTATTGGATATACTCCTTAATTACAAATATGCTGTAAACTCTATCAGTGATGGAATAAAACACCTTTTGAAAAGTCATTAATCAATTATAAGGCATTTAGCACCTACCCAAATTAGTAATTTCTTCACCATTATCTTAACATCAGTAAAATATTAAGGTTTTTAATTCCCTTAATAATGTGTTTTATGAAATGTTTAAAATACTATTGAATAAATTTTCTCAGTAAAATTTATCATACGATTTAAAATATTTATTGAAAAAGTATTATTGTATAATACTTAATGTCTCATAAATCACATGATAAAAATATTACAACATATTCCATCGATCAAAATACAGAAGTACATTAATCATTCAACTTTAGATTTGTTAATAATATATTCTTGACCTTGATCCCTTAGCTTCTTCTGGGGTATATTCTATTGACTCTTGGGGAATTATATTGTGTAGTTCCCCATATACTTGAAGTTATAACATTGAATAACAATATTTTTCTTCTTTCCTTTTCATTCTTTATCCTGGTGACCCTTTTTCCACACTTATAACAAACTCCCAATCCTTTCAAGCATTTACGCGGGTGATTCTTTCCACAATTATTACATGTTGGAAAATCCTTGTTTCCCATTATCTTCATTTAATAATTCCCATTATCATGGTGTTCAGAATACCTCTTCTTCTCTTGGTTTACATTAAATCCATAGTATTGGAGGATTATTTCTTTGTCTTGATAACACATAAAACTATTTCATCAAATGAAGAAAAGTTTTGAGAAACTAGTTCCATTTAGAGACTTGGATTAAGTTATTAAAATAAGTTTTCAATCTTTCCCTCTGTGTTGAGTTTATAATCCATATCATACTAATATGACCTTATAAATATAGCTTCATAATCTACAACAATATCTCATTCCTTTTACATTAAGCCAAAGAACCTCCTCTTCATATCAATTTGTTTATCAAGAGTAAAGTATTTATCGAAAAATGTTTCCTTAAATATTCTTTATTCCATGAGTTAAATTTATTATTCCTAAATTTTATTATGTATCAGAGACCACCATTAGTTAGGATCACCTTGGAGATAATAGATATCCAATGTAACCTTTTCCTTTTCGCTGCATTCCAAGGCCATAAATATCTTCTTCAAATACTTAATACAATGCTCAGCTAAAATGGGATTAGTAATCCCACTAAATGATGGGGGATTTTTAACATATAAATATATCCATCAAAGGATATTCTATAAGTGGAATAGGTTGATCCATTCAGGAAATTTTATTTATCATAACTTGACTATGTTACCGTAATATATTCATAAATTTGTCAGATCCAATTCTAGTTGTATTTGGTTCCTCGGTAGGGAAATCTGTACATTTTCCATGATTAATAATACCATTCTTCCTTCTAGGTTCCATTTAAAAACAATTGCATACAAAGGATTATATTATAAAGATGTCAAATTTTTATAAATCTAAATATGGTATAGAAAAAAAATTATGCATCCTGAATCCCAAAATCATAAACTTTTGTTACTTTGGGGGAATGTTTATTTTTAAATCCATCATAATGGTAGGTAAATAAAATGTGAACTATATTAAGAATATCCAAAAATAGTTTCAAACCAGAAGCACAGTAAGTCCCATTTTTTCATACCAAGTTACCTCGAGTCCAGCCCAGAACACCTTTTTGGAGTTATTACTCATATGTACATTTTTACTTAGACCATTTCCACTTGTATTATCTATAAAAGGGATGTATTGCAAGGAATACCCTTATAATCACTACCTTAACAAAATCTTAGGATGTTTTGTATACTTATCATCAATGCCTATCTTATGGTTATTCTCCATAATATAAGATTTCTAAATATTGTTTCCAAGGTTTCTACTAATCTTTTTTTGATACCAAATATAATGCCTCGACCATAGAAGCCCAAAGTTGTTGCATTATTTTATTACATTGGCATGATTACAAGGAATCAAATCCCAAAGTACTAATCAGTTTAGCAGTCTTAAAAATCCATATTACATAAACGATACCCATAATACATTTGTAAATAGAAATTTAAAACATGATACATAATAAAATGAAATAAATTGTATCCTTGGAAGCTTAATCAAATATTTATTCTTCAAAATCTAGAGAAATAAAGCATAATAACGGTAAGATCAAATGTCCAGTAAGGGTAAGTGAAGTGGAAGAAATAATGATTCAATGATAATAAATTAACATTGAAAGGTAAATAACTGATAAAAAATTCCATTAAAATAACTAGATAGTGAAAAATCAATTTGAAATGGTAATAAACTGAAACAAATTCCAATTAATTAATGATCTGAAATGAAATGTATCCATAGATATGTCGACACAAAATATCATGGATGAATAATAAGTAAAACTAAATGATGGAAATTATTTATTAATAAATGTCATGTATGAGGCACATGAAAAACTATATTTTCAAGACCTTTCACAATATAGTTAAAAACTATGGATAAAAACCCACTTAATTTAGCCAACTTATTTGTCTAATGAGAACCCATCGATGCATCGAGGAGCTATATAAATTCCAGGCTCCACCCATCATTTCATATCGAAGTAATTCCTTATATTTAATAATAAAAATAAATAAATTTCCTTATAAAATATATATATTGAATAAATAATACATAATCATTTATATATCCTCAAAATAATCAAATAACTGTCAAATTAGTCATCATATGTAAAATGGCATACAATTTAAGAAACACTAATATACATTGTATGAGAATATGAATATTAAAGTAAATTTACAATTTAAAATGATTAAAATTTAGTTATTGTTTCAAGATAATTTTAACAATATAAAAAGTAAGTGAGATCACAAATATAATAACTTAGAACATTCTTTATGAGAATAATCTTTAAACATTCCAAAGCATCCCATACCACTTAAAAACATTTGAATCATAATCTACAGAAAGGTATGACATTAAATGAATCATATAATATCTTTAGAATAATCGGAATCATGATCTAATAAAAAAATATAATATATACACAAAATAAAAGTCAATTTTCCCATAATAACGAATAAGTATCAATGGAATGTAAATTGAGAAGAAATTCCCTTTCCTTAACCATCCTTTTATTGTGTAGTAATTATCCTCTTGTATAGTGGTTTAAAATATGTTTCTAACTTTTAACAAAACCATAATCATGTTTATAATATCATATATTAATTAATTATAATATTTTATTACCTGTTTGTGAACACTAATTTATTAAGTTCGCTATTTTGGGTTTCAATTGCATAGTTTTCTTGAGTAAGTTTTAACCTGTTATTTGTTTGTCATTAATTAGAACATGGTTTCATCATCTACATAATGTAATATATGGATTAATTATCACATATAATTGGTATATATTGATTAATAGTAGTCTATTATATTTGGATTTTATAAATGAAGTGCACTATTCATCGAGACGGTTGGCCTTACGTATGCATGAATGCTTCTTCCATTAGATTGTTCTATTAAAAGAATGAAAAATGAACAATACATATTTATGTTATAATTTCAAAATAATATCTATGTTATATTTTTTATATAGGTTTATTAAAACCATCCTTTAAATTTTCCATTATTGGAAAGAATGAGTGATGTTGCTTTGAGTGGACGGTAGTCCACACTTCCTCGAACGAAATTATCATATTTACACATGATGGAAAGCATAAAGGTATGTTATAAATAAAAAATAAATAAGTATATAGATATTAAAAATATTATATATAAATTATATAAATATAGTTTCCATTATAATGGCCACCATGATAGGTGGTAAAGGAAAATTAAACAATCATTGTTTTGAGAGCGAGTAGTTCACCTTACATAGAAACAATATATTCTTTATCAATTAGATGGAGGTGTGTATAAGTGTAGGTCAAAAAATTTACATAAAAAAATAATAGTATATTTAGGATACTTTTTTTGTTATATAATAATGGAATAAATATATTTTAGGGGGTGGATAATGGAAATTAAACTAGATATCTTGAGAAAAGACGCTACCTCTTAATTGGGTTACTTATTTTGGTTTGTACTAAAAATATTACCTGGAAAGTTTCCTTTATAAATGGAGGCTTAAAGATATATGGGAGGGATTTTTGGAATCTATTTTCGTAGATATTTTCTAAACATATGTGGTTTGAGAGGTTTGATTAATTGGGAGAGGTGTGGCCTTTTTTAGGGATGGAAGGGGACTCACATGGAATTTTTTGAAACAAGTTAGGTGTAAACATGTTCTTACATCAAAAAAGTCATACAAAAAAAAACTAAATAATTGAAGGTTTATGGCCGATATATGTCCATAAAATGGTTTTTGGATAAGTTTATAGGTCATTTGGGCCCTTAAGTTAAAGGTCTATTCCATTATTAAGCTTAATTCGGCCTTAATAATTATAATTAATTTTAATTACTTTCACTAATATTATTGGTCAAAAACTATGTTGAAATTATTATACATTAAAAATTTTGAGGATTCTAAATATGGAATCCATTTTTATAAATTATAATCACATAATATGTGGAAAATAATTTGAAATTCAGCCCATAAGTAGGAAAACAACATGGGGTTTTAAAGTAAAAACGTCCAAAAGTTTGCTTTGTTTTTTAGTAAATTTCAAAGTGAAATTGGTTATAATAACATAAATTTAATTAAATGATAAATATATTATATAATTAAACTTTAAAACAGATATAAAACGTAATTTAAACTTATAAATAAATCATATGAAAAAGAAGTTTTGAACTAAAATGCAGTATTTTTAACTATTCATTAAAAAATGATGTTTCTGAAAAATATAAAAAATACACCATAAACTAATTATTATGTTTAAACTTAAAATATGAAGTTTATTTTGAAATATTAAATCAATTAATGTGTAAAAATTATTATTTAAAATGAGTTATCCATTAAAAGGTGATAAAATTTCCTGTATAGAAATATAGGTTTTTATGTGTAAAATATGGATTTTTATTTTATTATGCATATAAAAAATAATGGATGAATATCAAAAATATTTCATTGAATATATAAAATATATATTTAATTAAAATAATTCAATAATTATAATTAACTATGTTTATTAAGACAAAACTCATTTAGAATCATTTAAATAATAATAATTCTTTTTATATCCAATTGGTTCTTATTTTTTTTTCTCATTAGTTTGTACCAATTAATTAATTTTATATTTACATAAAACATAAATTTTCATAAGTAAGTTTATAATATTCATAACCTCTAAAATAATGGCCAGGATATATCATATTATATTAAATAATAATGTTTTAATGATATACATTATAATTTGGTGGAACTGAGTCTTTCATGTAACACAAGCTATCAAAGAGGGCCTCTCTTGAGTGAAACACAAGATAACTCAGTGTTTCATTCATTATAATCTGTATCATGTATTGAATATATTTAAAATACTAAATATATAGTAGAGTCTCAGAAAATTATATTCCCTTACATGCTTGGAGTCGCATGTCAAGCACACACTATTGAATATAAAGTTCTTACTTTAGAATTTTGGGGTGTTAGAATTGGTCTAAGAGTTATCTATTGGAATAGGTAATTGAATTAGATAATGGCCAAGTTCCTCAAATATATGATATAAAATTCCTTGGAAATTTTTTTATGTATTCCCTTCATTTTCATATAGAAAACATTAACCCCTTCCTTCAATACATTCATCAAGCTGATTCTCCCACCAGCTTCCTCAAATACTTTCCTTCCTCCATGATCATTTCCACCTGAACTTCTAAAAAATTCCATTTTCAGCTTATTTTAGGTCTTATTAAACTCACATATTTTTATGTTGTTAATCATATATCATGCTAGATTTTTAGCATTAGTCACAAGGATTCTCCCACCAGCTTCTATCTCATTCTATTTGTCAAGAAGAAAATGATTTCATTATCCTTCACATTTAGTGTTAACACAGTTCCTTAAGTTTCCAACCATTAAATAAAACAAAAAATTCATAGTGTGAGAAATAATAATCGTAGTGGGAAATCATATAATCATAGAAAAATCATTCATAGGATGTCTAAATAATGACACCATCATTAAAATCTATGAAAACGTGGGTTTAAACTTGGTCATCCATGGTCATTATATAATCAAATTATTCATAATAGATCTTAAATAAAATTTTAATCAACATAATAATATCCCCCAAGAGATTCAAACTAGGTTCCTAATAAGGGGACATTAACCATACACCAGAATGATGACTGATTTATTATAAACGAACTCATTTTGTGGTTATCACCCCTAAATACGTATGTACCAAAATTATGTCATCTTATAGTATACAAAAAAAGTATTTATTTTCATAGAAAAAACACAATACTTTATTTAACATAATATAAGATGTTCTCCAATACTTGTGTTTATCCTAAGGGACCTCATAAAAATTTCCTCATAATTTTTTTTTTCTAAAAGTTACTAAACCTTTCTTCTAATTATAACTATAGTGAATAATGATTTCAATATACAAATATTATATCATTTTAGATTAATATCCAATACATTTCACAATAATACACACCCAAGGACCATAGAGGTTTAATGTATTTGGAAATTTGGATACATAAAAAATTGGTACATAAAATATCTACATCATTTTTGATTATGTACTTCATAGCTAGAACCCCTATTAGAAATATCATAATTAAAACCTTTATTCATATCATAGAAAAGGGAAATATATGAAAAAATGATCTCATACGCTCAGTATTGGAAACATAAGAGATAAAATTCAATGATCCTATGTGAGCATAAGATAATAATAATTGTATGATAACATGATCAAGACTTACAATAATCATACCCAATCTATCAAATATCTGTAATCATGAAACATGGTGAATGTTGTTTTTCGAAATAATGACATAAGATATAACAGTTTGGAATCATAAATAATAAATCATGATCCATCAGAATATATTATAATAACAATACATAAGTTTTTGGAAAGTACATGATTATAGAAAATCATTTCCTTAGTCAAGGCACACTACCAAGACTACCACAGTGTATTGGGTTCACTCCATAATCCATATTTACCCAATTCATTGGAGGGATATATAATTTTGGGATCACTAGTTAAATATTGAAAACCATATATATGTGTTACATAAGATCATAAAACATTCATATTATCATCAAACCATAACCTATACAAAGGACTAGAGTTTCATAAAAATTTCATCATTATAATCATAAACTGTAGAGAGAGAGAATAAATATGGTAAAATTGGATAATATTACTAGTAAATCATAATAAAAATAAATGCATGTTTTTATAGATGAAAATTAATTTGAAGGATCCATATAATATTTCTTAAAGAAAATGCCACTTTATTTTTTAAATCATTAATTTAAAATATAAAAAATTAAAAAATATTACTAAAAAATTTTATTTGAAAATAAAAAAAGGAAAATTATAAATAAATATTCAAATAAAACAGTTTTCATGGTTGTGGGGAAAGTTTTTCATGCAATATATGGTAAAAAAATACTTTCACATTTTCTGTAAAAAGGATAAAAGTTCCTTATTTGGAAAATTACAAGAAGATACATTTTAATTTTTTTATAACAAGAAAAACATGGGTGAAAATGACTTTAATAAATATTATTATAATAGTAAAAACATTTTTAAAACATTTTGAAGAAAATTTAGGCATAGATAAAAATATTCTCTATCAAAGAGAGAAAAAATGTATTTTTTCCTTAAAAACATTATTTTAAACTCTTGAGTAATTAATGGGGGGAAATAAATGAAAAAAATTAAATCTATTGTAATAACCATTGGATAAGATAATAAATAATATTTTGGGGTGATAGATCACATAATTTTATCATCATAAAATCTTAAGCATAAATAATATCAGTAGAAATGAGATTGTAACATAAAACCCTTACTGTTGTGGTAACTTTTGAAACATAAACCCAATAAAAGGAATAAATTCAAATAAAACCATGAATAAAATTATGATAATGAGATTAATGGTATGATTTATCATTGTTTAATTGGATACATCTTATAAAATAAGATAGCTGTATAAAACCAAACATGTCTCAATGAATAGTAATTGAGACAAATAACCCTTAAGAATTTAGTAATTTTTGAATCAAAAGTCATTATAGGATAAAAAAAGACAGCTTTATAAATAAATTTCATTTATAAAATATATTTTTTGATAGTATATACATGATATAAATATGAAATTGGTTCATAACATCAAAACATGTCTCAATAAAGAGGAATTGTGATGAAACCCTTACCTCATATAGGTATTGTTTTGTAAGCACTCTGACCTCCTATATAAAAAATTTAAATTTATTATGAAAAAATAAAAAACCATAATAATACCTATAATGCCATGAATTTTTTTCTTATAAAATCATATCACATTTTCATTAACAATCTTTCATTATCATTATCAATTTAGGTGTTAACTGTTTCATTGTTCATGTATGTTTTATTTAAGCGGTTATAGTCCTTTCAATTTTATCATAGTTAATTCATATATAAAATATTAATCCTAATATAAATATCATATATAATAATTATATACATATTTATAACCATTAATATAAATCAGTAATGAGAAATGAATTACATAACTACTTAGTGATGGTAGTCCATACATACACATAAGTGACGTTTCCATTTTTTGATGGATGGAATGAAAGAAAGGAAAATATTAATTCATATTTAAAGAATAATTATTATAACATAAATATCATATATAAAAATCAAAAATATCATAATAATCAACCATGTATGATTGTTGTGGAAAAAGCGTTGAATCACAATGTGGATGCAGTAGTCCACACATATGCATAAGTGATACTTTTATCTCCCATTTGATTGATAAGAGGTGGTAAATGGTTCTTCTATCATCATAATAAAATATTGGTATATTTATGATAATTTATTTAATATTTTTTTATAGATAAATTTTTTTAGGGGAAGTATATGAAGAAATAAAATTAGAAGTTCTTGGTTAATAACTATATGCCTTCTTTTAGTGACCTTATTTGTATTAATCATTAATTTTTAAAGGATTTGTATTAAGAAAATAAAAAAATATAATATTAATGGAATGATTATAAGAAGGTTTTTGAGTATGGATTAATTGGTATTGAAGTCTCAAATGTTGTTAATAGTGGAGTAGAATATGTGCACTTTTATATGTGAGGGGAGAGACACACGTGGAATTTCTTAAACGATTTAAATGATTTAATGTTAATTTCATTGTTATGTGGATAAAAATGGATAGATATTAAAATTTGGGATAATATAAGTCTTAAATATCTTTATTTAATAATAATTGTATAGTTTTTGTGGTAATCCTACACTTATCTCATGGTTTAACCCCCGATATACCCGTTTTAACCTTAAAAGAAGTAACATAATTTAACTAATTTTACCATTCACCATGACCTAAGATTAATTTTATACTATTAAATTATATTAATTATTATAATTAAAAAAAATTATTACATTTTACAATATAAAATTTCTATAAATGGAATAATTTAATTGTAATTAAGTGCTCAAACCGTAATGAAAAACCGGTTAAAAAAATTAAGCGTAAAACATAATTTACATCCATTACTTTCCTTTTAAAAACCATAAAATGAATATTAAAATATTATATTGAATAAATAATATATAAATTTCCATAAAACCATTAATAAAAATAGATTAAATTAATTTATTAATATCAAAACACATTGCGCACATAGATTTGTTTTAGAAAAATGCTATTTTATGCCCTAAAATAAAACATACCAAATTAAAGTTTAATGATGATACCTATGAAATTAACTAGATTGTTTTTAATTAAAGTATAATTAGGTTAATTTAATATCAAATTAAAAACATAATGTTACATTTACATGAAAATAAATGAATTTTTTTACAAAAATCCAAAATTTTCACTATTCAATAAAAATAAATATTTTAAGAAAATTCCTAAAAAATCCCCCTTAGATGGTATTGGAAAACTGATTTTAAAAATTATATTAATTTAATTAAATAATATTTATAAAAATAGTATAAATTAATTATAAATTTTATATGAAAAAATGAGATTAAAATTATTTTTGAAGCATAAAATGACTTTACTAAAAACTCAATACATATTTAATATGAATTAATCAATATATTTTAATTAATAAAAAAATGAATACATATTTTCATAAAGTGGTTATTTATTTTTATACCTTAAAATTTAATGGATAAGTTATAACTATTTATTATATCTTGGTTCATATAGACTCTAGGTTTCATATAAGGAAATATATATAATATTTTATGTTTTATTTAAAAGGAAATACATATAAAATCTTCGGGTCTTGCAATAGAAATCCAAAAAAATTAATTAATGACAAGAGAGGCTATAAAAAAGGGGAAATGTAATAATTATAAACCCTATTAATTGATGCATCAATGATAACACTACCCCATCATCACATGATATTAGGGTGATGCATTTATGGATTTATATAATTACATAGAACCATATTCTGAAAAGGTGTATGTACTCATGTTTCTAGAAAAAATAAATAGGTTAACAATAAGACCTACAATTACACTTATTATCTAACCACTATAGGGGAAAAAACCACCCTCTTATCACTAATATTATTTTCATCAATAGTCATATATAAATTAGTTGGGTAATTATATCTACATTATGAAAAATACTAACAAAAAATATATAAATTATAGTAACCTATATAAACAACAAACAACCTAACATAATCTCATTGATAACCATCATTAATAACTATCCAAAATTAGTGGCCCTGACCCATTTATATGATCATAATCCATATTCTCTAGACTATGAGATAACACATGAAAAAACATGAGTGATCAAGATGATAACTCATAGAACCAAAAATATCCTTCAATTCCCAAGATATAACAAATAAATCAAATTAGAAAAATCATTAATATAGTTTTCCTATTATATTAAGTTATTTTTGGTTTATTCAATTCAAAAATTCCTTGTATTATATCAAGGTCCCATATTATTTTTTTACATATTAATCTAAGGTAACTTATACTTTAATACATGTTTGGATTCATTTTTTGAAATTTATTTGAATCATACATTTATGAAATGTCTTATTTCACTCTTGAATACCTTTAATTATAGATTTTGACCAATTGAATGAAAATTATTTTTTATTTTATTTTCAAAATACCCACTTCATGGTTGAGTGGTAACCATAAGATATAAAAATATTATGCAGGATACAATAGTGTTGAGCCAAATTCAAAATATAGGATTCAAAAATCTAGAAACACAAAATAAGAAGATCATGTTTTTTGATATTCTCACAACAGCCGAAGTAAAAAAATGTCTATTCCCATAATCAGACACATCACTCATCATCACCATCCATCATTATTGTCATCATTGCCAATTAATCACTACATTAGGATGTTAGAGACAACTGATCATTAAAAACCATCGTCACTGCCAATGAGAGGGAAACCAGAGTGAGAACGATCCCCTAAGTGGGTATCACCAACTAATAGTTTCCTAAAAATATATGTAAGGTAGTGAACATAATAAAAATATAATTGAAATTGAAACATATGTTGTTTTATCAAGTATCTACACATTCCCCAATTTCCAATAACATATTAATTATCTTTTCATTATTTCTTATGATATTAATATAAACAACATCCCAAAAAAACATAGCATGAATTTTCACTTAGTACAATATCATCATGCTAATTCCATTTGGGTTTCTTAAAAAATAAAATTACAATTTCCATAACCTATACATTGGAAATAATTTTGGAATCAATATGATTTAAATTAGAAATAAAAAAGTACCAAAAAGAGTAGTTTGATTAGTTGATTCCATCAGATGTCCATTTAGTTGACATGTACAAAGATGAGTGTATTTATTTAATCTGTTTCACTAAATCCAAAAATAGAAAAACGATATATTAATGTAGCATGATCATAATCTAAGATGTTAGATTCTTTATATCATTAATTTGGGAATATGGGTGAAAGATACTAGGTGATTGTGTTAGGTACACTAAACATGGATGTTATTCTTGATACTTCCACACACGTGACTAATTCATACAATTGGTGAAAAAATAAAAATTTTAGATCATTATTAAGAGCATGCTTAAGGAAAAATGAGGAGGAGTTTACATGGATAGGGAATGAAATCATATTGGTTTTTATGGATGCTTCTTGAAGTGAAAGAATATATTTTTAGGGGTAGGATAATGATCTCAAGGATTAGTATAGAGAACCTTCATGTTATATGTAACGTCCCTGAAACGGGAGCCACTAATTCAGTGCCATAATCTAGGTAGTTACAAACCTCAAGTGTTCCTCCCCACATGAAAAAGGTTATCTATTAGCATGGAGGGTCTAATAGGTATCATTGGGAGACCATACCCTCATTATTGGAGTAATCCAGAATAAATAGTAATTTAAATAACAGAAACAATGGGCAATAATCAACAACATGCATAAAAAACCAATTCCCAAACTAGGTACAACCAAATATAATCATAAATTTTCCACGCCATACTACAATGTTATGTGAACAAAACCCCAAAAGAAAGAAAACAGAAGGATCCACAAAATGGTCTAGACTCCAAGTCTGGAACCTCACCTAACATGTCCCATGTTCAACTCAACTCTGTAGCATAGGGCCCTTGCCCTTGCCCTGACCTGCAAGGCTAAAATCTACTATGGTACCCAATGGAGGCCCGAGCAGGGTGAGAGTATAACTCAGTAGGCAACCACCAATAGTTTCTACAAAATATCCAGCAAAATTTGATAGTGCATGAAAGTGATAAATAATGACAAGTAAAGATAAATAGTTCAATGAGATATTCTAGACAATATTTATTTAATTTATACTAAGATTAAATCCGTGTTCACTAATTCATCATTTCATAATTTAATCTACCCTTTTCATGTTTTCAATGGATTATTATCATTTAATATTATCAAGCATATGAGAATAAAATCAAGTCCTTTGTCACTAGGCATCACATTATAACAACCTATAATCCTCACCTCGAAGCCTTAGTCTGGGTGGAATGAAACCGTTAGGGGAATATAACTCTGTCCCTTTACTTAACCTTTTCATTTAGGGGCAGATCTAGAACCTTGGTCTAACTCAACCCATCAGCACAGAACCTCAATTCGATACCCCACTCAACCAAGCCATGTGCACATGCTTATTTATCATTCAACACAATTAACCATATCACAACAACATATCCATTATCATTTAAAACATCACAATAATATCATTAAATGGGAAATAAACATTATTTCCTCAATCCATTAACACATTCATCATTTATATTACTTCACCCTTTATCCCCACTTCCCATTTCCCATGCCTATCTCCCCTAGCATATTCAAGTATAAATATAATCCCCTATAATTTTCCCATTAATCCATTTCACCCTTTTTCATGCCAACCAAACAACCACATAGACCATTACCCAACCAAAGTGTATTACTAAAAACCAATTAAAAATCCTTAAAGCATATTAACATATTCATCATAGGCCCTATGTTCCCACAAAATGACCTTACACTTACTTAGCTAACTCTATGTTTGGGAAATATCGGCACACCCCACAGGTGGCCCTAATTTGGGAGAGTCAGCCTCCTTGCATCCCATGGGGGTGAATAGGGGTTCAATTAACTATTTAGACACCCAATCCACCACTTCATGTAAAAATAACCAAGAACTCATCAAAATAGGGAAAGAATAAAAACTCTACATTCACAAATCTATACAAAAACCAAGGGATATAACTTGTAGACCACCTACCTTGAATCAATTGGTGAACACCCTCTTAATTGAATCCTTAGATCCTGATTAAACCAACCCTTGAAGAATTACCCTAAACCTCACCAAAAAAAGGTTTTGAGACCATCATATAGAGATGGGGAATAAATAAAAACCCTAAACCAAAAAGAAAATCAAGAGAGAGATTATCCTTACCCAGATCCTCAATCCAAAACCAATTGCACTAAAATGGCGCTAATATGAGGGAGATTTATCCTTGGAAGATCTTGGTGTTTTTGAGGGGTCACTAGGGATGGAGGAGGAAGAATATAAGAAATTACCAAGTGGTATAAGAAATACCATAATGTGATTTTTATAATTTTTTTAAAGTTTCAAGGCCACATAGTTTTCCAAACTGTGCACAAATCATTCGTAGGCTACTACACGCACACCCTTCCTCTCACACAGTTTTCTAGACCGTACCCAAACAGTGTGTATTTCAACTACCTGCATGGTTTTCCAAACCATGCATAAACCTTGCAGACTACCCAGAAAGCTCCTTTCCCCCCTTTTTCATGTCCTGAACCCCTAGAACACCCTCAATCCTACACAAGGACATGGGAAAACACTTTATTAACCAAAAAGGGAACTAAAACTAAAACATGAACAAGAACATACCTTAAAAAGAAATTTTTGATCTTACAACCTCCCCACCTTATAACGACTCATCCTTAAGACGCTCTTTCGAGCATCATTGAGCTCCCAAAGGAAAGAGATCGGGCCATTGGGCCCACATATCTGATTCTCCCTGCCATGTTTCTTCTTAAAAATTTTCATGCTACATAGAACATGAACCAAGGGAAAAACATTTACCCACAAAACATTCTCACTATGATCCACAATATGAACTGGGTGCTCCTAAAAGGATGCATCAGCCTGAAGCTATATATCTTTAACCTTTATCATATGAGATGGATCATGATGATACTGTCAGAGTTTTGAAACATGGAAAACATCATGCATCTCACTATATCGCTATGGAAGATCCAATCATTGTTCCACGGGTCCGACCATCTATAAAATCTCAAATTTCCCCACATATCTTGGTTCCAGATTTCCTTGCTTCTGAATTCGATGGTGCCCCAACCTTGGTGACACCCGAAGACACAAACCATCACCCACCATGAACTCAAGAGGTCTAAAACACCGATATTCATATGACTTATGCCTGCTTTGAGCCATTACCACACACTTTTGAATCAAACGAACCTTCTCTCATGTATCCTGCACAAGAATCGGTCTGAACAACTCAGACTCTCCTTCTTCTAACCAACATAATAGAGATCTACATAGTCTCCCATAAAGTGCCTCAAAAGGTTCTATATGAATTGTATCATGAAATATGTTTTTGTAAGTAGACTGAACAAGCAAAAAGTTCTTCTCCCACAAACCACAAAAATCTTGAAAACATTATCTCAACATTTATTCTAATATCTAAATTGTACACTCTGAATTCTCATCAGTCTATGGGTGGTAAGATGTACTCAATATATAAGGACTCGGCCTTAAACATTACATAATCTTGAATTAAATGAATAATTCACATTGATGATCTTTTTAGGTTTAGAGTTTTAGAGAGTTAGGTCATTAATATTACATTACATCTCAAAAATTACAAAGTAGAAACTTCTACTCAGTTTCCATTTTTTTCATAAAATAAAAACTCTTGAAGAAAATGAGACATGTATAGTTCCATGTTTTAGATAACATAAATTATCCTTGATCCCATCCTTAACCCTATCCCACTTTATGTCCAGTGAAAAACATTTCAAAAACATGGGATGAGCATAAACAGCTCAGTAAGGGATACACAAAGAAGGAAAACTGTTAGTTTTTCAAAACAATAAGTACACCATGAATAATTTATCATAAGTAATACTTTTAACCTTTATGAAGTAGTAAATACACTTCACTGAATAAAAGATAACTACTTACCCTTTTGTAACCAAAAGATTACCATAAAACCCATATAAAGAACACATAACATATAAAGGTAACTTGGGACATAAACATTACTAAGTGGAATAACCATATGGTCAACTTCCACACAAATCACTAAATGGAATATCCATACGAGTGACTTCCACACCCAATGCATTGGAGGTTATAATATAACCACCCATCCGGGTTTATCACGACACCAACCATCATTTGGTTTATCACTTAACCACCCATCAAATGTCCAAGTACCACAATTACACATAAAATATTTCAAATATAAACATTTCTCTAATAAAATTTCATTTTTAATCATAAGAAATAATTTCAAGATATTGAAATAATGAATCTGTTTTTAAAAAAAATTTAAAAAGAGATTTTTGAATCAAAGTGTCCCATACCACTTTGAATATTTTAATGGAATTATAAATTTAAAATGTTAATTTACATATAAATAAATACACCAAACCATTTTTAAAACATGGACATTAAAGATAAATATTTATAATAATAAATCTTTAAAACATTTAAAATGATATTTTAGTTATAGAGTTTTTAACAAAATGAGAGACTCTTGAATACAAATAATTTAGGAAAAATATTTAATCATAACTTTATAATGACATGAGAATAAATGGATTCATGATATAATATTAAAAAGTACAGTATATACACCATATAAGAGTGAATTGGTGCATAAAAGCAATGAAATCTCAATGGAAATGTAAATTGAGTTGAAATCCCTTATAAAGACGGTATCCTTAAATTAAGGATAAATCAATCACATAATTATGTGTGAAAAATATAAATAAACCAAATATAAGTGGATATTAAGTGTAAAAAATCATAAGTCATTCACACATATTCATTGGAAGATATATTCAAGATGTACAAGTTTAACCCAAAGAATTGAAATTGGGTTAAGAAGTTCCCTTGAAAAAATTCGACAGCCTAATGGCATCACTTTAAAATTCAAAAAACGAGTTAATGAGATAAAAAAGGTATCTCATCACTTGGACATAAAATTTACATCAATTAGGATATATAATAACATATCCCAACAATATAATATGTAAATTAAAAGACATAACAAAAATAAGTCTTTTAAAAAGAGGAGGGTGAAAGGTACCCTTACCGATTTGGTAACTTACAAAACATACGCCACATGAAAGCAGGATCATACAATGAAGATGTAAATACTCATAAATGAAATTATATTACACAAAGAGTACATTCATGGGTAGTAAATACACCACACAAAACGAAATAGTGTCAAATATATCCTGAATCTCATGGGAATAAAAAGTGAGATGAAACCCTTTACCACGTTGTAATCAACTGATTCGTATGACCGAAAGTTAATAAACACAAAATGAACCACAAAATACCATGAATATAAAGATAATCATGATCATATATATATATATATATTTATATATAATGGTAGTACACAATACACCACATGCAATAAATAGGTGGCGAACAATGGAAATCTCAAGGAATTTAAAGAGAGATAAGAAATCTCCTTACCTCATTGTCTGACTTGACCCATTCATTCTTTAATCTCCTTAATGATAAACTAAAGTTAATTTATACTTTATTAATAACCCTTTTCAAGTTTATTATTCTTTTAATATCAATTATTACCATGTTATAAACATCATGTAACCATTTAAGTTAATATTGGTCATTTTGTCGATATTTGGCACTTGAGTCAAAAATGAACTTCTTATAATTACAAATTTTTCATGTGGTTGAACATCCATTATCTACAGAATGATATTCATGATGTAGATATCATATATATCATATATATCCAGTATATATATGTATTTATAATATTACATAACATTTTGAGATAAGAAATGAAATGCACCGTTCATGGAGACGGTAAGCTGTACGTACGCATGAACACTACTTTCATTTCTATTTCTTATTTTAATGGAAGTAAAACATAATGATACATAGGTATATTATAATTACAGTAAAATATCATATATAATATCATCAAATATATCCTTAATATATACCACATATGGAATAAACGAGTCATATCACTTTGAGGGGCGGTAGTCCGCACTTCCTCAAATAAAATTATCACGTTTACCCATAATGGAAACCATAAAGGTATTATATAAATAAAAAATAAAGAATCATAAATAAAACTTAAACATTATTTATATCATATATAAATTCAGTTTTATCTTAATTTCCACCATGATAGGCGATAGGATATAATCAAACAATCATCGTTTCATGAGGCGTTAGTTTTCCATCCATAGAAATAGTATGTTCTTCACCCATTAGATGGAGGTGTATATAAGTGTAGTTTAAATAATTATCATAAAAATATTCTTTTATATTGGGGATACTGGTGTTATTAAAAAATAGAGGAATAAAAATATTTTAGGGGGTTGGATAGGTAAAATAAAATAAAATAAAACAAAATAATTTAAGAGAAACCGTTACATTTAATTTGGGTATCTTCCTATGGTTTGAACCAAAAGGACTTCTTAAAGTGCCTTATGCCTATGGTAAGGCTTATAGAAAAAGGACAAGGATGAAGGGAGATTAAATGTGTAAAGGTTGGATGATCCAAAATGCTTGAGAGGTGTGGGGAATTGGTTAGAAGTGGGTGATTTTTATAAGGGGGAGGAGGGGCTCTTTAGGAAAGTTTGAAACAATTATTTTATTATAAACTTATCTTCACTTTCAAAAGGTAAAAAAAATAATTAAAGTAAAATATAAGAATACTAATCATAGAAATAAAATCATCCAATAATAATTGGATAGGTTTTGGATATTATTTTAATATTTAGAATCTTATTTATTTAAATCATTTATTAATGAGGTAAATACTGCATCATAATTGGGTCATATATAATTTAATTTATTTGATATCTAAAAATTATAATAAATATACCGTGATGTATTATATCTTTTTAGATTTATAATGAATATTTATAGTCAAAATAATGACTTAGATAACCCCATGTAAAAATTGATTTACTAAAAGATAATTTTTATGTCATTTTTGCATTTACTTTAAGTTAATTAAAATAAAGTGTCGTTATCATTCATAAGTGGCTCCATGGGGTCCCAAAATTGACCCAAGGATTCCCATGGTTGGCCAGGACTCATACAATAATGTTAGGACAATTTTTAAGGTAATTTTGTATTATTATAATATTATTTTTACCTTGAATTACCCTATTTACCTTTAACCGCGGTAAATAAAAGTCAAAAGTTACTATTCACCAAAAATTATTTTCATCCTATTGAACCAAATGTTACTTAATAATAACAACCATATATTTCGGATTTTTTAAATTCAATTCACAGAAGTAGTAAAATTTCATTTAAATGAAAAAGTCAGTTTTTTAACTACTACTAAGTGATTTCATTATTCATCAAAAATTGATGTTTTACAGAAAAATACCATAAATTAAGCCTAAGCTATATTTGATATTATGAATTCAAAAATGATTTCTATTTTATGAAATTAAAAACATAGAATTTTCATTAAATAATTTAAAATTATTTTTTGTTTTCAAAACAAATAGTGTGTTTTTAAGAAACAATAACTTTCAAAAGATTGACACTTGTTTATGTCCAATTTCAAAGTGAAATTAATTTCAATGACCAACATTGGATTAAATGGAAAAATTATAATTTACTTACATGTTAAAACCAATTAAAAATATAATCTATCCATATAAATAAACTATATTAAAAGGCAATTTTGAACTAAAATACAGTATTTTTCACTATTCATAAAAAATAAACTTTATCAGAAAAATACATAAAATTTACCCAAAGTAAAATTTGATATCCCAATTATAAAGAGGAATTTTATTTTGTCAAATAGGTCATATAAAAGTTACCACATCTAGATTTAAATAAGTTTCACCATTAAAAGGTGGTAAATTGACTTTTTAAAAATAATTATGCTTAAAATTATATTCATTCACATTTTAAGTCTCTAACTTTTATTAGATGAATGTAAAAACATTTATAAAAAATGTATAATCATATTGTAGTTAGTTAAATTCATTCCCGCCAATACAATGGCTAGGCATTAACTATCATTTAAAATAATATTATATTATTATTTTTTAGTATGACTCAATGTTGTGTGCAACGTAAGATTTCAAAGAAACTCGTTGTTGTGTATCAGGTACGCTATCGAACATAGCATCCCCTTTAATGTAAAATTAATATTAAATTTACAAATGTTAATACATATGAAAATTTCATATTCTTTATTTACGTGGGATGTTACATCCTTTCCCTTTTGGAAATTTCATCCTCGTAATTTTAAAATTGGTCTTGAAAACTTAATTGGAAGTCCCACATTGAAAAACGAAATGTCATTAAAACTACCACTTTAAAAGAAAGAAAGAGAAGTACAAAGGTCTCCCGAGAAAACCCATACTAGGTTTCCATGTAGGAAAACATGGATATGGAAGAAAAAAACCCATCAAGTTCTGATGGAGAGTGATAGAAAACATTATTAAGAGAAAGTTAACCAACAAAAAATCACAAATTTGTGATGTGTTAAGTGGTCTTTGATTACCCAGTAGGAAACGTAAATTGACATTTTTTTTTTGTTTTATGTTCCTTTTCATAATTTGAGGAATTCATTTACTACATAGAATAACAACATAAGAAACTATACTTACCTTCAAGTAGAGTTTCATCCTTTAATAAGTTTTTACCAAAAAATAATATTTTCTCCAAACAAAGAGCATTAAAAAAGACTTAAGAACATCGAAATCACAAGAATAAACTTCTAGAGAATCACGTAAATCCAAAAAAAAGCTATATATTTCCCCTGTCTTTAGAAATTAACCAAAACCAAAAATTGTTAGTATGAGATCATATAATCCCCAAAAAGGATAATCCTTTATAAAAAGAAATAATGTAACACCCGAAACTTTTATGTGAAATATTTTGTTTTTATGTTATATAAATCATCAAATGAATATTTTACTACACACAACACCAGCTTGTCTTTCTTTACACGAAACTGTGGCCTTCCTCGATAGCTTGCGTCGTACGCAATACCGAGTTTCACTAAACAACGATATGCTATTAAAATATTATTAAAACTAGCCGTTATGAATAGTAATAACCAATTTTTGAAATTTTATAATTTTTATTTTTCAAAATGGACTTCATTTTTGGATTCGGAATATCGAAATTAGCCTAGGGTGAAATTTTGGTATTTTTCTGAAAACTTTCAATTTTTGATGAATAGTGAAACCACTAAGTGGTAGTTAAAAAAACTGAATTTTTCATAAAACTTAATTTTACCGCTTTTTTGAGTGGAATTTCAAAAATCCGAGAGACGTGGTTAATATCAAGGACTAAAATGTGGTTCAATGAGATGAAAATAATTTTTGGTGAATAGTTACTTTTTACTTTTATTTACCACGGTTAAAAGTAAATAGGGTAATTAAGGGTAAAAATGATATTATTATTACCCTAACACATGTCCTAATTCTATTGGACAAGTGTAATTCGACCAAAAACAACCTTAGGAATAAAATATGTCCATTTAGGACCACTTGGATTAGATTAGGACATTTATTATTAATTTATTTAAAGAAGGGTTAAATAGTTAAAATCAAAGTTTAATAAGTAAATCGTTTCTAATATGGGGTTATACATAAGATAAATTCAACTATAAATATTCATTAGAATTATAAAAAGATTTACAACATAATGGTATTTTATTTATAATTTTTAGACATTAAATAATTTAATTTATTTATGACACAACGATGATGCAGTAATTATCTTATTAATGAAATATTGACATAATTGATGTTATAAATACCCAAATAAATCTAATTTGAGACTTTTTATATATTCCAATAATTTTATAGGTTAATATGATATATTAGTATTTATTGAATTATCTTTTTTCTAACTAATCATTCTGTTATGATTTTCACAAAAATCAATTACTAAATAGTGTCAAAATTGACATAAAATAGTTTTTAAGACAAATATTATATTATTAATCATTATTTTATTCCTAAAAATCTAAGGTTAGGCCAAATGACTTAGATAAGGTTATATGTATTAATAATAAACAACTTGGGGTTCGTTTGGCATGATATAGTAAGTTTATTAACCTTATAGTATAAGAAAACAAGAAGACACAGTAAAAGTTAAATTATCTAACTTAAAGTTAAATCTAAATGATAAGGTTAAAATTGATACCTAAACTTGTCTAAATTTTATTAGATGAGAGGATTTAGACCCCTACCCACCTTATCTTCGATATATATTAATTTGGAGCTATTAAAAACCGAATTTTACTTTATAATAAAATAATATTTTTGGTTATTCCAAAGGTGCCCCTCTCCTCCCTTATAAAAGGGCACCTCCTCCCCCTCTTCCTCACACCACTTTGAGGCTTCATACTCGGCCAAACCCTGACAATTTCTTCTCTCCACTTCCCTAGAAACATCCTATAGGTTCTGGTCTTCTTCAAAGACCTATTTTAGTGCCCTAAAAGGAGGTCTCAAAGAAGTACTTCAAAGAAGAGGTAATGTCCGTTACCGATTATTTCATCTTTATTTCTTCTTCCACTTATTATTATTTAGTTGTTTCATTATGAAGTAATAAAATCTGTATCACTCACATACTGATATGTTATTATAAGTATGAAACAACCCTATTTCACCATCTATCCATCCTACGGAAAAAGAAATCACCGCGCGTGCGTACGTACGGAATACCGTCTCCACGCCTTGGTGTAATCTATTTTCCACCACCACCTTACTTGGATGGGTATAATGGTGTAAATAATGACTATATATGACTATTATAAAGTGATATTGATTCTGAAATAGTATACATACACTCCAATACAATTCCATGATCATAGGAACGATATCATCACTCGTGCGTACGTACAGAATACCGTCTCCACGATGTGATGCGACTCGTTCTACATGATCTTCATTTCATAATGATTATATAAATGAATTGAACGAATTTAATGAATGAATATGATATATATTACACTAATACCATTCTGGAAATTAGGTATCTATAACCTAAAGATAATAATAAGAATTTATTCGACAAAACACGCATAAGAACATAAAGTTATAAACACCCGAATAACAAGTGGCAATGAAATATTACTACTAAGAAGCTAAGAATATGACCATATATGATATCATAACAATAATTATGATTCTGTAATAAGTAAATAACATTATTTAAATCATTATACAGGAGGTTCGGACACTTTCGAAGCAAATCGGACCTAAGGTAAGGGAAATATCACAATCTCATTTTTATCCGAGATTGTTTATACTTTGGTATTTACTGGGGTGTATTTTATCATCCACATCCATGTTTCTTCAATATGTAATATTATTTCCATCCACCTACAATTTTTTAAATCCAATTTTACCCTTCGGTGAGATTTTAGTAAAAGATATGAAAGGAATCTTTTGTCGAGGTACGTTTTGACTTTCTGACAAAAGTACGAGAAGAATGTTTTTTTAACTTATACGACATGAATGGATTTTAAAAAATTATTTCAAAGAAGCATCCCTTACAAGTTTTCAAGTTTATTTTTAATCAACTTCTTTTAGTTTAGAATTTAATGGCATGTTAAGAAAGGAAAAGTGTTTTTGAAGTAGAAAGGATATTTTCCTCAAGAATAGAGTTCAAGTGTTTTATCAAAATTATTTTCCATCTAAGATAATATAGGGTTCTGTTTCTATCCCTATTATTATATTGATTTGATTATTTTGTGATGGAAATATTTTTATGAATTCCTTTATCTTATATGAATTATTTTATGAAGTTATGATGTTTAAGATTCCCATTTTTATCACATGGGTTATGCTATGATGTATGGTTTATGATTTTGTGGCACACATAAGAATGGTATCATTATGAGATGGGTGGGACCTATATCTCCCTCCAATGCATTGGGTAAAGATTTTATATCTCATGAGATAGACATGGCTGGAATGGTACGTTATACCGGTTCAGTGAAACAGGACTGAAACGAGGAGTGAACTCGGTTCAGAAATGGACTTTGTCCACTAAGATAGTCTTGGCAATGAGTCTTGACTAATAAGAAATGATTCTCTATGATTATGTGTGTATTCCACAAAGTTTCATGTTTTAAGTTATGATTATTGGGATTCCATTCCACTACTATGATTTATCCCATGTTATGAAATTATGCTCTCTTTTTCAGGTTAAGATTTACAAAAGTTATGTTCTTATGAATATGATGTGATTGATATTTCTTTTGTTTACCCTTACGGAGAATTTGAGCTCACCCTTTTGTATGTTTTCTTTCCCCAGGTCAGGAAGAAGGTTATTAAGTAAGATATGCCAAAAGGGACTATAGATATGATGAAATAAATGGGAGACAGTGTAAACGCTTTATGAACCAGTTGTTTATGTTTCCCAGTTTCTAAAGACACTATACCTATACGGTCCTTTCGTGGTTTTGTTATATGATGTAATAAGTACGCTTCAATTTTGAAGTATTAACAATGTATGTAATGTATGGGTCGTTATAGTTGGTATTAGAGGAAAGGTATAGTCAACCTTTGGAAACTAGGATGTGAAAGCCTTAGTAAGAACCCTAAGGATAATTCTAAGCATAGAACACAATCTTAGTGTTTTAGAAATGGCCATGAATAACCTAGGATAAGATCTTAAGTGTGAAATTTTATTCTTGATTATGTGGTTTTCCTATTATAATTAGTGTTGCCCACACTATTATTCTTGGTTTTTGTAACGCCCCGACCCCAGCTACCCAGAGTCGGTGCATTATTACATAACATTGGCATGATCACAAGAAAGATCAAATCCCGAAAGACCGATTAGTTTAGTAGCCTTGGAAACACTAGATATATTCATAAGTTTTACATTACATCATAAAATGAAAAACTACTACAACAACATAATGTTTCCAACGTCCACACTATAAACCCATAATATCCCTGCAAGTCAATCATAATTTACTTCTTCACTACCTGGGAAAAATAAAACATAAAAAAGGGGTGAGCTCAAATGCCCAGTAAGGATAACAATATAGCGGAAACTTTCATAAATAAGAATAAACATTTAAGGCAATGTATAACTAAAACAAAAGCCTTTTAAACATGAACTTCAACATGGTATGGCAAAAGTAAAATGAAATAATGCCATTTACTTGTTCACATGGATATTCTACTAATCGAATAATCACATGCAATATCAATAACCACTTTCATAATGTTGGAATGCATAATGCCAGACTATCATAACCACATAGCCAAGGCCTCGTGCCAAGACTACAAATAAGATTTTGTCAAGGCCTTGTGCCAAGACACTAGTTTGTCTCATGAGACCTACCGATGCATCGAGGAGCTATAGCGGGCTCCACCCGTCACTTATTAAGTCCAATGCATTCCCATATGAAAAGGTTTAAACATAACATAAACATTCGTATTAAAACTAGCATACGAAATGTCAATAATTTCACCATAAACTATGAATGGTATAAAAATAGCACATCCACAGTCAAACATATCACAAAACCTTCAATACAATATAGAAGTTTTGTATCATAATAAATCAACTTCAAATAATCTTAAAATCCATCAAAGGATGTTGACCTAGATGAAATCAAAATTCTTTTAAAAGAAGTATCTCCTTTTATTTTGAAATCATTTAAGATCTATATAAAATAAAACATTTTCTTTGAAAATATTCTTATAAGCTTGTATGGAAAGCTTCGACGATTTTATAACGGTGGAAAATAACCGCACCCGCCGTATAAGTTAAAAAAAACATTCTTACCTCAATTCTGTCGAAAAGGTTAAAAAGGACCTTGTTTTGAAAACGACGGAAAGATTCCTTTATAAACCTCTTATAAAAAGTCAAACAAGGGTATAAATGACTTTAACCCATATTCTTGTAAATAGTAAAAATGTTTTGAAATACATTTTGAAGAAACATGGATGTGGATGATAACGAGATCCCAGTAGATTATTACGTATGAACAACCTCGGATAAAGAAGAGATTGTGAAATAACCCTTACCTTGTACTTTTCCTTTGTTGGGGTAGGTTAACCTCCTGTATAATGGTGAAATAATTGTTATTAAATTATACAAGAATCATATACATTAATATGATATCATATATGATCTTTTAACATTGCTTTATTAATAATATCTTAGTATTATCGTCGTTTCGGGTGATAATCGATTCGTTCTTCTTAAATGTTTGGTTACGTAAGACATGTTTGTAATGGATAGATTATATCTTATTCATAATCAGAATGATATTAACATTATTTTTAACCCTAAAATGAGAATAATACTTGAATGGATATGATGGAGAATGAATCTTATCGCGTTCGTGGAGACGGTAGTCCGTACGTACGCACGAGCGGCAATATCATTATTTTGATATTAAAATAATATATAAATGGATGTTATATCATATATAAAGAATCATTAATATGTTATATTTATTATTTACATGAGTTACACATCATTATTATACCCATCCAAATAATAATATATTGAATAACAATTACACCACGACGTGGAGACGGTAAGCCGTACGTACGCACGTATGGCGACATGTTATTCAAAGGGTGGATAGAATACTGAATATGATTGTACCATATTTATAATAACATCACAGTATATGTGAGATACTGGAGTTATTATTTCAGAATGGTAAGAACAAAGGAAGAAGAAGTGGAAGAAGAAATGAACTTAGAAAAGGGTGGTGAAATCATTACCTCTTCTTCGGGTTCTTCCTTTTGATTTAATCAAAAGGGCTCCTTAGGTTGGCTTTATGATCAAACTAATGCCTCTAGGTTGTAGTGAGGGATGTTGGGAGAGTATTTGGGCAGAGTTTGGCCGAACCAAAAGGCTTTGAAGGTGTGAAGAAATGAGAAGGAGGAGTGCCCTTTTATAAGAGGGGTGAGGGGCACCTTTGGAAAAGTTAGAAATATTAATTTATAATAAATTCATATTCGGTTTCTAATGGCTCCAAAGCTTATTATTCAAAGGTTAAGGTGGGGATAAGTCGAAAACCACTCAACCAATAGAATTTAGACAGGTTTGGGTACTTATATTAACCTTATCTTTAAGTATTAACTCTAAGTTAATTAGTTTCACTTTTACAATGTCTCTTTGTATTTTTATATAATATGGTTAATAAACTTACTATATACATCCAAGCGACCCCCAAGTGGTCCATTAATGATTAACCTATCATAATATAAGTCTCTTGGACTAACCTTATATTTTTAGGAATTTAATATCAATTAATAATATAATATTTGTTTTAAGAACTCTTTTATGTCAATTTTGACACTATTCAATAGTTGATTTTTTTGAAACTCCTAACAGATTGATTACTTCGAACAAAGTCAATTAAATCAATCCTAATATATCATATTATCATATAAAATTAGTTTAATTCATTAAAAGTTTCATATTATAATTATTTGGGTATTTATAATATCAATTATTTTAATTTTTCACTATTATAGTAATTACTGCATCATCATTGTGTCATAAATAAAATAAATTATTAAATGTCTAAAAATTATAAATAAAATATCATTATGTAGGCAATATTTTTAGCTTTCTAATGAATATTTATAATCTAAAATACAACATGTATAACCCTATGTAAAAATTGTTCTTCTAAAAGATGTAAGCTTATGCCATTTTTATTTTTATTTTAACTTTGTTAATATAATGTGTCCCTACCACATACAAGTGGCTCCAAGGGGTCCCCAAATTGACCCAAGGATGCCCATGGTCGGGTATGTGTCCACAAATAATGTTAGGACACGTTTTAGGGTAATTTTGTATTATTATAATATTATTTTTTAACCCTTATTTACCGGATTTACCCTTTAACCATGGTAAATAAAATATTTACCACAGTAACTATTCAAAATGTCTAAAAATAAAAGTTACCTATTTACACAATTTGAACATCCTGATTCCAAATATGGAATCCATTTTCCTAAATTCAAAACACAGAAGTGGCAGAAATTAATTTAAAATTAATTCCCGCTGTCAAAACAAAAAGCGTGTTTTTAAGAGATAATAACTATCAAAAGATTGACACTTGTTTATGTTCGGTTTAATTGTAAAATTATGTCCAATGATAAACATTAAATTTAATGGTAAAAATATATTCTAAATATAATTTAAAACCACTCAAATTCATAATTTATCACTATTAATTATTTTGATTAAAAAAGTTGTTTTTAATTAAAATTTAGAAATTTTCACTATTCATCAAAATATGAAAGTTATCCGAAATGTACCAAAATTTCACCCTAGGCTAATTTTGATATTCCGAATCCAAAAATGAAGTCCATTTTGAAATATAGAATATATATGATTTCAAAAAGTAGGTATTACTATTCACAATGGCTAGTTTAATTAGTTGTGGTGTGTGTTAGAACTCGAGGTTGCGTACAACACACGCTATCACATTATTCGAAGGGAAACGTACCGTAGAAGATTGGGGTGTTACATTCTCCCCTCCTTCAAATAATTGCGTCCTCGCAATTTCTAGGGTATTACTGCATAAAAAGACTCGGGTGGTTCTTCATCATAAGTTCCTCGGGTTCCCACGTTGCCTCTTCCATCTTATGATTCCTCCACAAAACTTTTACCAGACGCGTCGTCCGGTTTCTCAGCACTTGTTCTCTTGTATCAAGAATCCTGACAGGCTTTTCACAATAAGACAGATCGGGTTCCAGTTCTAATTCCTCATAGGTGAGTACATGCGTTGGGTCAGGCATGTATTTCCTCAACAGAGATACGTGGAACACATCGTGAACTTTGGAGAGACTTGGCGGCATTGCCAATCGGTAAGCTACAGCCCCAATTCGTTCTAGAATTTCGAAAGGTCCGATGTACCTGGGACTCAATTTACCTTTCTTACCAAAACGCATGACTCCCTTCCACGAAGATACCTTCAGGAAAACATGATCACCGACTTGAAATTCCAAATCCTTCCTTCGATTATCGGCATAGATCTTCTGCCTACTTTGAGCTGCTTTAATGTGATTTTGGATTACCTTCACCTTTTCCACCATTTCCTCCACCAGTTCTGGGCCTACAAGTTTTCTTTCACCAACGTCATCCCAACAGGTTGGTGTACGACATCTCTTTCCGTATAACACTTCATATGGTGCCATCTGAATACTCGAATGGAAGCTATTGTTATAGGAAAATTCTACTAGTGGTAAATATTGATCCCACATACCCTGAAAGTCAAGTGAGCAAGATCTCAACATGTCTTCTAGGGTTTGAATAGTCCGTTCTGATTGTCCATCTGTCTGAGGGTGGTAAGCAGTGCTCAAATGAAGTTCAGTATCCAGGGATTTCTGAAGACTTTTCCAAAATCTTGAAGTAAAACGTGGATCACGATCAGAAACAATCGATAGGGGTACTCCATGAAGTCTCACAACTTCATTAATGTATAGTCTTGCTAGACGTTCCAGGGGTAGATCTTCTCTTATAGCAAGAAAATGTGCTGACTTGGTAAGACGATCAACAATAACCCATATTGCATCGTTCCTTCTAGGAGTCTTTGGTAGCCCCATGACAAAGTCCATTGTAATATTGTCCCATTTCCACTCTGGTATGGGAAGAGGTTGCATGACTCCTCCAGGCTGTTGCCTTCCAGCTTTCACTTGTTGACAAACCATACATCTTGACACAAAATCAGCAATCTCCCTCTTCATGTTGTCCCACCAAAAATGTTCCTTCAAATCTCTATACATTTTGGTGCTCCCAGGGTGTATAGAGAAATTGGAACTATGAGCATCATCCAGCAATTCCCTTTTTAGATCAGGTATATTGGGAACACAAAGTCTCTTCCCGAATTTCAAAATTCCACCTTCATACGCAAAGTCTCTCAATCTCCCATCATTCACAGCTTTAATCTTCTTTTGGAATTCTTCATCATCAGTCTGAGAACTCTTAATCCTTTCTAGTAAAGATGGTTTGGCAACCATTTGAAAAAGCATTGATGTTTCACCTTCCCTGGTTATTCCCATGTCCATCTTCACTAGCTCCATGAAAATTGGATCCCTTTCAATTCTCATATTGTTCAAAACTCCATGGTCTTTTCTACTCAAAGCATCTGCCACCTTGTTTGCCTTCCCTGGGTGGTAGTGTATCGTGCAATCATAATCCTTGAGTAATTCAAGCCATCTCCTTTACCTCATGTTGAGTTATTTTTGTGAGAAAATATACTTCAAACTCATGTGATCAGTATAAATCTCACATTTTTCACCATAGAGGTAGTGCCTCCATATCTTCAAAGCAAAGATCACAGCTGCTAACTCAAGATCATGAGTAGGATAGTTTTGTTCATGAATTTTCAACTGTCGTGATGCATAGGCAATAACTCTATCATTCTGCATAAGGACACAACCAAGTCCTTTCTTCGATGCATCACTATAAATAACGAACCCATCATTCCCCGATGGTAGAGTCAATATAGGAGCATTGACTAATCTTCTCTTCAGTTCTTCGAAACATTCTTCACACTCTTTTGTCCAAACAAATTTAACCCCTTTACGTGTGAGCTTCGTTAATGGGTTAGTCAATCGGGCAAAATTCTGGACGAAACGTCGATAATAACCTGCCAAACCAATAAAACTACGTACCTCAGTTATACTCGTAGGTGCTGGCCATTCTTGGATTGCCTTGGTTTTAGAAGGATCAACAGAGATTCCATCTTTAGAGACAATATGGCCAAGAAAAGAAATCTCCTGAAGCCAGAATTCACACTTGCTAAACTTTCCATATAATTCATGCCTCCTCAGAGTCTTCAAGATAATGCGCAAGTGATTTTCATGATCTTCGTAGGTTTTGGAGTATACCAAGATATCATCAATAAATACCACCACAAATTCATTGAGATACTCCTTGAAAACTCTATTCATCAGATCCATGAATACAGAGGGTGCGTTAGTCAATCCAAACGGCATTACAGTAAACTCGTAATGTCCATACCTGGTTCGAAATGCTGTCTTCGGAATGTCTTCCTTCTTTACACACAACTGATGGTATCCAGATCGAAGGTCAATCTTTGAAAAGTATTGAGTTCCATGCAGTTGGTCAAATAAATCATCAATACGAGGTAGGGGATACTTTTTCTTTATCGTTATAGCATTGATCTCCCTGTAGTCGATACATAACCTCATAGATCCATCTTTCTTTTTAACAAAAAGAACAAGGGCTCCCCATGGAGAAACACTAGGGCGAATAAATCCCTTATTACTCAATTCCTCTAGTTGTTTCTTTAGTTCTACTAGCTCTACAGTGGCCATTCTATAAGGGGTCTTCGATATAGGCCTTGATCCAGGAATCAAATCAATGGAAAACTCAACTTCTCGTTCTGGAGGATGTCCAGGTAAATCTTCCGGAAATACATCTACAAATTCTTTCACAACAGGTACATCCTCTATTTGAACATTCCTTTCCTCACCGACAGTTATTTCATTCTCTTCCTCCCCAATAATTGAATTAAGTTGAGCTACTGGGGGTGGATCTAAATAAGAATTAGGTGGTGACGATTCTGCTCTAAAAATAAGGTGCTCCTTATCATTATCATCAAGAATCGTAACCTCTTTCTTCTTACAATAAATCTTCGCATCATAGTCTGAAAGCCAGTCCATACCGAGGATTATATCAAACTCAATCATAGGTATGACGATGAGGTCAGCAGATAAAGAAAATTTATGTGCTCTAATGGGGACTGATTCACAAAACTTTGTTGCAACGATACTTCCCTTAGGAGTTTTTACTGACAACTCCCTTATTAAATCAAATTGGAAATATCTAATTTTCTTAGCAAACTGGGAAGATATGAAACAATGCGATGATCCAGAATCAAATAATGCATTTGCTAAACTTGAGGAAACCATTAAATTACCTGCCACCACATCTTTCGGAGCTTCTACCTCAGCAGTAGTGATAACATAAGCCTGGCCTTGATCCCTTGGCCTTTTCTGAGGTAAGTTATCCTGACGCTTAGGACATGCATTTGCATAATGCCCCATCTCCCTGCAATTGTAGCACTGAACGTTGGTAGCTTCCTTCTTCCCCTTGCAATCATGAGCTTGGTGGCCTTTTTCACCACACTTGTAACAGACTCCCATCCCCTTCAAGCAAGTACCAGGATGTTTCTTCCCGCATTTACCACAAGATGGATATTCAACCTTTCCTTTCTTCACCTTATTTCCATTCCCAGATTGATCATCAGGTCTCTTCTTCTCTTGCTTTGCTTTAAAGTCATAAGACTTAGAGAATTCCTTTTCGGTCTTGATAGCACATGAGACAATGTCTTCGTACGATGAAAAGGATTGTGAGACTAATGCTCGACGGAGAAATGGTTTTAACCCATCAAAGAAACGATCAATCTTACTTCTTGGGTTGCGAATATAATCACCAGCGAACCTCGCTAACCTTGTAAAGTTAGCCTCATACTTTGTGACATTCTCATCCTCCTTTTGTCTCAGACTCAGAAATTGTCTTTCCATATCTGCTCGATGGTCGCGAGGAAAGTATTTTTCTAAAAACAGATCTTTGAACTCCCTCCATTCCATATTTGATACTTCATCATCTTCCTTCGTATTTTGAATCAATGACCACCATTGATCAGCATCTCCAGTGAGGCGGTAAACTGCCATGATAACTTTTTCCCTTTCACTGCTCCCCAAAGCCTGAAATATTTTCTCTAGGGAAAATATCCATTGCTCAGCTACTAAGGGATTTGTATTCCCATTGAACGTTGGTGGTTGTTGTCTCATGAATCGATCTAACATTGATCCTCCACGCTGCGGATCAGGGTGCTCCATACGGGTAAGGTTATTATTCATAACCTGAGTAAGTTGTCCCAGTATGGTGATTAGCTGATCAGCACCAGTTGCATCACCAGCCCCACTATAATTATCTTGAGCAGGAGGGAAATCCCTACATGGAGTGCGTGCATTGATACGGTTTCCATTTCTTCCACTAGGCGCCATTTCTAAACAATGGCATAAACTAGATCAGTTTATGAATCAAAATACATAATCCCATACTTATAAAACACTTAACATAAATTGAACTATTTATGGATATAATCCATAATCATAAAAATGTTTTCTTTGAGGAAGTATATACTCATAAACCCTTCATAATGATTTGTAAAGATAATGAGAGTTATCCTAAGCATATCCCCCGGGAGTGTCGTAACCAAGAGTGCAGCAAGGCCCGTTGTCGTGC
The DNA here is from genome assembly GCA_963277665.1 of Viscum album. NCBI lineage: Eukaryota > Viridiplantae > Streptophyta > Magnoliopsida > Santalales > Viscaceae > Viscum > Viscum album. The sequence continues at coordinate 1,643,719,901 of OY728161.1, forward strand.
ACCAGTTCCCGTTCGAGTCTAGCTCAAAGCGGTGTTTTCGGGTTTTACCCCTAGGTACATCTGTGCCAGAGCCGCCTCTACCTGCTCGTATCCAGACAGGGATGTATTGCTCGGAAAACTCACAAAATCTCTACAATACCAAAATTCTAGGAAGTTCTTCTATACTAATCCTCAAAGTTCATCTTAGGTCTACGTGCTCTAATCAGAGTTTATCTAAATCTAGTTTCCAAGGTTTGTACTAAACTTCCTCTGATACCAACTGTAACGCCCCGACCCCAGCTACCCAGAGTCGGTGCATTACTACATAACATTGGCATGATCACAAGAAAGATCAAATCCCGAAAGACCAATTAGTTTAGTAGCCTTGGAAACACTAGATATATTCATAAGTTTTACATTACATCATAAAATGAAAAACTACTACAACAACATAATGTTTCCAACGTCCACACTATAAACCCATAATATCCCTGCAAGTCAATCATAATTTACTTCTTCACTACCTGGGAAAAATAAAACATAAAAAAGGGGTGAGCTCAAATGCCCAGTAAGGATAACAATATAGCGGAAACTTTCATAAATAAGAATAAACATTTAAGGCAATGTATAACTAAAACAAAAGCCTTTTAAACATGAACTTCAACATGGTATGGCAAAAGTAAAATTAAATAATGCCATTTACTTGTTCACATGGATATTCTACTAATCGAATAATCACATGCAATATCAATAACCACTTTCATAATGTTGGAATGCATAATGCCAGACTATCATAACCACATAGCCAAGGCCTCGTGCCAAGACTACAAATAAGATTTTGTCAAGGCCTTGTTCCAAGACACTAGTTTGTCTCATGAGACCTACCGATGCATCGAGGAGCTATAGCGGGCTCCACCCGTCACTTATTAAGTCCAATGCATTCCCATATGAAAAGGTTTAAACATAACATAAACATTCGTATTAAAACTAGCATACGAAATGTCAATAATTTCACCATAAACTATGAATGGTATAAAAATAGCACATCCACAGTCAAACATATCACAAAACCTTCAATACAATATAGAAGTTTTGTATCATAATAAATCAACTTCAAATAATCATAAAATCCATCAAAGGATGTTGACCTAGATGAAATCAAAATTCTTTTAAAAGAAGTATCTCCTTTTATTTTGAAATCATTTAAGATCCATATAAAATAAAACATTTTGTTTGAAAATATTCTTATAAGCTTGTATGGAAAGCTTCGACGATTTTATAACGGCGGAAAATAACCGCACCCGCCGTATAAGTTAAAAAAAAACATTCTTACCTCAATTCTGTCGAAAAGGTTAAAAATGACCTTGTTTTGAAAACGACGGAAAGATTCCTTTATAAACCTCTTATAAAAAGTCAAACAAGGGTATAAATGACTTTAACCCATATTCTTGTAAATAGTAAAAATGTTTTGAAATACATTTTGAAGAAACATGGATGTGGATGATAACGAGATCCCAGTAGATTATTACGTATGAACAACCTCGGATAAAGAAGAGATTGTGAAATAACCCTTACCTTGTACTTTTCCTTTGTTAGGGTAGGTTAACCTCCTGTATAATGGTGAAATAATTGTTATTAAATTATACAAGAATCATATACATTAATATGATATCATATATGATCTTTTAACATTGCTTTATTAATAATATCTTAGTATTATCGTCGTTTCGGGTGATAATCGATTCGTTCTTATTAAATGTTTGGTTACGTAAGACATGTTTGTAATGGATAGATTATATCTTATTCATAATCAGAATGATATTAACATTATTTTTAACCCTAAAATGAGAATAATACTTGAATGGATATGATGGAGAATGAATCTTATCGCGTTCGTGGAGACGGTAGTCCGTACGTACGCACGAGCGACAATATCATTCTTTTGATATTAAAATAATATATAAATGGATGGTATATCATATATAAAGAATCATTAATATGTTATATTTATTATTTACATGAGTTACACATCATTATTATACCCATCCAAATAATAATATATTGAATAACAATTACACCACGACGTGGAGACGGTAAGCCGTACGTACGCACGTATGGCGACATGTTATTCAAAGGGTGGATAGAATACTGAATATGATTGTACCATATTTATAATAACATCACAGTATATGTGAGATACTGGAGTTATTATTTCAGAATGGTAAGAACAAAGGAAGAAGAAGTGGAAGAAGAAATGAACTTAGAAAAGGGTGGTGAAATCATTACCTCTTCTTCGGGTTCTTCCTTTTGATTTGATCAAAAGGGCTCCTTAGGTTGGCTTTCTGATCAAACTAAGGCCTCTAGGTTGTAGTGAGGGATGTTGGGAGAGTATTTGGGCAGAGTTTGGCCGAACCAAAAGGCTTTGAAGGTGTGAAGAAATGAGAAGGAGGAGTGCCCTTTTATAAGAGGGGTGAGGGGCACCTTTGGAAAAGTTAGAAATATTAATTTATAATAAATTCATATTCGGTTTCTAATGGATCCAAAGCTTATTATTCAAAGGTTAAGGTGGGGATAAGTCGAAAACCACTCAAAAAATAGAATTTAGACAGGTTTGGGTACTTATATTAACCTTATCTTTAAGTATTAACTCTAAGTTAATTAGTTTCACTTTTACAATGTCTCTTTGTATTTTTATATAATATGGTTAATAAACTTACTATATACATCCAAGCGACCCCCAAGTGGTCCATTAATGATTAACCTATCATAATATAAGTCTCTTGGACGAACCTTAGATTTTTAGGAATTTAATATCAATTAATAATATAATATTTGTTTTAAGAACTCTTTTATGTCAATTTTGACACTATTCAATAGTTGATTTTTTTGAAACTCCTAACAGATTTATTACTTCGTACAAAGTCAATTAAAGCAATACTAATATATCATATTATCATATAAAATTAGTTTAATTCATTAAAAGTTTCATATTATAATTATTTGGGTATTTATAATATCAATTATTTTAATTTTTCAATATTATAGTAATTACTGCATCATCATTGTGTCATAAATAAAATAAATTATTCAATGTCTAAAAATTATAAATAAAATATAATTATGTAGGAAATCTTTTTAGCTTTCTAATGAATATTTATAATCTAAAATCCAACATGTATAACCCTATGTAAAAATTGTTCTTCTAAAAGATGTAAGCTTATGCCATTTTTATTTTTATTTTAACTTTATTAATATAATGTGTCCCTACCACATACAAGTGGCTCCAAGGGGTCCCCAAATTGACCCAAGGATGCCCATGGTCGGGTATGTGTCCACCAATAATGTTAGGACACGTTTTAGGGTAATTTTGTATTATTATAATATTATTTTTTAACCCTTATTTACCGGATTTACCCTTTAACCATGGTAAATAAAATATTTACCACAGTAACTATTCAAAATGTCTAAAAATAAAAGTTACCTATTTACACAATTTGAACATCCTGATTCCAAATATGGAATCCATTTTCCTAAATTCAAAACACAGAAGTGGCAGAAATTAATTTAAAATTAATTCCCGCTGTCAAAACAAAAAGCGTGTTTTTAAGAGATAATAACTATCAAAAGATTGACACTTGTTTATGTTCGGTTTAATTGTAAAATTATGTCCAATGATAAACATTAAATTGAATGGTAAAAATATATTCTAAATATACTTTAAAACCACTCAAATTCATAATTTATCACTATTAATTATTTTGATTAAAAAAGTTGTTTTTAATTAAAATTTAGAAATTTTCACTATTCATCAAAATATGAAAGTTATCCGAAATGTACCAAAATTTCACCCTAGGCTAATTTTGATATTCCGAATCCAAAAATGAAGTCCATTTTGAAATATATAATATATATGATTTCAAAAAGTAGGTATTACTATTCACAACGGCTAGTTTAATTAGTTGTGGTGTGTGTTAGAACTCGAGGTTGCGTACAACACACGCTATCGCATTATTAGAAGGGAAACGTACCGTAGAAGCTTGGGGTGTTACAGTTTTAGTCAATGGCTGGAACCTGAAGGAACCGTGTTAATGAGGAATGCGACGGGCAATGAAATGATTGCCCCCCGAGAAACCAAACGTTATGGGAGCTGGAATGCAAAATCTTGTATCCTTGGTCACACAACTTTCTCAAGCTATGAATCATGCAGGACTTCCAAACGAGCAAAGTAAGGACAAAAATTCTATTGAATCCTTCATGAGACAACGTCCTCCTTCATTCAGCGGGTCTACTGATCCATTAGTTGCTGAACAATGGATTAGTACTACTGAAAATATATTTTAAGTTCTTCAATGTTCTGAGCATGATAAAGTCATCTTAGCAGTGTATTGTTTGGAAGGTGATGCTGATCAACAATGGAATCTTATTAAGAATACGAGGAAAAGGGATGAAATTGAGTCCATGGAATGGGATGAGTTCAAGAACTTATTTTTCAATAAGTACCTCCCTCGTATTCCCCGAACAAATATGGAGAAAGAGTTTCTTGAACTGAAGAAAAAGGATGATGAATCTGTTGGTACCTATGAAGGAAGACTTGCAAGGTACGCTTCTGGTATTATTATCCAACCTGAGAGTAAGATCGATCGATTCTTTAGTGGCTTAAAACCAAGTCTTCGAAGGGCCTTAGCCATAAGGGACTTCAATAGCTATGAGGAAATCGTTTCATGTGATCTCAAAGTTGAGATGGAGATTGGAGTAACCCATCAGTCATATGGGTTTGATAAGAAGAGGAAAATGGAATTCAAAGGAAAATCTAAAGAGCACACTGAAAAGAAGATGAGATTTCCCTTATTCTCAAATTGTGGAAAGAAACATGGAGGGAGTTGTCTTAAAGGGACAAGTAAATGTTTCAAATGTGGAAAGGAAGGTCATCGAGCATTTGAATTCCGCGATGATGGGAAGAAGATGTCTAATGATGCAAACAAAGGAAGGGATACACAGAATGAACCTACTACACTTCAATGTTTCAAGTGCAAGGAGATGGGTCATTATGCCAATAAATGCCCTAATCCAAGGGTTGATGATGATGGTCGACGTCAACAAACTCTTAAGGCTAAAGACAAAGGAAAGTCACATGCAATTTCTATCAGCGATGTGGAGTACGATAACGATGTGGTGAAAGGTACACTTACCATCCACTATAAAGTAGCAAATGTTTTATTTGATCCTGGATCCACCCACTATTTTATTTCTGAAGAATTTTCTAAGGGTATCACCGTATTACCTCAACAATTAGATGTTGAGTTAGCTATGCCAACACCTAATGTCACAACAGTCGCATCAAAAGTTTATAATTCTTCTCCAATCAAAGTTTGTGGGAAATTGATTCCTGCAAATCTTGTGATCCTTCCTATAGTGGAATTTGATGTGATTCTTGGCATGGATTGGATTTATTTATATGGAGATCATATCAATTTCCAATGAAGGGAAGTCACATTTCATATTTCAGATCAATCTATGATCGTCTATAAATGTAAGGATGAACATAACCTTCCAGTGGAAATTCCTTCTACCTTATGGGTCTTGATTCCACTAAATGAAGGTTATTTATCTCAAATGGTTGGTGAGAAACTCACAATTAAGAATATGCCCATTGTATGAGATTTTGATGATGTCTTTCCGAAGGTATTACCGGGTCTTCCACCAAATCGTGAAGTTGAGTTTTCAATAGAACTCGTACCGGGTGCTTTGCCTATTTCAAAGACACCTTATAGAATGACCCCAATTGAGTTGTAGGAATTGAAGAAGCAACTCCAAGAGAATCTTGATAAGGGATTCATACGCCCTAGTGTGTCACCTTGGGGAGCACCTATTCTATTTGTTAAGAAGAAAGATGGATCAATGAGACTCTGCATTGATTATCGAGAACTTAACAAGATCACTATCAAGAAAAAATATCCTCTCCCACGCATTAATGACTTATTTGACCAACTACGCGGAGATCAATACTTTTCCAAGATTGATCTTCGTTCAAGGTATCATCAATTAAGGGTTAAAAGGGAGGATATACCAAAGACGGATTTCTGTACAAGGTATGGACACTATGAATTTATAGTGATGCCATTTGGTCTAACTAATTCCCCTGCTATCTTCATGGATCTGATGAATAGAGTCTTTAGAGACTATCTTGATCAATTTTTGGTAGTCTTTATAGACGATATTCTTGTCTATTCAAAGAGCAAGGAAGAACATGAAGATCACTTGAGAATTATATGGAAGACCCTGAGAAAGGAGAAGCTTTATGCCAAATTTACCAAGTGTGAATTTTGGCTTCAAAAAGTTTCATTTTTGGGTCACATAATCTTAAAAGAGGGGATATCTGTGGATCCAGCAAAAACAGAGGTTATCAAAAGATGGTCGAGACCAACAACAGTAACTGAGATCCGAAGTTTTCTTGGTTTGGCTGGATATTATCGACGTTTTGTGAAAGATTTTTCACAATTATCTAATCCACTCACCAAGTTGACTCGGAAAGGAGTTAAGTTTGTCTGGATGGAGGAATGTGAAGAGAATTTCAAGGAGTTGAAAAGAAGGTTATCCAGTGCACCTGTGCTCACACTTCCTTGTAGTGGAGAAAGGTTTTTGATCTATAGTGATGCATCCAAGAAGGGATTGGGGTGTGTTCTTATGAAAAATGATATGGTGATAGCTTATGCCTCACGACAGTTGAAAATCAATGAGAAAAATTACCCAACACATGATTTGGAGTTAGCTGTGGTAATCTTTGCATTAAAGATTTGAAGGCATTATCTTTATGGTGAAAGGTGTGATATTTATACTGATCATAAAAGTTTAAAGTATATTTTCACACAAAAGGAGCTGAATATGCGCCAAAGAAGATGGTTGGAGCTGATTAAGGATTACGACTGCTCAATTCACTACCACCCTGGAAAAGCAAACAAGGCGGCAGATTCATTAAGTCGACAAGACCATGCCAATTTATCCATGATGAGGATCAAAAAAGATCCAATATTTATGGATTTACAATGGATGGATCTTGGAATTATAATGGAAGGGGAAAAATCGTATCTTTCTCAAATGAATGTTCAACTATCTATACATGTGAAGATTAAAGAGGCACAGAAAGAAGATGTCGAGTTACAAAAGAAGGTGAGAAATATTCCTGAATTCAACCTTGATTGTGATGGGATAATTAAGTTCCGGAATCGGGTTTGTGTTCCTCCCATCCCTGAATTAAAGAAGGATATGCTGGATGAGGCTCATAGTTCTTCAATATCTATTCATCCTGGAAGCACGAAGATGTATATGGACCCTAAAGAGTACTTCTAGTGGGATGGCATTAAAAGAGATGTTGCTGAATATGTCTCTCGATGCTTGGTTTGTCAGCAAGTTAAAGCTGAGAGACAGAAGTCTAAGGGGATGTTACAACCATTACCCATACCCGAATGGAAATGAGAAAAAATCACTATGGACTTTGTCACAGGACTTCCTAAAACATCCAAAGGCAATAATGCTATCTGGGTCATAGTTGATCGCCTTACCAAGTCTGTACACTTCATTACTATTAGAGAAGATTTCTCTCTGGATCAGATTTCCAGGATATATGTAAAGGAAGTGGTAAGATTGCATGGAGTACCACTTTCTATTATATCTGACCGGGATCCGAGATTTACCTCGATGTTCTGGCGAAGTATTCAGCATACTCTGGTTACAGAGTTGAGTTTCAGCACTGCTTATCATCCTCAGACAGATGGTCAGTCTGAGAGAACAATTCAAACCCTAGAAGATATGTTGAGAGCTTTCTCTATGGATTTCAAAGGTGGTTGGTTGAAACACCTACCTTTGGTGGAATTTTCTTATAATAATAGCTTTCACTCCAGTATTCAGATGGATCCTTATGAATCTCTCTATGGAAAGAAATGCAGGACGCCAACTTTCTATGATGAAGTTGGGGAAAGAAAGCTATTAGGACCTGATCTCATTGATGAAATGACAAAAAAGGTCAGATCTATTCAACAACACATAAGAGCATCTCAGAGTCGACAGAAAAGTTATGCCGACAACCGAAGAAAAGACATAGAGTTTGAAGTGGGTGATAAAGTGTTCTTACGAATATCTCCCTGGAAGAGAGTCATGAGATTTGGAAAGAAGGGGAAGTTGAGCCCTAGATATATCGGTCCTTTCGAAATACTGGATCGTGCTGGGAAGGTAGCTTACCGATTGGCGTTTTCACCGAATCTCTCTCAAGTTCACGATGTGTTCTATGTATCTCTCCTGAGAAAGTACATACCTGATCCTTCATATGTACTTAGCTCAGAAGTTGTACTGCTGGAGCAAGATCTTTCTTATGAAGAATAGCCGATAGAGATTCTGGATCGTAGCGAAAAAGTCCTACAAAACAAGACCACGCTCTTGGTGAAAGTTTTATGGAGGAACCACCAATTAGAAGAAGCTACATGGGAGCTTGAGGATATGATGAGGGAAAGGTATCCTCATCTTTTTGTTACAAAGTGACGAATTTCGAGGGCGAAATTCATTTTAAGGGGGGTAGAATGTAACACCCGAGACTTTTATGTGAAATATTTTGTTTTTATGTTATATAAATCATCAAAGGAATCTTTTACTACACACAACTCTAGCTTGGCTTGCTTTACACGCAACCGCGGCCTTCCTCGATAGCTTGCGTCGTACGCAATACCGAGTTTCACTAAACAACGATATGCTATTAAAATATTATTAAAACTAGCCGTTATGGATAGTAATAACCACTTTTTGAAATTTTATAATTTTTATTTTTCAAAATGGACTTCATTTTTGGATTCGGAATATTGAAATTAGTCTAGGGTGAAATTTTGGTATTTTTCTGAAAACATTCAATTTTTGATGAATAGTGAAACCACTAAGTGGTAGTTAAAAAAACTGAATTTTTCATAAAACTTAATTTTACTGCTTTTGTGAGTGGAATTTTGAAAATACGAGAGACACGGTTAATATCAAGGACTAAAATGTGGTTCAATGAGATGAAAATAATTTTTGGTGAATAGTAACTTTTTACTTTTATTTACCACGGTTAAAAGTAAATAGGGTAATTAAGGGTAAAATGATATTATTATTACCCTAACACATGTCCTAATTCTATTGGACAAGTGTAATTCGACCAAAAACAACCTTAGGAATAAAATATGACCATTTATGCCCACTTGGATTAGATTAGGACATTTATTATTAATTTATTTAAAGAAGGGTTAAATAGTTAAAATCAAAGTTTAATAAGTAAATCATTTCTAATATGGGGTTATACATAAGATAAATTCTACTATAAATATTCACTAGAAATATAAAAATATTTCCAACATAATGGTATTTTATTTATAATTTTTAGACATTAAATAATTTAATTTATTTATGACACAACGATGATGCAGTAATTATCTTATTAATGAAATATTGACATAATTGATGTTATAAATACCCAAATAAATCTAATTTGAGACTTTTTATGAATTAAACTAATTTTATGGGTTAATATGACATGTTAGTATTTATTTAATTAGATTTTTTGGAGCTAATAATTCTGTTATGATTTTCACAAAAATCAATTACTAAATAGTGTCAAAATTGACATAAAATAGTTTTTAAAACAAATATTATATTATTAATCTTTATTTTATTCCTAAAAATGTAAGGTTCGGACAAATTACATAGATAAGGTTATATATATTAATAATAAACAACTTGGTGTTATTTTGTCTTGATATAGTAAGTTTATTAACCTTATAGTATAAGAAAACAATAAGACACGGTAAAAGTTAAATTATCTAACTTAAAGTTAAATCTAAATGATAAGGTTAAAATTGATACCTAAACTTATCTAAATTATATTTTATGAGATTATTTCGACCCCTACCCACCTTATATTCTAAATATATCAATTTGGAGCTATTAAAAACCGAATTTGACTTTATAATAAAATAATATTTTTAGTTATTCCAAAGGTGCCCCTCTCCTCCCTTATAAAAGGGCACCTCCTCCCCCTCTTCCTCACACCACTTTGAGCCTTCAAGCTCGGACAAAACCTACCAATTTATTCTCTCAACTTCCCTAGAAACATCCTAGAGGTTCTGGTATTCTTCAAAGACCTATTTTAGTGCCCTAAATGGGGGTCTCAAAGAAGCACTTCAAAGAAGAGGTAATGTCCGTTACCGATTATTTCATCTTTATTTCTTCTTCCACTTATTTTTATTTAGTTGTTTCATTATGAAGTAATAACATGAGTATCACTCACATAATGATATGTTATTATAAGTATGAAACAACCCTATTTCACCATCTATCCATCCTACGGAAAAAGAAATCACCGTGCGTGCGTACGTACAGAATACTGTCTCCACGCCGTGGTGTAATCTATTTTCCACCACCACCTTACTTGGATGGGTATAATGGTGTAAATAATGACTATATATGACTATGATAAAGTGATATTAATTCTGAAATAGTATACATATACTCCAATACAATTCCATGATCATAGGAACGATATCATCACTCGTGCGTACGTACGGAATACCGTCTCCACGATGTGATGCGACTCGTTCTACATGATCTTCATTTCATAATGATTATATAAATGAATTGAATGAATTAATATGATATATATTACACTGATAACATTCTGGAAATGAGGTATCTATAACCTAAAGAGAAGAATAAGAATTTATTCGACAAAACACGCATAAGAACAAAAAGTTATAAACACCCGAATAACAAGTGGCAATGAAATATTACTACTAAGAAGCTAATAATATGACCATATATGATATCATTACAATAATTATGATTCTGGAATAAGTCAATAACATTATTTAAATCATTATACAGGAGGTTTAGACACTTTCGAAGCAAATCAGACCTAAGGTAAGGGAAATATCACAATCTCATTTTTATCCGAGATTGTTTATACTTTGGTATTTACTGGGGTGTATTTTATCATCCACATCCATGTTTCTTCGATATGTAATATTATTTCCATCCACCTACAATTTTTTAAATCCAATTTTACCCTTCGGTGATATTTTAGTAAAATATATGAAAGTAATCTTTTGTCGAGGTACTTTTTGACTTTCTGACAAAAGTACGAGAAGAATGTTTTTTTAACTTATACGGCATGAATGGATTTTTAAAACATTATTTCCAAGAAGCTTCCCTTACAAGTTTTCAAGTGTATTTTTAATCAACTTCTTTTAGTTTAGAATTGAATGGCATGTTAAGAAAGGAAAAGTGTTTTTGAAGTAGAAAGGATATTTTTCTCAAGAATAGAGTTCAAGTGTTTTATCAAAATTATTTTCCATCTAAGATAATATAGGGTTCTGTTTCTATCCCTATTATTATATTGATTTGATTATTTTGTGATGGAAATATTTTTATGAATTCCTTTATCTTATATGAATTGTTTTATGAAGTCATGATGTTTAAGATTCCCATTTTTATCACATGGGTTATGCTATGATGTATGGTTTATGATTTTGGGGCACACATAAGAATGGTATCATTATGAGATGGGTGGGAACTATATCTCCCTCCAATGAATTGGGTAAAGATTTTATATCTCATGAGATAGACATGGCTGGAACGGTAGGTTATACTGGTTCAGTGAAACATGACTGAAATGAGGAGTGAACTCGGTTCAGAAATGGACTTTGTCCACTAAGATAGTCTTGGCAATGAGTCTTGACTAATAAGAAATGATTATCTATGATTATGTGTGTATGCCACAAATTTTCATGTTTTACGTTATGATTATTGGGATTCCATTTCACTACTATGATTTATCCCATGTTATGAAATTATGCTCTCTTTTGCAGGTTAAGATTTCCAAAAGTTATGTTCTTATGAATATGATGTGATTGATATTTCTTTTGTTTATCCTTACTGAGCATTTGAGCTCACCCTTTTGTATGTTTTCTTTCACCAGGTCAGGAAGAAGGTTATTAAGTAAGATATGCCAAAAGGGACTATAGATATGATGAAATAAATGGGAGACAGTGTAGATGCTTTATGAACCAGTTGTTTATGTTTCCCAGTTTCTAAAGACACTATACCTATATGGTCCTTTCGTGGTTTTGTTATATGATGTAATAAGTACGCTTCAATTTTGAAGTATTAACAATGTATGTAAAGTATGGGTCGTTATAAATACTACTCTTAATCTCCAAAATTCAGCAAAAAGTACCCAAAGTTCAATAAAGACCATTAAATATACCATTGTCCTTAAATTTCTTCAAAATAATCCAAACTAAGATTGAAACCCAAAACTTAGGAGTATTTAATCCCATAGTCTTCTAGTGTAAATCATAACATTTATATCTAAATAACATCGAATACTCTTAAAGTCTCATCCTGAAGTGTAATTAACCTAATCACATATTCTCCATGATAGGTTAATCATTTCCATAAAAAAACCAAATCCCCATATATCCATAATAAAAACATAGATTATACCAAAATAAAATTCCACCATTACTCGTAAAATGAAAAGATAATTATTCCATTAATAACATTTTCATATATCAAACTTTAGGGTTACACATACTATAAAAATTCTTCCAATATAATCCCATCATCAAAAGATCCTTAATACTTTTAAGTATTTCATCATCTTAAAATCTACCATAACTCTTGAATACCTTATATGTTGAATTCTTACTCATTGAACATTCTTGATGATCCATTAACCATTAATTACCAACTTATTCTGAAATACTTATTTCCTACAAACAAAATCATGAATCATATCCTAAGATTCAATAATGTCAAAACATATGTTAAGAAATAATCAACACCTTTCATTGGTCATTGTCAGTTTCTTCATCCTCACTTGGAATGGAATTAGGTATTGGTAAACATATATTTGTATGATCTTGCAGATCCCATTCCCTAAACTTCTTCGTAGGACATATATTTGTATAATGACCACAAGCACTACATTTAAAAAATTCAATTGATCCTTTGGAAAGAACTTCTTTCCCTTTACTATAGTCAACTAGATGCTTCCTTTTTCCATGTAAGGTTCTTTCTTTATGACCTTGATTCCCACATCTATAACATCTTCCCGTCCCTTTGAAGAATTTTACTAGGTGTTTCTTTCCACATCCTTGAAACATAGGTTTTTGAACATACTTACCTTTATGATTATTACCTGAACATCTGTAGGGATTTGTCACTCGCATATAAGATGCCTTATAAAAATCACCAAGGTTTAGGTTGTAAATCATGACTCCAGATGGTTGGTTGAGAATAACCACAAGAGTCCTCATTTTAGCTCCCATCATTTAGTTTCTCATTCATAAAACCGTCACAGTTTTCTTTACATCCACTATTACTTTGGTGCCTACTAGATCCAACCATTTACTAAAGCCAAAAAGTCCAGTGTGAGTATTTAATCATATAATATCTTATGATGAGGGTAAATACTATTATATACTTATTCATGTTATATTAAACTCATTCAAAATAACTACAAATCTTTCAAATATGTTAACCATTTTGGTTATGTCACTTATACTTAGATAACACCCTAACCTCTAAATTTATCTAAACCGACCTCTGATACCAACTATAAGGACCCGGCCATAAACATTAAATAATCATTAATTAAATGAATAATTCGCATTGAGGATATTTTCAGGTTTAGAGTTTTAGAGAGTTAGGTCATTACTATTACATTACATCTCAAAAATTATAAAGAATACACTTCTACTCAGCTTCAATTTTTTTCATAAAATAAAAATTCTTGAAGAAAATAAGACATGCCTAGTTCCATGTTTTAGATAGAATGAATTTTCCTTGATCCCATACTTGACCCTATCTCACTTTATGTCATGTGAAAAATATTTTAAAAACTTTGGATGTGCATAAAAAGCTCGGTAAGGGATACACAAAGAAGAAAAACTGTTAGTTTTTCAAAACAAAAAGTAAACCATGAATACTTTATCATAAGTAATCCTTTTGACCTCTATGAAGTAGTAAATACTATTCACGGAATAAAAGATCACTGCTTACCCTTTTGTAACCAAAAGATAACAATAAAACCCATATAAAGAACACATAACACATAAAGGTAACTTTGGACATAAACATTCTTAAGTGGAATAACCATATGGTCGACTTCCACACATATCACTAAATGGAATAGCCATACGGCTGACTTCCATACCCAATGCATTGGAAGTTATAAAATAACCACCCGTCCTGGTTTATCACGACACCACCCATCATTTGGTTTATCACGTAACCACCCATAAAATGTCCAAGTACCACCATTACACATAAAATATTTCAAATATAAACATTCCACTAATAAAATTTCATTTTCAATCAGATGAAATAATTTCAAGATATTGAAATAATCAATCCATTTACAAAAAACATTTTAAAATAGATTTTTTAATCAAAGTGTCCCATACAACTTTGAATCTTTGAATGGAATTATAATTTTAAAACATTAATTTACATATAAATAAATAATCAAAACCATTTTTAAAACATGGAAATTAACGATAAATATTTAGAATAATAAATCTTTAAAACATTTATAATGATATTTTAGTTAAAGAGTTTTTAACAAAATGAGAGACTCTTGAATACAAATAAGATAGGAATAAAATTTAATCCGAACTTTATAATATCATGATAAAAAGGTATTAATGATATAATATGAAATAGGATAGTATATACACCATATAAGATTAAACTGGTGCATAACAACAATGAAGTCTCAATGGAAAAGTAAATTGAGATGAAATCCCTTATAAAGACGGTATCCTTAAATTAAGGATAAATCAATCACATAATTATGTGTGACAAATATAAATACACCCAATATAAGTGGATATTAATTGTAAAACAATAATAGGTAATTCACACATATTCATAGGACTAAATATTCAATAAGTATAAGTTTAACCTAAAGAATTGAAATTTGGTTAAGAAGTTCCCTTCCAAAAATTCGACAGCCTAACAGCGTCACTTTAAAATTCAGAAAATGAGTTGATGATATAAAAAGGGAATCTAATCACTTGGAAATACAATTTTCATCAATAAGGATATAGAAGAACATATCCCAACATAATAAGATGTAAATTAAAATACATAACAAAAAAGAAGTCTTTTAAAAAGAGGAGGGTGAAAGGTTCCCTTACCGATTTGGTAACTTACAAAACATACGCCACATGAAAGAAGGATCATAAAATGAAGATGTAAATACTCATAAATGAAATTATATTACACAAAGAGTACAATCATGGGCGTTACATACACCAGAAAAAAGTAAATAGTGGCAAATATAGCATGAATCTCATGGGAATAAAAAGTGAGATGAAACACTTTACCACGTTATAATCAACTGAGTCATATGAACAAAAGTTAATAACCACCAAATGAATCATAGAATATAATAAATATAAATAGAATAATGACAATATATATATATATATCAAATGGTAGTACACAATACACCACATGCAATAAATAAGTGGCAAATAATGGAAATCTCACGGAATTAAAAGAGAGATAAGAAATCTCCTTACCTCATTGTCCGACTTGACTCGTTCATTATTTAATCTCCTGAATAATAAAATAAAGTTAATTTATACTTTATTAAGAACATTTTCCAAGTTTATTATTATTTTTATATCAATTATTACCATGTTATAAACATTATTTAATCATTTAAGTTAATAATGGTTGTTTTGTCGATATTTGGCACTTGAGTCAAAAATGAACTTCTTATAATTACAAATTTTTCATGTGGTCAAACATCCATTATCTACAGAATAATATTACTAATTTAGATATCATATATATCATATATATCCAGTATATATATGTATTTATCGTAGTACATAACATTTGGAGATAAGAAATAAAATGCACCGTTCATGGAGACGGTAAGCTGTACGTATGCATGAACACCACTTTCATTTATATTTCTTATTTTAATGGAATTAAAACATAATGATAAATAGGTATATTATAATTCCTGTATATTATCATATATAATATCATTAACTTTATCCTTAATACGTCCCACATATGGAATGAACGAGTCATATCACTTTGAGGGGGCGGTAGTCCACACTTCCTTAAATGAAATTATCGCGTTTACCCATAATGGAAACCATAAAGGTATGCTATAAATGAAAAATATAGAATAATAAAGAAAACATAAAAATAATATATATCATATATAAATTTATTGTCATCTTAATGGACACCATGATAGGCAGTCGGATATAATTGAACACTCATCGTTTCGTGAGGCGTTAGTTTTCCATCCACAGAAACATTATGTTCTTCACCCATTAGATCGAGGTGTGTGTAACTGTAGTTCGAATAATTCTCATAAAAACATCCTAGTATATTTAGGATACTGGTTTTGTTAAAAAATAGAGGAATAAAAAGAGTTATGGGGTTGGATAAGTAAAATAAAACAAAATAAAACAAAAGAATTTAAGAGAAACCGTTACCTTTAAGTTGGGTAACTTCCTTTGGTTTGAACAAAAAGGACTTTTTAAAGTTCCTTCTGCCTAATTTAAGGCTTATAAGAAGTGTATAGGGATGTAGGGAGATTAATTGGGTAGAGTTTGGATGAGCCAAAATGCTTGAGAGGTGTGGAGAATTGTTTAGAAGTGGAGGATTTTTATAAGGGGGAGGAGGGACTCTTTAGGAAAGTTTGAAAAAATTATTTTATTATAAACTTATATTCAGTTTCAAAAGGTCCAAAAATCATTAAAGTCAAAGATAAGAATACTCATGGTCGAAATAAAATCATCCAATACTAATTGGACAGGTATTGGATATTATTTTAATATTTATAATCTTGATTATTTAAATCATTTATTAATGAGGTAAATACTGCATCATTATTGTGTCATATATAATTTAATTTATTTGATGTCTAAAAATTATAATAAAAATACCATGATTTATTAAATCTTCTTATATTTACAATGAATATTTATAGTAAAAAAAAGACTTATATAACCCCATGTAAATATTTATTTACTAAAAGATATTTCTTTATGTCATTTTTGCCTTAACTTTTAAGTTAATTAGAATAAAGTGTCATTATCATTCATAAGTGGCTCCATGAGGTCCCAAAATCGACTAAAGGATTCCCATGGTCGGTCATGAATCATCCAATAAGGTTAAAAAAAGTTTTAATGTAATTTTGTTTTATTATAATATTCTTTTTACCTTGAATTACCCTATTTACCTTTAACCACGGTAAATAAAAGTCAAAAGTTACTATTAACCAAAAATGATTTTCATCTTATTGAACCACATTTCACTTACTAATAACAACCATGTGTGTCGGGTTTTTAAAATTGAATTCACAGAAGCAGTAGAATTTAATTTAAATGAAAAAGTTAGTTTTTTATCTACTACTAAGTGATTTCACTATTCATTAAAAATTGATATTTTTCAGAAAAATAACAAAAATTAAGCCTAAGATGTATTTTATATTCTGAATTCAAAAATGATTTCTATTTCAAAAAATTCAAAAAATAGAATTTTCATTAATTAATTTAAATTTAATTCCCGTTGTCAAAACAAATAGTCTGTTTTTAAGAAACAATAACTATCAAAAGATTGACACTTGTTTCTGTCCAATTTTAAAGTGAAATAAATTACAATGACCAACACTGGATTAAATGGTAAGATTATAATTTAATTACATTTTAAAACCATTTAAAAAGATAATCTATCCATATAAATAAATTAGATTAAACGGTAGTTTTGAATTAAAATACAGTAGTTTTCACTATTCATAAAAAAATAAACTTTATCAGAAAAATACAAAAAATGTACCCAAATTAAATTTTGATATCCTGATTCTAAAAAAGAATTTTATTTTGTAAAATAGATCATATAAAAGTGACCACAACTAGATTTAAATGGTGATCTCCGTTAAAAGGCGGTAAATTGACTTTTTAAAAACAACTATGCTTAAAATTAGATTCATTCACATTTTAAGCCTCTAACTTTTATTGGATGAATGTAAAAAAAATTTATCAAACATGTATAATCATATTTTAGTTATTTCTGTTCATTCCCACCAATACAACAACTATGCATTAACTACCATTTAAAATAATATTATATTATTATTTTTCAGTATGACTCAATGTTTTGTGCAATGTAAGATTTCAAAGAAACCTATTGTTTTGTATCAGGTACACTATTGAACATACCATACCCTTTAAAGTAAAATTAATATTCAATTCAAAAATATTAATACATATGAAAATTTCATATTCTTTATTTACGTGGGATGTTACACAATAACACATGGGTACTAAGTGCCTTTTGAAGCCCCTTCTAGATGTGTGAGGTGATATGTGGATCATGATCTGAAAATATGGTTCTCAAAACGCCATGCAACCGTACTATTTGTCAAACATAAAATTCTCCCAAAAGGTCACCTATTTGGATCCCCTAAATTGACAAGAAATGGTCCACTTTGGTCAGCTGATCTACCACCACCAAATTGCATCATTATTCTGAGGCATCCTTAGAATACACACCATGATGTCCATCATGATGTCATTCCAATTACACTCTGGAATAGGAAATGAATACAACAACCCACCTAGAAACTGATGTTCTGCCTTCACCTGCTGAAAACTAAGGCATCATTCCACAAAACTCGCAAATTATTTCTTCATTCTCGGCCAATAAAACTACCTATGAAGATCATGGTAAATCTTAGTCAAGCCCGGATAAAATTCCCACTTTGAAACGTGGAACTCGCACATCAAATCCTCACATATATCTACCAGAACCACAAAATGACCATGAACATAAGTAACTCCATAAACACCAAAATTCCAACTAGAAGGTGACTCCCCACCTTTAATACTTTCTTTCATAGATGAATGCTATGGATCCAAAAACAGACTCTCTTTAACTTGAATTAGAAGTGAAGATTCAAATTTTATACATGCAAGGTTCATCTACCCAAACCCAACCTATACCTTCAAATGCATCTCCACAAACAAGGATATAATCACCCACTCCTAAATGGATTCCTGAACTACCTGGCTCTGAGTCTTCTAGCTCAGATCAGCAGAAAAACAATTCCCTTTCCATGGTGTGTACACCAACTTGAAATCAAAATACTGTTGGTACTCGACCCACAATCATTGATTAATATTAAAATCCCACTGAGAGAAGATGTATTTGAGACTTTTATGGTCTGTGAACACCATGAAAGGTTATCCAACCATGTAGTGACTCCAACACTTCAAGGAATGAACCACTACAACTAAATCAAGGTCATGAGTTGGATAATTTCTTTCATGCGGCCTCAACTGTCTTGACCTATAAGTGACAACCTGATCATTCTGCATCAACACTTCCCCATGTCCAATACCAAGAAAGTCACAAAATAAGGTGTACCTATTACCTGGATCAGGTATGATCAAAATTTCTAGGGTATTTAACCACATTTTCTTCTCCTAAAAATCATTCTCACAAGCCTCTGACCAATTGAACTTAACCCCCTTCTTGGTTAGGCCTGTGAGTGGTACTTCCAAATGAGAGAAATATATAATAAACCTTCGGTAATAACTCGAAAAAACCAGAAAAAACTGAATATCAGAGATGTTCTTGGGCTTCTCCCAAGACACTATAGCCTACTCCTTTTCCATATAAATAGACACACCTAACTCAGAAATGTTGTGTCCCAAAAAGTGAACCATATCAATCCAAAACTTAAATTTTGATATCTTGGCGTAAATACTATTCTCCCTTAGTGCACTCAATATGATTTCAAGATGTTTTCCATGATCATCATGAGTTTTGGAGTACACCAAGATGTCATTAACAAAGACAACTATAAACTGATCCAGATACAGGTGAAATATCCAGTTCATCAGGGCCATGAACACAACTGGTGCATTGGTTAGACCAAACAGTATTACCAGAAATTCATACAACCCGTACCTACTTCGGAAGGCTGAATCAGGTATGTCATAAGGTCTCACCATCAACTAATGGTACTCCAATATCAAATTGATCTTATAAAACACCGAGGAACCTCTGAGCTAATAAAATAGGTCATCTATTCTTGGAATAGGGTATCAGTTCTTAACTGTCATCTGGTTCAACATCCTATAATCAAAAAATTTCCTCAATGATCTCTCAGCCTTCTTAGAAAACAACACTGGAGATCCCTAAGGTGATGTACTAGTACAAAAAACCCGTATAGTTCCACATCCACCACCCCTACCAGTATGGCCCATGGAGCTCAAATGTTGGCATGATATGAGGTAACCAACCCCCTTCATACACTCGGTGTCTACCTCTGACCTCCATCATTATCTGTCTGTCGCGGGTTCCAAAAGAACCTTTGCACATGGTGTAACCTACCTATTACTTGGAACTCGACCGGTGGGTCGGGACACTACTCACGCTTGTGCGCCGGACTACCACACTAATAACATAAGACATGGTCGCCACCTTGAGAAGTTAGACCCCTCTTCTGACTACTCTATGTGCTTCCACTCCACTAAAAGGTTATAAAGTGGAACCTCCTACTATCAGAAGACACACCACTTTCTCACCCAAATGGCTTCACAAGTTCACTACCTGAATATACCTTCAGGTTACCCTATGAGATAAGGGCTTGATCCACCATTTTAGCAATCCTTTTCAGTCAAAATATATTCACCTGAGGTCTGATCTCGTGTCTTAGCCCGTCCTGAAAGTTTTTTGACACAGCTGACTCATCTCCCATCAACTTTGGAATAAATCACCTCTAATCAGTGAAACGAATTGAATAGTCCATCACCGACATTGTCCCTTTATTCAACCTCATGAAATCTACAACCTTCTCTTGCCTCAAGGTTTCTAGATAGAAGTGTTCATGAAACTTCTCTTGAAAATCCTTCCACATCATTCCCTCAACCCACTTTGTCTGAACCGTAATATCCCACCAAATGTTTTCTTGACCCCTCAGTATATAGGATGCTAAATTGACACACTTCTCTAGAGGAGTATCTAAATGGCAAAGAATAGTTTAAATGGAATCTATCCATAACTTTGTTTCTTATGGCCCATAATATTCGGTAAAGGTTAGAGGGTGCTGCAACTGAAACTCTCCGGTCAGCTCAAACATGCTCGAGGCAACCCACCCTGGGTCTTCTTCCATCATCTGCATAAAATGAGAAAATTTCTCCTGGAATTGATCTTTCCCATATCCTTGTATCACCATGTTCTCTTGCTCTACTACTGGAGGAGTGTTCTCGGCAACGTCCTCATGTCACCCAACTGACACACGCCTTCACAGTGGAATTTCTCTATAATTCCAAATATGAGCTTTAGAATGCAGCTATAACATTTTTACGAAGGGGGAAAGGACATATAGGTAGACACATCACTTTCCACAACTGAACTAGTTCACATACACTACCCAAAAAATATCACTCACAACCGGATCACCACCCTTGTCAGTCTCTCCCAAGGCCATGGCTAACATAGGTATCCAATCCACATAATCATAATGCTTATATTTTACATGATTCCAAATAGTTTCCCTATTCCAATTTACCCTTTCCACATGTTAATCCATATTTTATTCTTTTTTAAGCACCATTTTCTCATTAATATTTACCCTTTTTACCCATTCATACAATCCCATTAGGAACAATTTTTCTCTTTACATTCATGAGACAATATGCATCCTAACCATTATATCCTGCACACCCATCCCGTGTGTGTTCCTATAATGATGAATTTCACTTACTTAAATAGGTTCCTAGAATGATGCATGAATGAACCACTTCATACCCTTCCGGCCATGAGATAAATATCACAAAACCGTCAAATAAATCAACAAGTGAATCACCCCATGATGAAATATCATCAAATATAACAACACACAACATAAATAACCAGCCCCTCCCAGGGTGACTTAGGTTTTTCTTTAGTATATGGGTAAACTGATCCCAAGAATGATCTCATTATCAAGGAATAACACTTTCTTAACCTCTACTCTACCATACCCAAGAAATAATAAAGAGAAAATAACTCCTATGATACCACTTTGTAATATCCCCAACCTACGAGCCACTAAACCGGTGCCCTGAGTCAGGTAGTTACCTGACCTCAAGAACACCACTCTGTACACTAGAGGTTACCAACTACCAGTGGGGGTCTAATAGGTATCATGGGTAGACTATACATTC
The DNA here is from genome assembly GCA_963277665.1 of Viscum album. Taxonomy (NCBI): domain Eukaryota; kingdom Viridiplantae; phylum Streptophyta; class Magnoliopsida; order Santalales; family Viscaceae; genus Viscum; species Viscum album. The sequence goes on from OY728161.1 coordinate 1,643,742,145, forward strand.
ATTACCAGAGTAATCCATAATAGATAATAATTTAAATAACAGAAAGAATAGGCAAAATTCGACAACATTCATAAAAAACCAATTCCCAAACTAGGTACAACCAAATAGAACCATAAATATGCCATGCCATGCTACAATGTTAAGTGAATAAAACCCCAAAAGAAAGAAAATAGCGGGATCCCCAAAAATGGTTCAGACTCCACATCTGTAACATCACCCAACATGTCCCATTTCCAACTCAACTCTCTAGCATATGGCTCTCACCCTTATCCTGACCTACAAGCATGAAATCTTCTCGAGTACCCAATGGCGGCCCAGGCATGGTTTGAGTATAACTTATTAAGAACCCATGGGTAGCCCTAATTTGGTCGAGTCATCCTCCTTTAATACCATGGGGATTAAGAGGGGTTAAATTAACCATTTAGACACCCACTACACCACCTCATGTAAAAATCACCATGAACTCATCAAAAGAGGGTAATAATAAAAACGCTACATAAAAAAATCTACACAAAAGCCAAAGGATATAACTTTTAGACCCCCTGCCTTGAATCTATTTACTAAAACTCTCTCAATCAAAGCCTTATATTTCGATTCAACCAACCCTTGAAGCTTTACCCTAAAACTCACCAAAAAAGAAGGGTTTAAGAGCCTCAGATGAAGATTGAGAAGAAATAGAAATCCTAAACTAAAAAGAAAAGCAAGAGGGAGATTAGCCTTACCCAGATCTTTAATCTGCAACCAACGACACTCTAAACAGCCATAAGATGAGGTATATTGATACTTAGAAGCTCTTGGATATTTTGAAGTGTCATTAGGGCTAGAGGAAGAATAAAAGAAGAAAATTCTGAGTTGTATAAGGAATCCCATAATGGATTTTTGTAATTTTTTAGAAGTTTCTAGGCCACATGGTTTACCCACACAACTTTCCAAACCATTCACAAGTCGCATGGAGGCTAATTCCTGCACACCCTTCCTCTCAAATAGTTTTTTGGAATGTACACAAACCGTGCAGATTTCCACTACCCACATGGTCTCCCCTCACACATTTTTGAAACCGTGCACAAACCGTGTAGTCTTCCTAGAAATCCCATTTTCCCCATTTTTCATGTCTCGAACCACTAAAACATACCTAGCCTTCAAAAGGAGTTGTAAAAACACTTAATGAACCACAAAATGAGACTAAAACTAAAAAAATAACAAGAACATACCTTATGGAGAAATCTGAGATCTTATATCATACTTCTAATATTTTCTTCCATATTTTTCAGTATTACATTTATTTTACCCTGATATCATAACATTAAAAAATTATTTAATGTGTAAATCCTTTTCAATTGAATCTTTTTATATACTATGAGTGAAAATTGTCTGATTTTGTATGTTAAAAATTATATTTATCATGTGGGATAATTAATAGGAAACATTGAGTGTTTGTTATATACCAAATGTGAAAGATTATAGAAAAACAATCATAATATATTTATTGTCACTTGAAATATAAATAATAATGTTATTAAAATATGAGATTTAAACATATACAAATATCACATAGAAGTTAATTAATATTCTTTCCGAGGGAAGTACATTTCAATAAAAAATTTCATATGTGTGACTAACTACAGTGCCAATGTGGGCCTTAGAAGCTAGATATGTACACCAAAACTGAGTGAATTTATTGTATCAACATCACCAACGATTGTATTTACTTCATTTTGAGAAATTATGTTTAAATAAAACTAAAAGGTTACCTAAAATTAGTTCTAAAATATCTCTTAATGACTCGATAAATCATTCAAAATAGTAAACTGATGGATTATCTTTACATTATCATGAATAATATGTAGAATTAATTATGATTGATTAATTTAAAATTCCCCTACATGTATCATAATTATAATGGAGGTTATTTTATTAGTGATGAAATATAAGTCAACCACATTCTATACCATCTTCTCACTCATCAAAAACAACCATAAACCCATTTATTTGAATGGTTTCTATAAAAAATATGTAAAAATTACTTTTTTTCATCTTTGGATCCTGTGGAAAAAACATATGGTTAATCGCTATATATATCTATAATAACTCTATTCACTTATAGTGGAATGTTAAGTTGACTATAAACATATATCAACCACTATTGTAATATTTTTGGAGATACTAATATTTGGTTACATTTTTTGTTTTCAATAAAATAAAAAAACAAAGAATATATAAAAATAAATTACGAAACACTAAAAAAAATAAAAAAATTATAATAATAAAATTATATTAGATTTCAAAGTCATATTAGTATCAGTCATTTTCACGCTGATATCATCATTTGATTATTATTTCTTATCATATATGAATTCTAGTATTTAACAATTTGGTATATTTTCTAGAAAATAAATATTCTCCAATAGAGATATAACTAGGATAACATTTAAAATATATTTACTAACTTGTGGACATACATTATGGAATTATAAAGGTTTGATGTTGACGAAACCCCCACTTTTGAATACAAAAATTCATGATTTACCAAAGGAAAAATGTGTCTATACAAGTCTAAAATAAGAAGATAAAGTTCCATGTATTGTGTAAATATTTAATGAAGAGAATAAATGAAACTAAAGAGGTCCCCCAAAATTCTAAACCACCTACCACAAACATGAATTAAATTTTAGAAATAAAGGAGGAGGAAGATGAAATAATATATTTTACTAGAAATAGAGTTACCGAAGTGTCTATTATATATTATCAATTTTAGGTTTCTACCATGGGTGATATAACATTTCATATTTTAGGTTTCATTTTTATGAGGAAAAGGGAAACCCACAATGTGTGTTTCCTTTTTAGGAAAACATACCAACTATACATGAGCTATAGTTGACTAAATAACTACTTACATAAGTATTTTAATCTTAATAGATTATTGGGTGGAAAATCGATCCTTATGGTGAATTTTATTAAAATGATTTATTTTTTCTAGTTAGTTAGTTTTTAATTGAATAATTACCACTATTTAATTTAATCCATTTATCTTATAGGTATAAGGATTATATAGTGTTTAAGAGGTATGTGAGGCTCAATACACTTATAGGAGTTAGATATTATCACACTTTGAGAGTTTATTTCTTGTATATTGTCTACTTCTCCTTATATATTTTTAAATTTGATTGAATATTTGGTACCCCGACTATTTTTCTTCATTGCACATGAAACCTAAACTATGTGTGGAAGAATTGGAAATATAGTACCCACTTGAAACATTTTATTTTCAAATTGAAAAAGTAAAACTTTACTTAGTATTATATTTAATGATTTCATTTTTATATCCTATTTATTTAAAATCATAAAAAAATCAGTATAAATGAATTAATAAGTTATAATATATGTTATAATATAATTAAATCACGTTGGTGGGTTTTTGTGTCTTATAGGTGAATGATTTTAAATTTTTATTTTAAAATTTAATGAAATAGTGGGAACTCCTAGAATATTATTTGTTTTGTTGTAATATCAACTGTTTTTTAAATATGAAAGGGTAATGTGTGTATGAAAAGTGTGTTTAAAAATATAAAAAATAAATAAGAGTTCAAGGAAATTTAATATTCAGTAATACAATGATGCTTCCATTCCTTAATGATCAAAAAAAGTCTTAGAGTTTTATACTGTTGAAATTTCCATGTTTTAGATTACATAAATTCCTATTTTAATAAAATATTGTTTGAGAGTCCACTATCCTCAGTAAATTCTAAGGATTTATAATTAAAAATAACCTCAAGGAATAACCATTGATTGGAATGTCCTAGTTTAAAATATTATTTATTCGTTCTTAATAAGTGTTTTTCATAAAATTTAAGGAAATATTGAAAAATAAAGAGATCTTATAGTGTGTTCCCCCAATCATAAGAGAGAATGGGGGATGTGGCTATACATTTCATATACGATGAATTTAATTTCCAATATCATTTAAACATTTAAGGTATAATTTTAGAATGGAATATCTTGTATTCACATTTATTAACTTCATTTGATATGTGAAGGAATAGAAAGATCTATTTTTTTAGTCTTAATAATCCATAAAAAATTTATGATTTATTATATAAAAATAAATATGAGGATCTATCATTGTTTCTAGTGAATTTCAATAAATTAATGTTTATGTTTATTCTTGATGAGGGGGTTTGATTATCTAAAAATTTACACCAATTTTTTATATTATTTTTGGTCTTATTTGTTGGATTTAATACCAAAATACAATGTATTATATTGATTTGAACATTTTGGGTGTTTAAATATTGATATTAGGAACCATGGAAATTAATCCAATTTTGAATAATTTTTTATAATGAATAAGGTCATTAATTTATAATCATACTTTTTCAATGGTTTAATATATTTTATTAATGGTTTTAATATTGGTAATTATATATTTCTGACTAGTTCATTCATTTTTTTAATTAGATTAATCATTTTTTGATTTGTATTTGTTTTGAATAAAGAATTTATTTACAGATTTATAAGATTACAGTGAAGGTAGAATTATTTTTATAATGTTTTATACATAAAAATTTAAATGAGTGAGATTATAAAAATATTTCATGTGATAGATTTTCATAAGAATGCTTAGTCTAATGGAGCCTAATCCCACAACTACAATAGTGTTACCATCTTGATGTTATCTATGTCTGTAATTAAAAAATATTCATAGGTATAATGACGCATTCAACATCCATTGGAAGAGAATAAACTTATAATTTTTTCTAATGAAGATATCTAATATAGTGAACTCAATATAATATAAGATACAACAAGAAAATATAATATTCGGTAAGCGTTATCATCAGAATAACATGATATGTGACATCCTAAAGGAGACTCAAGAGAAAAAACAAGTAATATACAATATTCAATTCCACACCATGTGTTAATGCTACCTTAGGTAGCCTAAAAGAACTATTTACTATCACAATATATAAGAATTATGAAGAAAACATATCATGTTACCACCAATAATATAGTGTTATAAAACCAATTAACTATGAATCACTTGGAAACTTGAATTAATATTTTCATTTCCTACTGATACTATATCAATATAGAATAAACATAATACATGTAATAAATACCATAAGGGGAGAAATAATATGGTAGATTCATTGATACTATAAAATGTCCATGTGGATAAAATATATAAAAAGATAATCTTTAATCAATTATTTTCACCAAATTTGGAAGTTGGACAAAAAAATCTCCAGATGGAATAATCATGTATGGAAATGGATAATTATATATATTAATCACCTAGAAAATCTTGAGGGAGATGTTGGATTATTAATGGAAGTGTGATCCACATGGAAGTTATCATTTCTGCTACCAAAGACTTGTTTAGATAACATAAATAATGTTAAATGGGAATTACAGATCATGTTTAAAAAATGCTAAAGTAAAACTAGATAAGAGTTCACCTAGACAAAGAACATAAGTATATAGGTTGAGGTTATAGATTTATTGAATCAAAAGATAAGATTTTATGGGTAAGGGACTTTAACTAGATGAATAAATAGTTATATGGAGGTAGATCCCCAAGACTCTTTGCAATGGACTTTTATGATTCCACATCCTTATTATTCATTTTTTTATTAAGATTACTATGGGTCAAAACTGTTTTGAATATGTTTGATATATGGATATTTATTTATTTAATCTACTTTTTTTCAACTAATATGAGTGAAAAGAGTCTGATTCTATCTTATAAAAGTAATTATTATCTTTTTGAACTAGAGAATATATAAAAAGTGAATATAAGTGATGCATGAAGTGTTGAAGATTACATAAAAACATAGGGAATTTATTCATTATCTATTGATAGTGATCTATAAGTGTGACAAAATATGAGAGTTAAATATATATAAATCATACAATATAGATCATTATTTTTCATGGTGATGGATTTATTATTGAGTGATACCTAACATATGTTTGATTGAAAACTACACTAGTCTGGGACATACAAATCTAAACTGAACACCCCATGTGTGAGAGGTGGTGACATCACTATCACCTTTGATTTCATTCAATAAATACTCCTAAATTATATTGATATTAAACTATAAGGGGACCAAAAATCATATTAAAAATTCATTTTAATGTATTTTTAAGGAATTCATATAGCAATTATGGTGTATCCACATGATAATGGCATCAATAATAGGGAGATATAGGTATGACTGGTTTATTTACAATTCCCCTTAAAGTGTTACACCTTCTTTGGAGGTGTGTTTCTTTTTTATTAAATATTTGATAAGAATATTTTATACTAATTTTCCACTTATATCATACACACATCAACCTATTTATTTTTTCACTTTCCAATAAAAACAATAAAAAACACACTCATCTAAACTTCAGAATTTGTAGAATAATTCTCTAATAAGTCAATGAAATTGTGTTATAAATATCTTATACAATTATTTTGGAATGTGTAAGTAACTAAAAATGGAATGAAGTATCACCATAATATCATATAATAAAAAATACCCCATTACAAAGGTGGTTTTCTACTTAGTGTGTTTCTCATTGTTAGAAGAACATGATCAATTGTGATAACTTCACATCAAAACTTCTATTTTTAAACATCAAAATGAACTAAAATAAAATTAATACTCTACAAAATCATATTGATATAGTGGGATTTTCACTAAAAACTCACAATCCTATAAGATTTGTATCATTAATTTTCATCAAAGGATTTGCTTTATAAAACAAAAATGCAATCAATTTTTAAGGGAATGATAAGGAAAAGAACAATGTTTATGTAAGGATTCTAGAGTTTGTTTAGACAGCAATTCTGAACACCCATAAGGAAAAGTTCATATTTAATCACTCAACCGTTGAAATAATAATACTTAATTATATTATATTATCATGACCATTCTAGGAATATCAAGATGAGAAAATTGATATTTATATAATTATATAGGAATATTTCTATAACAATACCCATTCACCATCTGCCACAAAATAATGTAATATGATTTGAAAAAATTTTATATTAAGCATGATTGAAAGATAACATCAAATCAAACAATAATTTTAATTATACTATTCATAGAATCATACATAACACATCCAACATCAAATAAACCACAAACCCACAAATTCGTATCATGTTTCAAACATATGTACTATTTTACATTATGTGAAATTACAACCAACCCCCACAATCCATTATTTGGTGTCTTTGAAGACTAAATATATATTGAAGAACCATCCTATAAAATTTAAAAATAGACTTCACATTAGTTATAAAATAATAAAAATATAGTCTTTAAGCTATGATCTTTCATGGAAATGGGGAATCATGTGAAAGGAGTAATCTCAAATTCTCAGTAATGCAAAAAATATTATCAATGATAAATTGAGAAATTATCCAAAGATTTTAAGAAAGTGACATACATGATCATTAAAAAAATAGAATGATTGATGGAATAAGATCACTTATTTATATGTAGTTATCATGCATATAAATATAGTAATATATTTTACTATTCATTTAAGGTTTATTGCTGGTCAGGGAATGAGAATAAATTCATTTTTATACTTATAATAAATTTTTCTAAAAATTGTTTTTATTCTGTTTTGTGAACTTATTTTGAAATTAATTTCTATAAGATATGAAAATTTATTATGATAAAATCGTTTAAGGATTTTTAATTTTCATGTTTAAAATTTTTAATGAGGCCAATTTAATTTTTTTTCATAATGTATAGTAACAATGAAAAGAATTTATCACCTCAATTAAGGTTAAAAAAGGTTAAGTGGGGGTTAAACTAAAACATATGGTTTAAAATTTCACATAGAAATGACTAAATTTGTTTTGATGAAGGTATTTATACAATTAATTACCTTATAGTTTAATATAGGGTTTTTTTAAAACCACTTTTAATTGAATATTAATATATTATATTTTAATATTTTAAGTAATTACAATTTTTCCACCAACCACACATATACAAGGTCACCATCTAACACTACTTATTCACACATTTTGGTCCATATAATTCATCAAGTAAACTAAAAATATCTTCTTACATTCCTTATAAAATTTCAAGATGTTATTATATTCTTAAAACAACAACCCATGGGTTTATAAGAATATATCCAAAGGATGTTTCAGAAAGAAGTGGTAAACAAATTTATTGAATCTTTTTATATTTATTTCTTATTATACATCCTAAAAATATTCTATAAAATTTTTCACTCGATTAAATTATTATCATTATTGTATATATATTTTTCTAATAATTTTATATAAATTTTATATCTTTTTTTCATCCCATTAAGAAAGATAACATTGTTCGTGCGTAATTGTGGACGACCACCTCCACAAAGCTATGTGATTAATTTTTCATTTGTGTGATTCATGGATGTTTATATGGATGGTTTTAATGAATATATATTACATTAATTATATAATTATTATTATGGAAATATAAATTATTATTTTAATTTATTAATTTCAAATTTTTAAAATGATAACTTACTTGTTCATACGTAAATAGTACCATCTCCACAAAGTTATATAATTAATTTTCCATATTCTAATATATTAATAGTTATAATAGTATATATAATGGATAAATATGATACTTATAACATTAATATGATTTTTTATATTTTTAAACCACATCTAAGGTGGATGAATGGAACTTTCAAACTATAACATTCATGGAAGAAGATCTAGTTTTCCCATGAATGATAATTTTAATGAAAATTTACTAAAAAATGGGTAATTTCACATTATAATGAAAGTTAATGTTGTTGTAAAAGTATTAATATATTTTTATTATATATGTAATATAAATTTAATTTTATTATACATGAGCTTATGAAAGCATATGATGGAATATATGCCTAGAGGTAAATGTTTTTGTTACAATCTTATTTCTTTTTAGGATTATCTATGTCAAATTACCATTAAGAAAATTATATGATACTTTTACTTTAACACCCATAAATTGTATTCACCTCTAGTTATTTATGGTTTTTTCATATTTTCCTTTCATTATATTCTCTTTGGTACATATGTGATTGAGAATTTATTTAAGGGAAGTTAGCCTTATTTACTCTATAGTCGATGAATATTTTCTTCCATGTCCATGTTTATTAAAGTGATTTTAGGAATTTTATTTTATATGATAAAATGATTATTTAAAGTCATTTAAAAAAATATTTGATTCTCATTTCAATATTTTAATATAAATCCTCTTGTCATTTTTTTGAATAAGGTACTTTTGGTATTTTTACCAAAAATTTTACAAGAACATTTGTTTTAATTTTTACCAAATGAAATGATTTACTCACCCTCATAATAGTTCACTGAATTAAATATTCTATTATACATTTACATGGTTTTTTTAAATGAAAATAATTTTCTAAATATTACTTATAATTTTAGTATTAAAGGCATTGAAGTGAATTTATATTTTTCAATATTTTTTTAGATATAGTAAAATGATTTTTAGAGGTATTTCTCATCTATTTCAACATCCTCTAGTGTTTATAATGTGTAATATATTAGTATTTATTAAGGTATAAACTTGTTCAAATTTTGGTTTTAATATCTTTTTTTGTTTAATGAAATGTTTCACATGTGTAATGGGATATTAGGTGGTGTTCCAGGGGTTTGGGACACAAAAAGATGGAAAACTGGGCCAACCTATACAAGGCGCACGATCAACACATTGTTTAGTAAACCATGAAACTTTCCTAGGAAAAACGTGAAGCCCTGGATAGTGGAATTATGAATGATTGTTTCATGGTTATTCAAATCGTACAGAGGTCCCCAGGTAACTGTGCGACCCAACCCTCCTAAGACAGTGTCTTATGTATAGTTTCTGCATGGTTTGGAAAACCATGTGGGTAAACCATGTAGCCCACTAACGTTGGAAAATTTACAAAATTTCTATTCAGTGATTATTATGTTATACTCGATTTTCCTACCATTATTCCCCTATCAACCCTTGTGATGATGTAAAACCCTCAAGAACTTCCAAGGGTATATCTACCTTATTTTTTGGCCTTTTAGAGTGTCATTGGTTGCGGATCGAAGCCCTGGGTAATTCACACACTCCTCTTGCTTCTCTTTTCCATATTAGGGTTTGTAGTTTATCTCACATTTTTCTAAATAACTAAAACAATTTTTTATAGTGGAGTCTAGGTTGGGGATTCGAAGGGTGTCTTAATCCAAATCTAAGTCCACAATTAAGAGTGTGCTCATTATTGGATTTGAGATATGTGGTCTAAAATTTATATCCCATAGTTTTGTTATAGAATTGTGTATGTAAGTAGAGATATTGCTTCTCTCTTGGTGTGAATTTGTTACCTTGAGTATGATTCAGTAAAATTATTTGATAAAAAATGATTTATACCCATCATGGTCTTTGTGGGATGCATTGAGGATGGTTAAAATGATTTAGGACCACCCATGGAGTGTTCTAGCATTCCCAAACATAGAAATTAGAAATGTTAGGTGTAGAGTTGACTTGCGATAAAATAGATCACATATTGAGTATGTTGAATATGTTTAGTAGAGTTGAAAATATAATTTTGATAGTTATTCCTAGGTTTTGATAATGGCATAAGGGGTTGTTTGGTGTGGATTGAAAAACGGTTAATTGGGTTAATTGGTATAGTGTTGAAGGGATTATGAATTATGTTGAAATTCCTAAAAGGATTTGTATATATGGGATTATGAACTTTTTAAATTGGAAATGGATTTTGAATTGAAGAACATGAAAATAGGTTTACATAAGAGAATTGATTAATATGTCTAATGGGTTAACACATGGGAATTATGGGGTATACCTAATGAGATGAATGTAATAATGTATTTATGCTATGTGATAAAAGAATTTCAATTCAAATGAATATGTGGGAAAAAATATTGTGAAATGAAAAATGGTATAAATGAGCTAGTGTATAGTAATTGATGAATATTGGATAATGTATGTGGATTTATGAATATACTTAATAGGTCATGGTAAGAGAGTAGTATTTGGGATAAATGACTATGTAATGTAAATGTAAAATGTGTTAATGGATTATGGAATAGTATTAATTACCTTGTTTTTGGTTATGGATTATGATTGTTATATGTATTGATTGTGTTTTTTAGTGATATGGTTCATGTGTGGTGAATGGATGAATTATCATTTTCACATGGATTGAGGTGTGGGATAAAGTACTAAGGCTCCTCCCATAGGTTTAGTAGGACCGATTCTCCAACTCCACCCAAAATGATTTTTTTGGGAAGTGGATGAAGCTCTGTTCCCCAAATAGTTTCATTTTTCACAGACTGAGTCCTCGAGGTAAGGAAATTATGATGTTGTGATGTAATATCCCTACTAATATATGGACTTTAATTATTCCCTTATGCATAATGATATATTCCATGAACCTTGGTGTTAGTGATGTAAATGAAAAACCTATAGATTATATATTAGTGATGAACTAAGTAATGAAGATGATTTATAAGAAATTTGAACCATGGTTAGTAATAGTTTTGTAAAGATTGTTAAATAGTGGCCTCAAAATTGAATTGAAATTACTTTTGATTTATTTAATACTTTCATGCACTATATGATTAGAATGGATATTTTGTAGACACAGTTGGTGGTAGCCTACTGAGTTTTAATCACACCCTTCTTAGGCCTTCATTTGGTACCCAAGCATATTTCATCATTAATGTTCAGGAAAATGGAAAAGGACATATTCTTAGGAGTTGATTCATGATTTATAGGTTCATGGATGAGGTTCCAGACTCAGAGTCAGGGTCATTTTGGTAATTCCATTGTTTGTATTTATTTTTTGTGTTTGTTCATTTGGAACTATAGTAAGACTTTACATATTTACAGTTGGTTGTGTTTTGTGCCTAGTTTTGGGATATGGTTATTTATTCATGTACATTAGTTATTATATATTCTTTCCTCTATTATATTTATTTTCTTTTGTGGATTACTCTGGTCGAGAGGGTATGGTCTCCCCATGTGACCTTTAGACCTTTGTTATAAGTTGGAAACCTCTGGCGTATGGGGAGGCACGCTTGAGGTCATTTGACAACCTGAATCAGGCACTGGTTTAGTGGCTTCTGGGTTATTTAAGTTACAAAGTGGTATTATAAGAGGTTCTTTTTTTGGGGTATTGTTATTTGGTATAGTACACAGGAGGTTAGGATGTGTCAACACTTGGTAATGAGATCAGGATTAAAAGTATCTAACCCATGCACGAGGGAAAACCCAAGTCACCCATGGTGTGAATTATTATTCATGTTATGCTTTGTTATAGTTGAATGATATTTCACCATTAGGTGATGCACATGTTATGTGATGTGACTATTTTACAATATTTGTATAATGAATGGAATGACATGATTTTGTAAATTCATGCATCGTTTTAGGAACCAAATTATATACGTGTCATGAGTCATGATAGGAACACATGGGATGGGTGTATGGGGAATGAAAAGTAGAAAACATTACACTCATTTGGGAATTTAATAAAAATGGTGTCTAATAAAGGAAATGAAAATAGAGAAATAAAAATAAAATTTAAATAATGATTAAATTATTGCATCTAATTAAAGGTGTAAAAGAGTTAAAATAATTAATGTGGTGAGTTGTGAAATGGAAAATGTGTGTAAGAGAAAAGATTTTAATTGTGAAAGAGGAAATTGTTTATGGAGGTTCTTGATAAAAGACTTCTAATTAAGTAAATTATTTTACCCCATATTGAACATGACCCATAATTGGTATAGTATAAGGTAGTGTTCAAAGTGAGAAGATGACTGTTGTGATTCTATATGCGAAATGGTTTGTTTAAGGTTGATAGTGTAAGATCTTTTCCAGATGTGGTTCAATCCTGTACATCATTCATCAAAGTGTTTGTTGAGAATTTTTTTTTTCGATTTTGGTCATAAATAATGTATATAATTTTGATACATCGAGTGGATTTGGAGTTTAAAATGTGAATGATTGAGTTTAAGTATAGAGGAGTCAATTATGAAAGGATGTGTGGTGTGGAACTTTATGGAAAACCAAGTAGTGGGCATTCCTTGTGTTTTCAATTTTACCCTTGTATGCATGGTTTGGGGAAGTGAGAGTTCCCTAATTGGAGACCTTGGGTTTAGGTTTTAAGGCCTTACTAGTTATGATATTTTATAGGATATGTGCTTAGGGAACACTTGGTGGGTTATTTTCCTTTGGATTTTGAGGATTTGTTTGGTAATGTGAGTGTGGAAACTCTCGTGGGTCATGATTGTATGGGGGGAATGCCAGACCTTAAGGATAATGGATGGGTTTTGGTTACCTTGTGAGTAGGGACCTTGAGAATTTTTATTTGTATTCTATAAATGGTTAAGTGATAAGGTTTATGGTTTGGGATGTGACTGGAGTTGTAGTTATGAATTTACAGTTTTGGGAAAAAAGGGTAACTTCATGGGAGGTTCAACCAGTGATCCTAGTGCCTTAGAATATGAAGCCTAGGAGATGATTCAGAGGTAGAATTGATGCATAATGAGTACCATTATGTTTCAGTAAATGGTATTGTTATTCCATGGTTCTATTGGAAGGTAACCCTACTGCTTGTGGTGGGTTGTAAGGTTTATTTCAAAGGATTGTATCATATATATTACCAACCCATCTATTTGGATGATGATTAATGGGAGCCTAGATGTTGTTTTCAAATGAAAGAGACAAGGGTGACTAAAGCATGATTAGTTTATTTTGTTTTGAAGGTGATACATGAAGTGAGGTTGGTCACGTGGATGAACTAGTTTGTATTGATGGTTTGGTAATTAGGTAAGATGTTGATAATGACTGGGGGCTGATGAGGTTGATGGACCTAGAGGGGTGGTCAAGTGAGTAAGTGGGAATTGGGATATGCTCAGTTGGTGGTTGGATTTTGGGAACTAAATTTGGCGTATGGATGGTAATTGGAAAGTGTTAAACCTTGAGGACTCTAATGAGGTTCAGACGTGGGCACATGCCCGTAATTTATGATTTAGATCAGGATAAGAATCTTTAATTCTCTATGAAACCAAATCAGGAACCATGGTCATACGAGAGCCTGCCACTTTTGATTATTGTTGTGGAACATTATTTGTTGGTTGTTAACTGTTAGGGTCATACCAAAAGATCTCAAGGGGTGTGTTAAATTTAGCTTCACAGAAAACATTGGTTCACAGCTGCTTGGAAGATGTTCCTGGAGTGGTGGTGAGTCTTGGTTGGAAATCAAACTTGAGAAGTGTTGGTTAAGTGCTGATGAGATGTTTGTAGTAGGGAAACCTGATATCATTGGTAGGACATGGTGTCCCATATGGGGAGGTGAAATCAGTAATGGATAACTTAGTGGTGGTGTTATTCAAAAAAAAAAAATTTCGTACCTCAGCTAATGATGATCATTCCCAATATCTTAACTTTGTCTTAGATACGTTGAGATTCTCTGGATTTATACCAAGTGACTTGACGATGTTTTACTTGGATGAGTTACATCAAGGAGTTTACACTCAAGGGGGTGATATATGTGGATCTAGATGATGGAATGCACACCATCAATTATTTTCAGGTGATTTCCTTGGGATGGACTAGGTGTTGACGAATGCCATTTGCGCCATTCACAGAAGTTTATGTGAGTATTGGGTGACATTCATTTCCTCATTTTGGAAAAATTTACACAACTATGTCTATGTTTTGGGGGTCAACTTATGATTGTGTGTGAATCATGGTGGTTTGAATTCCTCATGGAGAGTGATGGTAAAGACACCCCTAAGGTGGGGAGTTATAAGTTAGTCCTGGATGTAGGTAGGATAATGTCGAGTTGATGTGGTGACATTAGGATGCCAATGAGGAACTAGTGAGGTGGACATTGGGTCTCCTAGAGAGGCTTGGTGGGCCTTGATTGTGTTGTTCAATTCATCCAAGTGGTGTAATTGGGATTGGGGTAGTTCTAAATTAATTTTATAAGACCGTTTTAATGTCGTTGAATGGGGATGGTAAGACATGACAACAATTTTTGGAAAGTGAGGTCGGGTTCTATAACTCCAACAAAATTTTTAGACTTAGGTAAGTTTATTTGGGTGTTATTGGAATGTTTGGAAGTTTGAGGGAACCCTGTACATGTGAGGTAGTGTAATTCCAGTGGTAAAGCTAAATGTTCTAGGATGAGTGAGTTGGGGATATCTTGACTCGTCTAGATGTGGGGGATAGATGTGGAAAGTTAAAAATAACCTTTTGTGTATGTTTTGGGGTGAGGTGTTTTTTTGAAATATGGGAATGGGTTTGAGTGAGAACCTATATTTATTTGGTTAGTGTATGAACTATAGGATATCTTTTGTTGGGAATTTTGATGGGGGTAGTGGAGCTCGATGATGGTTTGGGGGGAAGTGATTCTGTGATGGAATAGTTCTACAAGAGTTTAGGTAATGAACTCGGTAGGTGTGTTGGATTACAGTGATTGTATTAAAGTTAGTAAGTGCCCTGGGAAGGTAAAAATGGGGTAGAATACTAACAATGAATGATTTGTGTTCTGGGAAAATCCAGTCGGTGGTGATCCGAACTGATATGGTAAATAGGAATGGGTGTGGTTAGAGTGACTCACCTTATGGTTGATGTTGTAGTGGAAAATGGCCTAAGGGAATGAAACCATATACAAGTGAGGTCAATTTGATATTATTCTTGGAATGGATAGTGTAGGAATGCCCTTATAGGTAGTTTCAACAACAAGGTTGGAGTCTAGTGTAGGGATAAGTCCATATAGATGTTCGGGCATTGTGAGTTGGGAACATTTTAGGTATAATGTAGAAGTTGAGTTGAGATTATAGTGTCTTTCATATATAGTTGGGGTTCCAAAAAATTTATTATTTTGGAGATAACCATAATGTAAAATTGGTTGGTTGATGATGTCATCAGAGTTTTGGGTTAGTGGGACTTAAGTGATGATCATTCGGGTGATTTGGCCTTGATAGTGGTTGTTGGAATAAGTTTATTTAGTTTAGTACCCTAATAATTATTCTTTCATTTGGATGTATTATTATATAATGGGATCATTTGGATATGAGTGGTGTATCAGTTAGAAAGACCTTGTGTTTTCCATGAAGGGATATCAGGTTTTTCTCACTATTAGAGTTTTGGAAACATAGTTAAATGACACCATCTGATTTGGGTCATCAGTTGCAAAGAGGAGAAGACTGATGTGGTTCTGATTGGCTTCTCCATGATGGAATTATTTTTTCTATGAAGTTTTTTTGTATTGTTAAATATTTATTGTTTATTATGTTTTCTATATTATGTTCTAGTGTTTGATGTATGGTTGAATTTGATGTGTCCTTTGAGGAGTATCTGATTCGTGTTGTGGGTTGTGGTGAGGAAGTATTGTGGGGAAAGATCATGCCTCCGGTTAGAATTCTATTTTAGATTTTTAATTTTCAATTAGAAACTTGAAAATGGGAATGGATAATTGGTCATAGTGTGCTGATCTATTGGTTATGAAAGCTCTATAATGCTTGGTAATGTGGCTAGAGGATGAGTTGTTACATGGTGGGGAGGTTGTAAAAATCTTAGTCTTCATGAATGCATTACCTTATTTAAAATTTTTGTTTTAATTTATTTTATTTCGTCAATGAAATGTTATACAAGAGTAAGGGTTTCCTAAGGGGTGTACCAGGGGTTCAGAACACGAAAATAAGGAAAACTAGATCATCTCGTGCAAGGTGCATGGTCAGTGCATGATAATGTAAACCGTGCAGTCTTCATAGGAAAATCATACATCCTTGGATAATGGAATTACACATGGTTGGAACTTGGTTAGTAAAACCATGTAGAGATACCCAAGTAACTGTGCATCCCAACCTTCCTTTGATAGTGTATTGCGCATAGTTTGCACATGGTTCGGGAAACTGTGTGGGTAAACCGTGCGACCCACTAAAGTTGGAACATTTACCAAATTTTCATTCTGATATTTTTATGTTTGAAATGATTTTTCCTCCCATTACTCTCCTATCAACACCCAAGACAATCTATAACTCTCAATATCTTCCAAATGTTCATATACCTTATTTCTTGGTTGTTTGGAGCATTGTTGGTTACAGATCAAAGCCCCAGGTAATTCTAACTCTCCTCTTGCTTATCTTTTTTGAATTAGGGTTTATAGTTCCTCCCAAATTCTTTTGAATCCCAAAAAGCCTCTTTTTTATGGTGGAATCTAGGTTAAGGCTTCAAATGAGGTTTGAATCCAGATCTAAGGCTACAATTATGAGTGTTTTCATCGTCAGATTTGAGATAGGCAGTCTACAAGTTATATCCCATAGTTTTGATATAGATTTGTGCATGTGTGTTGGGATATTTCTTCTTTTTGGTTGTGAATTTGTTACCTTAAGTATTATTTAGTAAATTTTTTGGATAATTAATGATTTATACCCCTCATGGTCCCCATGGAATTCATTGAGTATGATTATAAAGATTTATAGCCTCCCATGGGGTGTAACGAAATTCCTAAACCTAGAAATTTGTAAAGTTAGGTGTAGAGTTGACTTCTGTTATCATAGATCCCATATTGAGTATGTTGAATATGTTTAGTGGAGTTGAAAATAGAATGTCTATAGTTGTTCCTAGGTTTGGATAGTGGCATAAGGGTTTTTTTTGGCATGGCTTGAAAAAGGATTAATTGGGTTAATTGAGATAATGCTGAATGACTTATGAATTATGTTGAAATGTTTAAAAGGATTAGTATATATGAAATGATGAACATGTTAAATTGGAAATGGATTTTTAATTGAAGAACATGTAAATGAGATTACATAAGGTAATTGATGAATATTTTGAATGGGTTAACACATGGAGATTATGTGGTATACTTAATGGGTTGAATGTAATAAAGTGGTTTTGCTACATGATATATGAATTGTAATTGAAATGTATTAGTAGGAAAGTTCATGGGAAATGAAAAATGGGATAAATGTTCTAGTTTATGGTAATTAATGAATGTTGGATAATGTATGGGGACTTTTGAATATACTTAATGTGTTAAGGAACAAGAATGGGATTTGGTCTAAACAACTGTCTAATGTAAATGGAAAATGTGTTAATTGGTTATGGAATAATATTAATTCCCTTGTTGTTAGTTATGGATTATGATTATTATCTGTATCGGTTGTGTTATTTTGTGATATGGTTTGTGTGTGGTGAATGGATGAATAAGCACGTACACATGGCCTGCGATGTGGGAAATGGACTGAAGATCCTCTCATGGGTCAAGTTGGACAGATTATCTAACTCCACCTACAATTCATGGGTTAGGGAAGGGGATAAAGCTCTATTCCCCTAATAATTGCATTCCACTTCGACTGAGGCGTTGAGGTGAGGACATTGTGATATTGTGATTTATTATCTATAGTGAGATAGGGACTTGAATTATTTCCTTATGAAGAATGATATATTCCATGAACCTTTATGAGAATGAATTATATTCCTAACCCATGGATTACATGTTAATGATGAACTAAGTAATAAATATGATGCATAATGAATTAGAACCATGGTTAGTAATTAGTAAGTAATGATTATTAATTAGTGGCCCCTAAATTATTTCTTATTTACTTGTCATTTATTTAATACTTGAATTCACTATCTATTTAGACTATTTATTTTGTAAACACCACTTGTGGTGGAATTCTGATTTGTACTCACACCCTTCTCGGACTGACATTGGGTACTTTAGTAGATTTTATGCTTATAGGTTAGGAAAATGGAAAGGGCCTTATGCTTGGGAGTTGATTCATGCTTTATAGGTACATGTATGAGGTTCTATACTTAGAGTCAGAACCATTTTGGGTATTACACTATTTTTCTTCATTTTGGGGTTTTGTTCACTTAGCACTATAATATGACAAGACATATTTACTATTGGTTGTAGTTTGTGCCTTGTTTTAAGAGATGGTTATTTATGCATATCACTTGATTATTATATATCATTTCTTCAATTTTATTTATTTTCATACATGGATTACTCTGGTATAGAGGTTATAGTCTCCCCAAGTAACTTTTAGACCCTCATTGCTAGTTAGAAACCTATAACTTATGGGGAGTTGCGCATGAGGTCATGTGACGACCCAGATCAAGGAACAAGTTTAGTGGATCCCTGGACTGGGATGTTACATTATTCTTCACTGAGGATATGATATAATGATTCCATCCGTGTTAATTATTTGGAAAAATTATGAATATGTGATGATGAAATTATTATGAATCCCAATTATTTTCTATGGGGTTTTCAATGTTGAATTAATGATTATTTTTATCAACTTTTGGGAAAATATGTATGGTATTCATTATATGATGGGTGGGTTCATTAAGGAATTCCAATTTATTGGGTTATTATTTATATCTCATGAAAAAATATAGTCTAGAATGGGGAGTGAACATAGTATAGTAAGGAACTCATTTCACTAGAGAGTATTGGGAGTGAATCTTGATGATAGAAATGATGGAATATAGAGTGGACCCAATCCACTATGCGATTTTGTCCACTATGATGGTATTTCAAGTGAGTCTTTACTAATGAAATTATTTTCTATTATTATTTTTGTTCAAAAAATTACTATGTCATATTATTATTCTTTTGATATGCTCTTATGGATCATGGTTGATGAATGATGATTCCTCAATCATATGAATCACATATTTTAAATTGTAAAGATTCATACCATGACTCGTGATTTGTTATCTATGACTGATTAGGTATGAAATTTGAAATTTATAATAATGATCTCATAACCTTATCCATAACCTATTCTTTCATATGATAATATGTTTATATCTCCCATACTTAACCTTACAGGGTAGCTGAACTCACCCTTTCTTATGTGTCCATTTTCACAAGGTTATGGAAAATAATTTTAACTAATAAATGTATATGGGTAATATGAGAGATAACCATTTTAAAATATGTTGAAAATCTTTTGAAATAAAATTTGATTATGTATCAGTCTCTAATTACACTTAACCATTACAATCCCTTGTCATGTGTTGTTGTTAAATATATTGAATATTCATATAATATGATGAAATATTTATGTACGTTGTAAGCATGTTACAACAATTGGAATTAAAGAATAGTTTTTTTTATTTTTAGATATTAAGATAAAATGAATCTAAATATATATACTAAAAAACTTATGAATAACTAAATGTGATATAGAGTGAACTAAAACATGTTATAAGTTGATAATAATGTATCAAAATTTAGTACATCTCATGAATTATTTCTATAATGATATGATTTATCACTCATATTATTCTAGATTGATAATTACACTATGATTTTTGGATTTACTCGATGGATGTATTAAGGAGTAATTGTGTTAATAATGAATGTGGTGGAAAATTTAGTGATTACACTCTTAATAAATTGAATGACATGAGAGATATAATGAAAAATATTATTATCATTCTCATGAAACTCTCTCATTCCAAGAATTATATTAATAATTAAAATGAGAAAATTTTGGATAAATTCATCATTGAGTCATTAGTGAGGCAACATCCACCATCTTTTAATGCATCATTTGATCCACTTGTTTCCAATAGATGGATTAGTACCACTAAAAAGATAATTTATACTCCCCAGTTCTTAGAGCCAGAAAACATTTTAATGGAAGTGTATCATTTGGAAGGCAAAGTAGAAAAATGGAGGAATATTACTATGAAAATTAGGAAAGGTGTAGAAATTTAATACATTAAATTAGATGATTTTAGGAGGCTATTTTTCAGTTTTTACATTCCTTGAACTCTTGACACAAAAATGGTAAAGTAATTCCTCAATTTTAAGAAAATGGTTGAAGAATTTATTAGTACCTATAAGGATCATTTTATAAGGATTGTGTGGTATGATTTTTGTTTTATCATTGAACCTAAAAGAAAAATTAATCAATTTTTTAGTGGCATAAAACCATGTCCCAAGATGACTCCAATCATATGAAACTTTAGTAGCTAAGAAGATTTATTTTTCTGTTGTCCTAACATAGAACTAGAGATTGAATATTACCATAAATATCATTTTTTTGAAGTAAATATGAATATAGAGTTTTAAGGAAATTAAAATAATAAATATATGGAGTAAAGAAATAGAGTCATCGTTTTATGCCAAATGTGTGGAAAAAAGCATGGGGAAATTGTCTCCAAGGGACTTGTAATGGTCCGAACCTTTCAACCCCTACTTTGTAGTAATTGTGGTTGTTGAGGTGTCTAGAGGATTTTCCATGGTGTTTTGAGTGTAGAAGGAATATATGTAACTACTAATTCATCTCCAAGGATTTATATATCATGGATCTCTGGTTACTCCATGGAAAAGTGGTATCTACGACATGGAGAGGCCAGTTGGGGTGTTGAGGGTCGAGAATAGGTATTTTGTTATATTTCTAAAATTAGTGTATCTACAATGTGATTCCTTAGCTACACTATGGAATGAAAAAAACTTTAGGATGGATATGTTGACTGAGGTGTAGTGGTTCAAGGTGGAGTTTTCATCAATTCTTACATTTTTTGCATGCCTGCACATTAATCAAGGCTACAACATAGGCCTTTCTTGGAAATTAGTTTATATGGTGTGGTGGATTTCACTGTGTAACATTCTTCTTCATATTTTATCATATATGAAATGTTGATATAGCTTCAATTATTAAAGGCTACTTTGAACAGCCGGAATATGATTTGGCCCCTCCCCTTTTCACCATAGTCTTTTATTTTCAGCAATTCTACAACATAATAAAGGGGGATGCTTTATTGTCTTTTGTTTTGTAGAACACCTATAAAACTCAAAATCAGCTCTAACCCCCTACCTTTCCTGACTTTCTTCTCTATTATTGGGTGAAGAAAGTACATTAAAAGGATGGATTTCAACCCCCTTTTAGTGTTCTTTAACCCCATCCTTATGAGATTGATATTTGGTTGGTTTAGGTAAGTTCCCCCTCTTTTCTTCTCCTAATTTCTCCCTCTTATTTTTCCAGAAGAGGTCACTGTTGAGGGAAACATACGGTTTTAATGATGTTTTTGTAAGAAGATATTATGGGGGTATCATGTTTATGACTAATTTAGGTGTATTATTTTTTGTGGTGCTTGGTTCTGGTCTAGATCTTGTTATAACATTGTGAAGTGGTTTAAAAATCTTCATTTGAGGTAGGAGATCCTTCATTTATTAACTTGTTATTTCATTAAGGAGGTGTAATAATCTTTTTATTTTTGGGGAAGATAACATGAACTGAACTAAAAAAGGTAAATAATTGGTTTAATATAAATGTATGGTTTGGGGAATAAAATCATATGTTTTACTAGATTTTATATTGCTGATATTGTTATTTCACAAGAATAATACCTTTCAAAAAATCATAGCCATTGGGGGAGCTTTTATCAATGAGGTTGTAATGACTATTGAACCCTTGTTGGGTCATTTTTTGTTATCACCTTTAACAAAAGTGGATAATCACTTATATTAGTCTAATAACTTTGTTAAACATGGAAAAAATGATCCATGTGAGAATATCCTTATAAAGTAAATTGAAATGTAATGGATTCCTTTGATAAATTTTAAATAATTTGTGTGATGTTGATGTGTGTTTGTTTTGTGTGGAGGTGATGTGTGGTTGTAATATAAGAGAGTATGTGAGGATATGCAGTTATGATATGTAGATGATATGATGGGTAGTGGTTGTGATTTATAAATTGTGATAGTGGTGATTTGAAGTGGTGGGATTATAGGGCTTGTTATAACGAGGAGGATGGTCAGTTTTGTTCTGGTTTATTGTGATAGATTCCCAGGTATTAATAGAAACAAATTGAAAATAACGAATTGAAAGGGCATGAGTCGAATTAGTTAATTAATGATTCAAATAATAATCAAAGTTTGATTAAATGTGATGGATGTTTAATTGGGAAATATAGGCAATGGTTAATTAAAATATTTTTAATGGGATATCAATAAATTGTATTCACCTAAAATGAAAGTAAAAATGATGTTTGTGGCTTGTGTATTTCTTGTGTGGTGCTATGTACTTAGCAGTGGACCTGAAAGTGGAAGTTATATTAAGGCTTGGTTGTGATGTTGTGAGTTGGTTGAAACTCATGTTGTGAACCCATAGATTAGTCTTGTGTGTTGATGTATATATATCTTTTACATTCCTTGTAATTTCTATACACACCCCACACATATAGAGAACCATGTGCCAAAAACCAATTGTGTTGGGGGGGGGGGGGTTCTCAATATCCTAGTGGCAAGGATGGATGACTCACCCCCAGATATTCCCCAATCTCCATTATAGGTTACATTGATATGTGGGAGCTATAATGGACATAAGTCAAAAGTTCACTGTGGTGAGGTTTTATGAGATGGTTCATGGTGGGGGTCATGCATGGTAGGAGGAGGGTATGGGGTTAATATCATTCATGTTCAGAATACCATAATATTTTGGTCATAGATGTGGTTGAGATGTAATAGAATAGGCCGAGTATTTATAGGTGATATGTGATGTGATGGGACATGTATCCATTGGTGAGAGGTGATGTGATGCGATAGCATAGGTGTCTTAAGGTGAGATGTGATGTGATTAACCATGTGTCTTTATGTGAGATGTGTTGTGATGGACCATGTGTTCGCAGATAAGATGTTATACCGAAGATAATGAAATTATATGATAAACCTAATTTGGGTGGGAGATTAGAAAATTAGATGGAAATATGTGTGTGGTATCCTTTTTATCAATATGATTCTTATTATGTTATTATACATGGATTCATTATTTGGTGACCATTCCATGGTGAGGATAAGATTTGTTAATTGAGTTTTTTAGGTGGTGTTGGTTCTTCTATTTGATCACTGGTGCATTATTATGCTCTTTTCACATGTGATTGAGAGAATTTAGGTATGATCCTACCAACTATACTAATATTATAACCCCATGTATTTATAAATTGTTTTTCAGATTTCTAGGAGGGATTCATTGACCATGAAATAAATTTCTAGTTTGGGCTTTGGAAATGTTGGTGAGTCACTAATATAAAGAATGTTTTACGTATTTATTTTGATAATATTGTATTTTTTTATTCTATACATTAATTATGGGATGGTTTTAGGTTAAATTTTATGTCATGGATTTTCTGGCGATTGATTAATAATATCTCCTAATTTTATAATATAGACAATAATGCCTTCCATATGTGTGATTTTATACCCAGAGTGCTAGTCATCAACCCATGGCTTACTGGGGGCATGAATTGGGGGTCATTATCCTTATTTCTTCATTTATGACGTAGGAGGTGAATCTTTGAATGGAGGTGTCCATGATATATTGGTATCAAAGATTTTGGTTGAGGGATATGATATATTTTAGAGTTATACACAATGAGGATTTCATGTGTTGATAAGGAAAAAATTTCAATTGATCATCGTGCGTGACATAGGATAGGGAATACCAGTTATGGAATGGGATTTTAGGTTCCCCTGTGATCCAATGTAAGGAATCTAATATTTCAGAAATACCAAGTAAGGTGACACCTCTTGTATAGTAGAGACCTAGAAGCTATACATGAATCATGATTACCCCTGATCTTATTTTAATTGAGTGGTTTGGGGAATTTAAAATGTATTCAATGAATCATAATGAAATTAAAAACTATTGGGATTAGTAAATCCTTATTTTCCATTCAGTTATGGGTCATAGTCATCATCCATGTGTGGTTAACGAAGTAGAGGATCAACATGATGATCCATTTGATCACTATAGGGTTGATCTAGTTAATAAGGATGATCAGTGGTAGATGATATTACTCTCTATTCAGTGATATAATTTGGTAAATTTTGAGGTCATCATTTCTGATATGGATATGGGCTACTGGTTAGAGGATCTTCAGATCTCCTTCAGTTTTATTTGAGACCTAGTGAAGTACTGGGTTTTGTTGGTGGTTAGTCAGATGTGAGATACAATGCATTAGTGGTTAGCACTGTGTCATGGTGATAAGAAGGTGGTATATGTTTTATGGGTCAACTTTTAGAAAAAGTTCTAAGAGTACTTCCCCTCATCGACAATGAAGGTAGTAAAGATATAGGATATTATCTCTCTTTAGTAGGGGGTTATCTATATGAGATCATAGAATCAATTTCAAGGATTTTTTTTTGTTTCAATCAGAATCTTTTTCCTAATGAGGATCCTTGAGTGTGGAATCTTGATAATACATTTCATCCTTATATTCAATATTAAGTTACTCCCTTTATATTTCCAATGTATTTATAAGTTCATAAGAAGTTATAGGTGATAGATATTATGTAATCATGAGGATTTTTACTAGGAGAGGGGAACCTATAGGGTTCCTTGAGGAACAAGGTTTTGAGTGGAAG
This sequence comes from Viscum album, assembly GCA_963277665.1. Lineage (NCBI taxonomy): Eukaryota > Viridiplantae > Streptophyta > Magnoliopsida > Santalales > Viscaceae > Viscum > Viscum album. Next base: position 1,643,767,576 of record OY728161.1, read on the forward strand.
ATATCAAGCCCTAGGGCCTTCGCAGTTTTGACTCGCATGGAGTTGACCTCAAAACCTTCCTTTTGGTTATCTAATTCCAGTGGTTTTTGATTTTTTCCTTGGGAACTTTTCCTCGTGTGATTTGTTTATGGGATCCATCATCATCATCATAATAAATGCATAGTTGTTCTTGGAGAATAGTTTAGTGGAAGTGGTTTGGTTCCAAATCACCTTCAGTAGAAAACACTAGAGAGGATGTTTCAATAGTAGGGTATGTAATACTATGCTATTTCAATAGGAGATAAAATAGGTAGAGGTCTAATTTAAGATTTTACTCAACATTAGTGACCCTAATCTGAACATTTCTATTGAGGTGGTCATCAATAGAGAGGTATAAGAGTTATACATGGTTAGTTTCATGTATTGTGGGTAGTATCACTAGAGGGGATAGAGATTGTTATAATATAATTAGTTTATTATCTAGATTTTTAGGCTTTTTTTGATTCAATACCTTCTCACTCCATTGATTCACCCACTATTTTTCATGTTCTGGGACTAGAAATAGGGAGAATTTTAATGCCCCTAATGATGAATATTCCAGTCGAAGGATAAAACTTCTTGTACAATGTGGGAAGGGGTATACACTAATGATTGGGCCACATCAATCATGGTAGGATCTTTTCTTGTTAAATATGTTTTAGTACAAAGTTTTTCTTAGAATCAATTAGTTGTATTCTATGAATAATATTATTGATGGATTCCAAAGAAGAGTTGTGTTATTTGACGTGAATGGAAATTGTGCATGGTTATCACCTGAGATTTTTATACCTTATTTATTTGATGAATAAGTTATCCATGGAATCTATAGAAACTAATATTGTAGGGGTTCCTAGGGATTTCATGGAGTTTATAGATTCTTTTATTGAAGAGGTTGTAATTTTACACCCTCGACATGATCTTGAGTTCAGGATATACTTGTTACCTGATGATTTTTATGTTTTTATGGATCCTTGGTGGATGATACCCTTTAAGTTGTAGTATATGAGGATTCAGATGGATGATCTGAGACAAAAGGGTTTCATCTGGTTGAATGTCATTGTGGGTTTCTATAGTGTTATTATCTAATAATATGGATGTTAGTTATAAGTTATTTATATACTATTGGAGGTTGAATTAAGTTATGATCAATAATTTTTACCCTCTTTAAGGTATTTAAGATATTTTTGAAAAGTTGTTGCGAGGTAGTTGTCTTTAAAATATTGATCTGTGGTCTCGATATCACCAATTGAGGGTGAATGGGGATAATATCTTGAATAATATCTTTAGATGCAGGTATTAGAACTTCAAGTTTGTGTTCATTCTGTTCAGTGTAAAAAATATTCTATTTTCATTTATGAGTATCATTAACTCCATGTTTCAGTAATTCATAGACGGGTTCATAGTCATGTTTATTGAATACATATTAATCTAATCTAAGATAAAGGTGGACCATGCCGATAATCTTAGATATTTTTTTATATTCTTCAACCCCAGAAGCTCCATAGAACGTTTTCCTTGTGTATGTTCTAGACATGAGAGGTGAATTTCCTTATGTATATGGTGTTCTATTAAGGTGTGGCTACAGACACATCAACGATGGATGTAGTTATTTCTTGGTCACCATCCAAGAATGTGGAAATGTTTTACATCATCCTTAGTCTTATAGGTTATTACTAGAGGTTCATATTCGATTTCTCATGGATTGTGGCCTCATTTAGAGTATTGAATAAAAAGGGACATGATTTCATATAGATTGATTAGTTTTATGTTTCCTTGGGAAACCTAAAGTGGAAATTGTTTAGTGTTCTTTCTAAAGTTTCCAGAGGAGGGGGAGATGGTTGAGGTTTTCTATGAGTCTTCCTATCTGGTCTTGGGATGCATCATGATGCAAAATAAATAGGTGATCTATTATAGGTCTAGGCATTTATTCCCCCATGAGTGTAACTATTACTCCCAAGGTCTTGAGATATAAATATTTCCCCCCTAAAACTATGGTTACATTACCTAATTGGGGGACATTTTGTGTTCTCCATTGATCATAACAGATTGAGGTATATCCATTATCATCATGATCTGAATATTCAAAAAATGTGATGTATAAAGTTTTTTCCGGACTATTACTTTGAGATCTCCAACACCCCAAGAATGGGGATTTTCTTGGTTGATTAATTGAGTAGAATGTTTCTTAAGGATGTTTTTATAGAGCCTGTAGATTCATTTTGGAAGATAGAGGAGTTGTAATCCCTATACCTAGGTGTGTGGGTGAATGAGGGTGGATGTTTCTTATTTCAAATGATAATGTTGTATTCTCTGATAAAGAAGGTAAAGGAGTCTTACTGGGGAGAATATAAGGTAGAGGTGATGCAAAATTGTGTTTGACATGGTGATGCTCCAGAGGGATGGTCAAAACTTGATGTTTTTAGGGGGGGGGTTGTTTGTTCTAGTTTCAATATATGAGGTAGTCTTTTATTCCTTTCATAGATTACCTTTTGTGATACACCCAAGAGTATCTAAGTTATACCATGGTTTGAGGAAATAGTTTTGGTGGCCTTGGCTGAAAAGGAAAATATTATAGTTTATAGATCTGTGTTTAGTTTTCTAGTTGGTAAAGGTAGAACACCATGTTCCTGAAGGGTTATTCTAGCCCTTGGATATTCTTGAGTTGAAAAGGGAATAAATCTTGATGGAATTAATCATCGGTCTACCCCAATATTTGGGAGGATGTAATGTAATATGGGTAATCATGGATCAATTGATGAAATTGACCCACTTCTTAGTGATCAATTAGTTTGACACCATGGATGTTTTGGAAAGGAGGAAAGTGGATGAGGTTGTGTGGATTCATAGATTTCCAGGAATCATTGTCTTGGATTTATATTCTAAATTTACCTCACAAACCTGGAGAGGATTGAAAAATGATTTTTTACTCTATTTCACCATATAAATACTTTCCTCCCACAAACAGATGAATAGATAGATAATATTATCAAGAATAAGGAAGATATGTTTTAGGATTGTATCTTAGACTTCATCAGACATTAGGAAAAGTAATTTCCTTTGATTGAGTTTTTTTATAATTACAGCGACCACTCATCCATCAGTATGGACATGTTTAAGGATTTTTATGAGTGACCATGTTGTTCACCATTATATAGGGATGAGTATGGGGAGTCATTTTTCTTAGTCCCCATGTGGTATAGAAAATGACAGAGAAGGTTCAAGTTGTTTGTGAGAGGAAGAAAGTAGTAAAATATTAGAATAAGTAATATGCTGATCATAATAGGAGGCCCTTAGATTTCAAGGTTGTAGACCATGTGTTCTTTAAGGTTTGTTCATGATGTGGGTAGTGGAGGGTTGATAGGGGAGTTATATCTAGACCGATTCTGTTGGGAGTTTTGAGGTTTCAGAGTATATTGTAGAGGTGTCTTATCTGCGGGAACTCCTGAAATGAGTAGACAGGATTAATTATGTCTTCTACATCTCTCCACTTCATCATTATCTTCACATCGAATCCCATGTTATTGACTAGGTAGAGTTATATATCTTGGATGACATGATGTATATGGAGCAACTAGTAGAGATCCAGAATCAATGGTAGTGAGTGATGCATATATAAAACATTCCTTTGGTTTTTGTGTTGTGGAGGCATAGTGGTCTGGTGGAGAATAATTAAGAGCTTAAAACAATGATTCATGCCTAATACTCAGAGTTTTTGTGAATTTTGTCTTCTTTTTCTCTTTCTTATTGGCATGATGTTTTAATTTTTTTATAAGATGTGATTTTACTTTATAATAATGTCTGATTAAATATTTTAGCATATCAATATGGGAAAACCTAATTTTTAATCAATATATTTTATACTATTACACATATTAAAACTATGTGAGTAAGTCAGTGTCATCAAAATTGGATAATAAATTTATGTAAATGATACAATTACTTTATTTGTGTATTTGGGTTCTTATTGTGTGATGGTTGTGGTGAGCATTGGCATGGGATATGTAGAAGAATATATGGGGGAATAGATGGTTATGTGAAAAGGGGGTTGACTGTGGATGGTATAATGATGTTGTAATGTGGTTTTGATGGACGTTTGGTGGATGATTTTAACTGGGGTAGGTGTGTTTGGTTAGTGGTGGTGTTTATTTGTCATGGGATTATTTATAGGTATATAATGGGATTATTGTTTATAAATTTTACCCCTTCTCATTTTCAATTATAGTTTTGATTCTTGGGGATGAGTATATTTTTAAGGGTATATGATGTAACATTATGAACCTTCTAATCCCTTACATTTTTGGTAATTAAGGTGGTGGAGTTGTGTAGAGGGGTTTCTAAGGAGTTTAGAAAAAGGAGGAGACGGATTTGAGATTTCATATCAGAGGGTTCCTACAATGTGGAGCCTTATCTATGTCTAGACAGAGAGGCGGATGTAGTGTGGAGAGGTTTACTACAACCTAAATTCTTTGGAATATTTTTTCGATGATACTTCTAAAATCGGTATAACTACAGTGTGAAGCCTAGATACATCATGTAAGAAAGGCAGATGTGGTATGGGTTGTTTGGTTATAGTGTAGTGGCTCATGGTCTAGTTTTCAGTAAATCATCCATTTTTAGTGTGGTTGCATCATGATTAAGGGCTACATCATAGGCATTTATTGGTGAGTAGCTTATTTGATGTGGTGGTTTCCATTGTACAATGGTCTTCTTCATATTTTATTAGATTTGTGATGTAAAGATGGATGAAATTATTTGTGGATTCTTTTACTAGATAGGATACAATGTGGTCCCTTCCCTTTATGCATCAGTCTTCTCTTTTTCCTTAATTTGGTGGCTTGGTGAATGGGTCTACACCATGGTATTATGATTTATAGACCACCTATAATACCAAAAATACCCTTGAACATTCATACTCTCTAGAATTTCTTCTCATTTCTTGGGCGACCTAGGTGCATACACAAGAAATTGTTCAACCGCCTTTCAGTGTATTTCAACCCTAAAGTTATGAGATTGGAATTTAGTGGTTTTAGGTAAGTTACCCCTCTTTTATTCTACCTATTTATCAGTGTTGTTTGTCTAGAAAAGGTTGTTTTTTAGGGGAACTTACTGTTTTAATGATATTTTGGTAAGAAGCTTATCTGGGATACTATGTTCTAGGATAATCGAGGTGTCTATATTTTTTGGTGCTTGTTGGTAGTCTCACTATCATTATATCCTCATGAAATAGTTTGGAAATATTTATTTGATGCATGGGATCCTTTTTTTCTCATCCAGTTGTATTGTTCATGAGGGGTTATGATATTTTAATCATTTTTGAAGAGTGTATGCACTCCTAATAAATATAAAGAATTTGTTTAATTGAAATTAAATTGAAAGGATAATGAAATTTCATGTTTTCCACCTTAGATGTTGTTGATATCGTGATTATAGAGGCTTTATGCCTTTCTAAAAATAATGTTCATTGTGGGTTTTTTGTACAATGTTTTTTGTGACTATAGAACCCTTATTGTGGGGTTGTCTGTTATCACATTGAATAGAAGTGGATAATTAATTATATCTGGATAATAAATTGGTTACACATGGAAACTCCGGTTTTTTTGAGAATTTCATTGAAAGGTAAAGTTGAATGTGATGGATGCCAATAAAAAATATGGAATAAGTTTTGTGATGATTTTACATTGTCGTGTTGTGTGGTTGTGATATGGGTGTAGATGTGATGATATGTGGTTATTATATATGGATACTTTGATGGGATGTGGTTTTTATGTGGTTATTTAAATGAGAATTGGTGATGATGTGAAATGGTGGAAGTGTGGGAAAGGTTTTCTTGGGGAGGATGGTTTGTTGTATTGTAGTGTATTGTGCTAGTTTCCCAGGTAGTAATGGAAAAAACTAGAAAATGATTAATTGAAATGGAATGAGATTAAATGTTCAATGAATGATCGAAATAATATGATAAGTTTGAATAAATTTTCTGGGCATTTAAATGTGAAATTAATTGTTTAGTTAATTAAAATGGGATGGTAATTGAAAATTTGGAAATTGGATTAACCAAAAATGAAAGGAAGAATGTGGTTTTTGGATTATAGATTTCTTGTGTGGTGTTTTTCATTTAGTGGTGGTACCATAAGTAGAATATGTAGTGAGGATTGGTAGTGATTTTGTGATTAAGTTGATACTCCTTTTTATGAGCCTAAAGGTTTGTCTTTATTTTAATTCATATATTTCTTTTACTTTTGTGGTGATTTCTATATGAACCCCACCCATGTAAAGCACCATGAATCCATAAAAAAATATTGTTGGGGGTGTTTTTTCCAATATCATGATTGTGAGGATGGATAGATGGCTACATGAGATTCCCCACTCTCTCCTCCAAGAAATGTAGACATGAATAGGCTATGATGGCCAGAAGTCAAAAGGTCACCATGGAGATATCTAATGAGATGGGTTATAGTGGGGGTTTTTCATGATTGGAGGAGATCATGAGGTTGATGTTGTAATGACACAGTGTTTTCCAATGGAAATTCCTTTCTTATAAATATTTCATAAAATCACATGAAAACACAAAATAATGAACTACTAAGTGCTAAGTGACCTTTAAACATAAGTTTGTCACTTCTATATTTCGAATTTCAAAAATATTACATACATGGTTGCAATCAGCAAGTTATTTGAAGTCCGATAAGGAAAAAAATAATTTTTTGTGAATAGTAACCTACCCTTATGAAGAGTGATATTCCCTAATGAATAGTAACCTTACTTATGATAGTATAAAAATAATATTCAAGTTAAAAATATGATATACCTATATATTAGAATAAGTAAATGAATGTTTTAAAACTGGTTTTCGATAATAAATTATGATTTTGATTATATATTAAAATACTAATATATAGAAAATTATTTTTGAAAAATGGACTTCATTTTTGGATTCTAAACGTCGAAAAATTGATAGGGTGAATTTTTGGGATTTTCTGAAATACTTGATTTTTTATGAATAGTGAAATACCATAATTTACAAAAATAAAGATAAATAAGCTAAATGTAGAGTATTACATGATTTTATGCTGATGTAAGACCAATTGGTTTAGGATAACATGATAACATTACTATTCTTGGCCATGGAAGACTCACTATTACTTATCTTGTGGGGAAATAATAAATTAATGAATTTTATATTGAGAAATCCCCTCGCTCCTCCACTATAACCCCCCTCCCTCCATCTTGTCTTCACTCCTCTCAAGCCTTGTGCCTTGCCAATATTCTACCCAAATATCTTCCCAAGAACCTCCCCCATGCCCAAAATCTCCTAGCCTTTTCAAAATACCGAAACCTCTCTTCTTAAGAGGTTCTCAAAGGAGGAAGTCTCAAGAGGTAAATTCCACTTTCCAATTCCTTAATTTCATTTAAGTTATTTTCTTTTTGTTTATTTCCTCACCTCCCTTCACCATAATATTATGATAAATATAGTAAAATACTTGTAATTTAATGTTTTAATGCTAATGGGATATTTCTTTATCTTCTATCCTTTCCCCACCATTTATTTGAAAGAAATGAAAGCACCAATTGAGATATGCTAATTTAGCACATTTAAGGACAAAAGTTTATCAATTTCTATTATAATATTTAATTATGGTAATGAAACCATTTGTGTTATGGTTGAACCAGATTATTATATATGTAATATATCCTATTTTTAGTTCTTTAATCCTTTTGTACAAATGATATTAAGTTATAAAGAAAATCATGTTCTTTGTAATCAAATCCACCGATTAACAAAAACTGGCGTCACTATGGTTTTATATAATATTTCGACTTCAATATAAGTAAAAAAATTAAATTTAAAACCATGTAATCTATTTAATGTTCACTAATACCATATAACTTCATTTATGGACAACCACTTCCATCTTTCATGTTCATACAAACTTGAATATCATTGAACCAATCTTTTAAAACCAAGTAAACAAACGAGCCTGAACAATGAAATTGAACCTTACAACTAACCAAAAATACCTTGAATGAACTAAAATGGGTTATAATAAATCAATTAAAAATATAATATGTTCTTTAATTATTAATTAATAATCCATATATGTTTATTCTTGTCTCTAATGGCAAGTGGAGAACACCAATGGATTTAAGGTAAGGGATCCTCTCTATTTCAGGATTAATCAATATTGTCCTCTATGATATGCCTTTTTATGTGTAAGAGAAAATTATGGTGTATGTTTACTCACATCCCCATACTTAACTCTTTATTTCTAAGTGATGAGAAACCCATTTTCTCTCTCATCAATCCCTCTTAATTACAACTGATAGCATGCCGATAAAACCGTAATGAATTCTACCCAAACCTTCTTCGTTATATCAGGTTGCCTTATATTTCTTTAAAAATAGTGTAATATTTTTTATTTATGTTAATATTATAAATTCTGGTTAGTTGTACAAAATTCTTATATCAAGATCCTTTCATCACTTTCTTTTGGGGATATACATGTTTTTAAAAGATTCCCTCCTTATAACTTTATGAAAAGAAAACCTGTTTTAAGGGAACTTCTTGAATTTTTCTCAAATTTAATGTGTAATTTATCCTATGTTTTAATCCACCATTAGATTAATAAAATAAGTATTTATATTATTAAAATCTTCTTTGTTCAATTCTGGTTTTTATATAAGTGATTTCCCTATTTTCTCTTTTTAAAATCTCTATAGTATTTCCCTTAAAACCGCACTAAAATGTTTTAATGTTAATGTTTCTAAAATACATTTCTTATATGTTGTCACTTTTTTTTGACACCAATTACCATTTTATATGCCTATTTTACCCTATTAATTTCCATGTATGTTCTAATCCTTTCCTTTCATGGACACTTTCGTGATACGCCCATTGGTTATGATTTATGTAATAATTGTGGTACCCAATTATTTCCAAGGGCACCCTTATGTTTATGTATGGTTGATTATGTATAATTATCTATGTGGGAAGAATATTCATGAAAATTTTGAGATGGGTGCGCCCAGATAGCACTCAAATACATTGGGTAAAGTTAAGTCTCATGAGATGTGATGTGAAATGGGATTGGCAGTTAGCCTTGAACCATACTAAAATGGGAAACATGATTGGCAGTTATGCTTGAACTGTACTAAAGAAATGTCTTATGATTCTGCCACATATATATGATTCCATGTTTATATGATCTCATGTTTCTATGATATTATTTCATATGTTGAATGCTTTTTTGTCACTATGTCATGCCTCCTAACTCATGTTCTTAAGATTTATCCTTATGTTCATTCCCTTACAGGGCTTTTTAGCTCATCCCTTTGTTCATGTATTCCCTAAGGTACCCTATTTATAAGTAAGGGCTCAAAGGATGTTAGGATATATTTTTGGAGATTAAATAAAGAAATGTTTTTTAGCCACATGTTTTATGTTTTATGTACCTAGTATTGCAAGACACTCGACTTAATGATCCTTGGATTATACTCTGATGTATAAATATCCTTAAAATCATGTGATGTTATATATAAAAGTCTTGGGTTTCTATATTTGGTATCATATGATGGTCTAGTTATTTTTGGATATTCGGAATATAGAACCTTAGTGATAACCTTATGGATGAGACTAAGTATAAGAAAATAGTCCAAAATTTTGGTGAGTATTTAGTAAGTGGTTTATCAAGAAAATATATCCCAGTTTGGATATGAGAAGGTAAAGGCGGCTCTGGCATAGATGTACCTAGGAGTAAAAACCCCGACTAGGAGTTTCAGGCTTGACTTTGGGTATCCTGGTACACGACAACATGCCTTGCTGCACTCTTGGTTACGAAACTCATGGGGGTTATTCTTTGTAGATTCCCAAGCATATTACAAACCATTATTAAGGGACAAAAAATACCATTGGAATATAAGTTTTGAAATAGATAGAGCATAACCTAGATATAAACCTAAGGAATTAAAAGTTAGGATATACTTATTCTTTATATGTTTATCCTTTTATGTTCAATGTTGTATTTGTTATGCTTAATCACTAAGTATTCAAGACCTCTAATTATAGGTTATTTTTCTTAGTTAATGGAGAGAAATAGAAGAACACGTTCCAACAAACAATGTGATAGTAAATGTGAATATTTCCCTAATGATATGCCTGGTATGATAGGAGTGGGTGCTCAAAAATTCATGACAGTACTTTCATAGCTAGCTCGAGTTATGAATAATAACTTAAATCATGTGGAATGTCCTCCTCCTCCAAGTAAAGATAAAGTTGTCATATAATCCTTCATGCGGCAAAGGCCTCCCATGTTTAGCGGATCTTCTGATCCCCTCCTTGTGAAAAAATGGATTAACTCCATTGAAAATATATTCTTCGTCCTCTAGTGCTCAGAAGAATAGAAAGTTGTACCGGTGGTCTATTGTTTCGATGGGGAAGTTGATCAGTGGTGGACACTGATCAAGAATACAAAGTCCCAAGGGGAAATGGATTCCATGGATTGGGAAGAATTCAAGAGGATTTTTTTCAACAAATATTTTCCTCAAACTCGCCATCTCAAGATGGAAAGGGAGTTCCTTAGACTCAAGTAGAAGGAATATGAGTCCATCGGGGAGTATGAAGAAAAATTTACAAGGCTTTCAAGTTATGCATCTGGATTTATCATGAATACCTAAAAAAGGTGGATTGCTTCTTTAGCAGACAAAAGATGAGTCTATGAAAAGCGTTGGTGATTCGAGACTTCGACAGTTATGAGGATATTTTCCATTGTGCCCTCAAGGTTGAAATAGAGATTGGAGACTCTCAGTGGTCTCGTGGGCCTAGTGACAAGAATCGGAAAATGGAGAACAACATGGGTGGTTCAGAAAACAAATCTCATGATTGAAAGAATCCTGAACATTCCCCTTGAAAAAATTACAGGAAGAAGAATCCTAGTAACTGTTTGAAGGGAACCAAGAATTTCTTTAAATGTGGAAAGTTTGGTCATATGGCCAAGAACTGCCAAAGGGATATGAAAAATCCCACTAATGTTGAGGAAGAAAGGAAGGTTTAGATCAACCCTTAGCCAGCATTGCAGTGTTAAAACTACAAGGAGCATGGGAATTAGGTGAACAATTTCCCTAATCTAACGGTTATCAGAGTTAATCAACAACAAACTCCAAGGAAAAAAGGAAGGTATTTTACATTAGAGTATAATACAAGGATCGTTAATTCTAGTGTCTTGGAAGACTATGTACATTAAACATAAAACATGGGGAATAATAATTTTTTTATTTAATCTCCACAAAGAGCCCCTAACATCCTTTGAGCCCTTACATCTGCATAGGGTTTCTTGGGGAACACATGAACAAAGGGATGAGCTAAAAAGCCCAGTAAGGTAATAAACATAAGGATACATATTAAACACGTGAGTTAGGAGGCTTGACATAATGACAAAAAAGCATGGGACATATGAAATCATATCATATAATCATCGGATCATATAAAAAAGGAATCATATAGATGTGGCAGAATCATAAGACATTTGTTTAGTACAGTTCATGGCTAACCGCCAATCCCATATCCCATTTTAGTACGGGTCAAGGCTAACCGCCAATCCCGTTTCACATCACATGTCATGAGACTTAACATTACCCAATGCATTGGATAACTATCTGAGTGCACCCATCTCAAAATTTTCATGAATATTCTTTCCACATAATTAATCATACATAATCATCCATACATAAACATAAGGGTACCCATGGAAAGAATTGGGTACCACAATAATGACATAAATCATAACCAATGGGCGTATCACGAAAGTGTCCATGAAAGGAAAGGATTAGAACATACATGCATGTTCATAGGGTAAAATAGGCATATAACATGGTAAGTGGTGTTAAATAGAAGTGACAACATATAAGAAATTCATTTTAGAAACATTTGCATTAAAATATTTTTGTGCTATTTTAAGGAAAATACTATAGATCTTTTAAAACAGAATAGAGGAAAATATTTTATATAAAACTAGAATTGAACCCAGAAGGTTTTAATAATAAAAATACTGATTTTATAAAGACAATGGTATCTTAAAACATAGGATAGAGTTCCCTTGAGATTGGGTAAAAATTCGGGAAGTTCCCTTAAAACGATTGTGCTTATTAAGAAGTATCGAGGAGAGATTCACTTACAAGTATGTATATCCCCAAAATAGAATGAGATATGGATCTTGGAACATGAGTTTTGAGAATATAAACAAAATTTAGAAGTTTTACATAAAAAATAAAAGACAACTACATTTTGGTAAAAATAAAGATAGAGTAACCTGAAGGAATAAAGGAAGTTCGGGTAGAATTCATTACGGTTTAATGGCATGGTATCAGGTGTAACTAAGAGGGATTGATGATAGAGAAAAAGAGTTTCTCATCACTTATAAATCAAGAGGGTATTATAGGGGAGGTGAGTAAACATACCCCATCATTTTCTACTACACATAAAAATGCATATCATAGAGGACAATCTTGATTTAAGAGCAAAATGGAGAGGATCCGTTACATTAAATCTATTGGTGTTATCCACTTGTTATTAAGGACCTGAATAAAAAAATTAGGCTTATTAATTCATAAGTCCATAACCTCTTATATATGTAATCGATTTATTATAACCCTTTTTTAGCTCATTCAAGGTCTTTTTGATTAGTTATAAGGTTCAATTTCATTGTTCGGGCTTATTTGTTTACATGGTTTTAAAAGACCGGTTCACTTATATTCAAATTTGGATAAACATGAAAGATAGAAGTGGTTTTCCAGAAATGAATTTAAATGCTATTATTTAACATCTAGGAGATTACATGGTTTTAAATTTAATTTGGTTACTTATATTGAAGTGGAACTATTATAAAAAACCATAGTGACATTTGTCTTTGTTAATCGATGGATTTGATTACAAAGAACATGTTTTGCTTTATAACTTCATACCATTTGTACAAAAGGATTACATAACTAAAAATAGGATATATAAAATATATAATAATTTGGTTAAAAAATAACACAAATGGTTTCATGACCATAATTAAAGATTATAATAGAAATTGATAAATTGTTTTCCTTGAATGTGCTAAATTAGCATATCTCAAATGGTGCTTTCATTTCTTTCAAATAAAGGGTGGGGAAATGAGAGAAAATAATGAAATATCCCATTAGCATGAAAAAAATCTAGTACATGTATGTTACTGTATTTATCATACTATTATGGTGATGGGAGGCGAGGAAAGAAAAAAAAGAAAAGAAATTAAAAGAAAGGAAGGAATTGGAAATCCGAATTTACCTCTTGAGACTTCCTCCTTTGAGAATCTCTTAAGGGGAGAGGTTTCAGTATTTTGAAAAGGCTACGAGATTTTGGACATGGGGGAGGTTCTTGGGGAGAGATTTGGGCAGAATATTGGCAAGGCATAACCCTTGAGAGGAGTGAAGAGAAGAGGGAGTGGGGGGGGGGGTTATAGTGGAGGAGAGAGAGGATTTCTCAATATAAAATTCATTAATTTCCCCACAAGAAAAGGAATAGTGAGTCTTACATGACCAAGAATAGTAATTTTATCATGTGATCCTAAACCAATTGGTTTGACACCTGCATAACGTCATGTATCACTATAATTAGATTATTTATCTTATTTTTTTTTTGTAAATTATGGTATTTCAATATTCATAAAATATTCAAGTATTTCAGAAAAATCCCAAAAATCCACCCTAACCATTTTTTGAAGTTTAGAATCCAAAAATGAAGTCCATTTTTCAAAAATAATTTTCTATATATGAATATTTTAATATTTTATTAAAATCATAATTTATTATCGAAAACCAGTTTTAAAACATTCATTTACTTATTTTAAAATATAGGTACATCGTATTTTAAACTTGAATATTATTTTTATACCATCATAGGTAAGGTTACTATTCATTAGGGTATATCACTATTCATAAGGGTATGTTACTATTCATAAGGGTAGGTTACTATTCACCAAAAATTATGTTTTCCTTATCAGGCTCCAAATAACTTACTGATCGCAACCGTGTATGTCATATTTTGGAAATTCCAAATACAGAAGTGACAAACTTATGTTTAAGGGTCACTTAGAACATAGTAGTTCATTTTTTTGTGTTTTCATGTGATTTTATGACATATTTATAAGAAGTGAATTTCCATTGAAAAACATTGCTTCATTACATTCTTCCCCCTTATGAAATTTACCCTCGAAATTTCTTTTTTATATTCTAAGACAAAAACATGTGTGGGTAATTTTCCTTCTTTTCTTCCTCCAATTACCATGTCACCTCATCATACTTATGGTTTCACCATAGTATCTTGACCAGATGAGTAGTCTTGTTGTTAAGAACTTTGTATCTACGATCCATGATCTTCACTGGTTGCTCCTCATAAAAAGATCATCCTCCAACTGTACCACATATAAAGAGAGTACATATGAAGGGTCTGGTATGTACTTCTTTAAGAGGGATATATAAAAGACATCATGTACTTTTGACATGGTCAGTGGAAGTGTCAGTCGATAGGCCACAACTCCAAATCGATCAAGGATATCAAAGAGGCCTATGTACCTAGGACTTAACTTCCCTTTCTTTCCAAACCTCATGACATTCTTCCATTTAGATATGCATAGAAATACCATGTCTCCAACTTTGAACTCAAGGTATCATTGATGGTTATCTACATAACTCTTTTGTCGACTTTGGGCTGCCTTGATATGCTGCTGAATGGTTTTCACATTCTTCACCATTTCTTCGACCATTTTAGGTCCAAACTTCTTATGCTCACTGACATTGTTCTAATTTACCTTTAAACATAAGTTTGTCACTTTTTTATTTGGAATTTCGATAATGTGACATAAACGATTGCAATCAGTTAGTTATTTGGTGTCTGATAAGGAAAACCAAATTTTTGATGAATAGTAACCTACCCTTATGAATAGTAACATACCCTTTTGATGTTAGGACCAAGCTAAAGGAATAGATGGTTTTCATGGATTGTCTTTTTTTTTTATCTTGTGGAATTTTTCATAAAGGAAAGACACCATGAATTTCTAAGAATTCAGAAGCTGGAATTTTGAAGATTCAGAACTGAGTATATTGAACATTCAGAACCTGGTGTTTGAAGAATTCGGAGTCTGGAATTTGGAGTCTGGAAATTGAGAAGTTCGGAACCGGGAAATTGCAAATTCTTGAAAGCTGGATGGTAGGAGATGTTAAGGAACTAATTGTGACGATGCTTTGCTGTTTTGTAACTCTAATTTGTGAGTGTATGCAAGTACTCACGATGAAAGAAAATGTTGGATCAAGAAGTCATACCAAGAATCTGGTGAGCCGTTCGGAGAACCTGAAGTTGTACCGAGAACCAAAGAAGTCGTATCGAGAACTAAAAGCTGTTACAAGAATCAGGAAGAACCGTTCTGAGAACCAGAAGTCGTACCGAGAACCTATATTTCGCACCGAGAACTGGTGAAGCCATACCGAGATCCAGAGGAGTCATACCGAGAATTCAAAATCTTCGGTATCGTTGAATAAAGTAGAGTCATACCGAGAATGAATAATTTGTCATACCGAGGAAGCAATGAAAAGCCATACCGAGAAGTGATGAAGAGTCGTACCAAGAATTGAAGTCGTTCCAAAGACTCAAGAAGGGTGGACCCGAGAATGTGATACCGAGAAACTTTTTTAACAAGGTCAGATCCAGAAAAGGCCAAATTTCTAAATCAAGAGAAGTGGAAGAAGATTTGAGAAGATTTTAGAAGCGTTGACAAAGTCTTAATTACTTTGAGATTTCAAGAGAAATTAAGATTTGGGTGAATTTAAGTGAGTGGGAAAATATTTTGGTTTCCCGCCTAAGCACACATTGGAGCACCTATAAAAGGATATCAGAGTACAAAGTAAAAGTGTGATGAAAAAGTAATGAGAGAAGCTCCGATAATCTAGAGAGAGAAATAAGTGTTTAGCTGATAGAGTTTCATTGAGGTTTCAATCGAAATGATAATTTGATACTGGCTGGCACCGTATTGAGTTTCTCGGATTGAAGAAAATTAGGAGTGGATAAGAGAATTTGAAGTGGATATTCGGAATGGGTAATCAGTACTGGCTGTCACCGTATTGAGCTTTTCAGACTAAGGAAGACTCGGATTGAAGATTCGGATTGGAGAAGAGAATTCATAGTGGAGATTCGGAATGGGGAATCACTACTGGCTATCACCGTATTGAGTTTCTTAGACTGAGGAATACTTGGATTGAAGATTCAGAGTGGAGAAGAGAATTCAGAGTGGAGATTCGGAATGGGGAATCAGTACTGGCTATCACTGTATTGAGTTTCTCAGACTAAGGATGAATCGGATTGAAAATTTGGAGTGGAGAAGAGAATTTGTAGTGGAGATTCGGAATGGGGAATCAGTATTGGCTATCACCGTATTGAGTTTCTCAGACTGAGGAAGACTCGGATTGAAGATTCAGAGTGGAGAAGAAAATTCAGAGTGAAGAATTTGGAATGGAGATTCAGAATGGGAAGTTCGAACTATAATTGATTTATCTTAAGTCCAAGGAGTCCTTGCCTTTCTTCTAGGTAAGGAAGTGAAGATTTGTGCTGAACTTGCTTAAACTTGTGTATTTGAAAGGAAGTGCAGGTAACATAAGTTATTACAAGAAAATAGAATCTTCCCTATTGTTCTAAGAGGGTGCACATGCACTAGAGTGATTGTTTCACAGTGTTTCATGAGTGTAAGGTTATATCCTACTTATTGTAATCCAAGGATTGTTTTCTTAGTGGATTTTATGGTGCTGGATTGTTTCCAACCATACCAAGGATGTAGCCATTCTTATTGAATAGTGAACCCTGTAATTGCTGTTTTCCTTTGGATGTGTGATTATTTGTTTTCTCAACAGGGAATTATATCTTTAATAGGAGACAAAGTTTGTTCTCAATTTTAAGGGAACTTTAAAAGGATGAAAGGGGTTCCACTGATTCACCCCCCCTCTTAGTGGTTCATTGCTCCAACTGGGTCCTTACAAGTGGTATCAGAGCAAGGTTCCTTTGTTTTCCTTGCTGATGGAGAATCTAAATTGTGTGAAAAATAAAGGCATTCCGATATTCGATGGGAATAACTATCACATCTGGAAGGATAGAATGCTACTATATCTCATGTCTATTAGTTATAAAGTTCTTGAAGCTGCAATAGTTGGGTTTCCCCCCATTGAAGACAATGTTCCACTTACAACTATTGACAAAAATTTTCTTGAGAATGATGGAAGAGCCAAGAATTCTATATTGTCATCACTCTCTAAAAGTGAGTTCTTAAGAGTAAAAGGAGTGGCCACATCCAAAGGTATATGGGAAAAACTTAAAAACATATACGAAGGCAATACAAAAGTCAAGAAGGCAAAACTTCAAATCTGTAGATTGAAGTATGAAGACTTGAAGATGGGAGAACATGAATATGTTGGGGATTTATTCACTTGGGTAAACGATATTGTTAGTACTATCAGATTTCTTGGTGAAGATCTGAAAGACTCTACTGTGGTGGAACAATCTTTAGGATTCTTCCTGATAAATTTGTTGCGAAGGTATCTTCATTATAAGACAGAGACTCAGAAACCTTATCTCTTGATGATTTGCATAGCATACTCATTACTTATGAGATGATAAGGGAAATGGCTATGAAGACCAAGACAAAGGTTGACAGAGAATTATCTTTCAAGTCCATGAAGAAGGAGAAGTCTATGAAGATCTTGATTAAAGAAGATGGTGGTGATTCTAACTCTGAAAGCGAGGTATGTAAAAATCTTAATGATATTATATCATTGTTTTCAAAAAATGTTAAAATAGGGAAAAGTAAATACAAGGGAAAACTTCCCTTGAAGTGTTTTGAATGTGGAGGCATTGGCCACTTTGCGGCTAACTGTCCTCGAAGGGAGAATGAAGAAGACAGTGATGAAGAAGAAAGAAATCCAAGAAAGTTATGGAAGAAGCAGAGTGATAGGAAAACCAGGGAAAGAAAAGAAGTTATTCAAATCCAAGAGAAAATGCCTTCTATTCATAAATGAAGAAGATGAAGAAAGTGATGCTGAATCTGGAAAATCAGTTGAGCATGGTGTTGAAAATACTTTCATTGCAACAGTGAATGATGAAGATTTTAGAAGCAGTAGCTTGAAAGAAGAAAAAACTCAGCTGGAGATGCATCTAAAAGAAGAATTGAAGGAATGTTTAAGGAAGACCAGAAGGCTGGAGAAACTTAACAAAAAGTTGGAAGATGAATGTTCCTTAGTGTGTAATCAAGATAATGTTAGAGAATAATGTGAGAAAGAACTTGAATATTTCAATAAGTCTCTTGAAGATGAGAAAAACCAAAATGAGCACATGATAGTTAAGTTGAAGGAAAAAGAGGAAGAATTAGAACTCGTTCAAAAGAAGCTCTCAGAAGCTGAATAAAAAAACATTTCTTTTCAAAACTCAACTATTGATGTTGGTGAAGGCTCTCAATAAGCACATTCTGAGAAAATTAAACAGAAGAATAAAGTGGTTGCTGTGAAGAAGAAAGATGAGAAAGTTACTTATGTGGCCAAGACCAGCATTACTGGGATATCTGAAGGTTCAAGGAAACCTAAGTCTAACACTGGTGAAAAGAAAGAAAAATCAGAGAAGGCAGAACTCCAGTAGAGCAATATTTCTAACAAAAGAATGGTTGGTGGGGCTGAAGAAAGATCAACAAAGAAGTATCAGAACAAAAACTTCATAGGAATGTACTCCTTCTATGGGTACTGTTGGTATTGTGATGGATTCAGGCATACAGTGAATATGTGTTGGTTAAATCAACATTATTACCACCACCCCACAAGTTATGGAAGGCAGAGATTGAGGGGGATTCAATCTCCTCAAAGGAAGAAGAGTGAGAAGTTTTTCTTGAAGAAAGTTGAGAAGAATGAAGTCAAGACAGAAAATAGGTTCTAGCCTCTGGAGACCATTTTTTAAAGGTGTGAACTACCTGGACACCTCTCAAAATTATGTCTTGTGATGTTACTAGCTCAACAAAAAATTCTTAATTCTCAGCAGCCGAAGGTGAATAAAGAAGTGAAAGAAGAAAAAGCTCTTATTGTTGAAACTGCTCTAAAGGTTACAAAGGAAGAACGACCTTGGATACTTGATAGTGGGTTTTCATTACATATGACAGGATACTTGAAGTTGATAAAGAATATGAAGAAGTTTAAAGAAGGCACAATGACATTTGGAAATGATGAATCTTTAAAAATCAAAGGTGTTGGATCAGCCATCATTGGAAAAGAAAAATTGAAGTCCAAGAAAACTCTGTTTGTTGATGGGCTGAAGCACAAATTTATGAGTATATCAAAATTGTGTGATGAGGGTAACAAAGTTATCATCATGAAATATGGATTTATTGTGAAAAATGAAAAAGATGGGCCGATTGTTACAAGAGGCCAACAAACCAAAAAAAATCTGTTTCAGGTTGGAAATTCACAAAACTCTTGTTACATGAGCATAGTGGAAGAAACTCAGTTGTGGCACAGAAGACTTGGACACATGTGTCAGAGAAATATGAGCAAGTTATCTCAAAGAGACAGTGTTCGAGATATTCCAGATTTTCCAAGAATAAGATATTGGTGTTGCACTACCTGTCAGAAAGGAAAGATTATAAGTGTTGTTCATAAGAAGGTTGACATTCGTTCAAAACAAACCCTTGAACTAATAAATTCTGATATATGTGGGATGATGAGAAAAAAAATCAACAAATAGAGACAAGTACTTAATCACCTTCATTGATGATTTTACTTACATTACATGTGTTATGTTTATGAAGTACAAGTCAGAAGCCATGCAAATGTTTAAAATCTTCAGAAGAAAAGCTGAGAAAGAATGTGAGTACTCTGTAAAGAAGTTGAGAACAGATAATGGTGGTGAGTATAGAAGTAAAGCATTTGAAGACTATCTTGAGAAGCATGGGATTCAACATGAATACAGTGCTCCATATACACCTCAACAAAATGGGGTTTCTGAAAGAAAGAACAGAAGCTTGGTGGAAATGGGAAGAACCATGTTACTTGAATATGGCCTTACTCATTACTTTTGGAGGCAAGCTACAAGTACAGTTGTTTATATTCAAAATCGATGTTTCTATAGGACCCAATCAAACAATACTTCATATGAACTTTTCAATGGCATTAATACAAGTATGAATCATGCTAAAGTTTTTGGGAGCCCATGCATCATAAAGAAGAAAGGTGGAAGTAGTGGAAAATTCGAGCAGAAAGGAGAAGACGGAATTTTTCTTGGTTATGCTCCAGAAGGAAGAGGTTATAGATGCTTTAAAAAAGAAACAGGAAGAATGGTGGATACAGTTGATGTAAAAGTTATTGAAAATCCGGGGAAAGATAAGCATGTATAGAAAGACAAGGAAGATGAGGAAGATGAAGCTAACGATTCTGATAAGGATGCAATGAATTTTAATCCTAATCAAGATGAAGAATCAGATTCAGCCATATCAAGTGATGAGGAAGGCACATGAAAAACTTATCCAAGGCTGATGAAACAAGTGCAATATCAGAACATAATTGGTGATCAACTTCACACAGTTCAAATAAGAAGAACAAGCAATTCTATATCACATACTTCCTTGCATTCCAAAGTGGAACCAAATTATGTTAAAGAAGCCTTTGAGAATCCAGAATGGGTTCAAGCCATGAATGAAGAATTGGATCATATTGAAAAGAATGAAACATGGGAACTCATACCCAAGCCTGAAAATAAGAACATTATTGGCACCAAATGGATCTTTCAGAACAAGTTGAATGAATAAGGTGAAGTTATTAGAAAGATAGAAAGATTGGTTTGCAAAGGCTACTCTCAGATTGAAGGAATTGACTTTGAAGAAAATTTTGCTCCGGTAGCTAGATTAGAAACTATCCAAATCTTTCTTTCTATTACTGCACAACGAGGCTACAAAATCTTTCAAATGGATGTTAAATCCAAATTTCTTAATGGTAATCTCAAGGAAGAAGTTTATATTGAGAAACCATGTGGAATCATTGTTGGGAAGAATGAATGTTATGTGTGTAGGTTGAAGAAATCCTTTTATGGGATAAATCAAGATCCAAGAGCATAGTATTCCAAATTGGACACAATCTTAAAGGAGATGAACTTCAAGAAGGGAAGAGTTGACAACAATTTGTACATCAAGGAAAGCCATGATCTTTATCTTATTGTGATTTTCTATGTTGATGGCGTTATTTTTGCTGGGAATGATGAAAGAAGTTGTGAAAGGTTTGCTGAAGAAATGAAGAATGTATTTGAGATGTCCATGTTGAGTGAAATGAGATAATTTCTCGGGTTACAAATTTTTCAACAGAAATAATTCATTTTTCTCTCGCAAGAAAAGTATTCTAAGGAACTTCTTAAGAAATTTGGGATGAAAAACTCAAAACCTGTATCAACTCCTATTTCTGTGGGAAAAAATCTAAGCAAAAATGATGAAGGAAAATAAGTTGACCAGAAAGAATATCGAAAGCTGATTGGATGTTTGTTATACCTGACTGCATCAAGACTAGATATTGTTTTTGTTGTTACCTTATGTGCAAGATTCCAGAGTGCTCCTAAATAATCACATCTTGTTGCTAGAAAAAGAATTCTCAGATACATAAAAGGCGCAACAGAATTAGGAATCAAGTATAATGGATAAATAACATTGATTTTTTGGCTATTCAGACGCAGATTGGGTAGGAAATGTTGATGATAGAAGATCTACATCTGGTTGAGTGTTATTTATGGGAAAAAGTTATGTCGGCTGGCACTCGAAGAAGCAAAATTATGTGACACTTAGTACAGTTGAAGCTGAATATGTTTCTGCTACTCAGGCTGCTACTCAACTTATCTGGATGAAAACACAGTTGGAAGATTTGTTAGTTGAAGTGAAGTTGCCCTTGCTCTTGGGCTATGATAATCAAATCACAATTAATCTTACCAAGAATCCAGTCCATCATTCTCGTGCAAAGAATATTGACATCAAATATCACTTAATCAAAGAGCATGTGGAAAATAATGAACTTAAACTTGAATATGTTTCATCTACGGAACAAGTTGATGATATTTTCTAGAAACCTCTACCAAAGGAATCATTCTCAAGATTGAGGTTGAACATGGGTGTCCAAACTATATCTCTTCAAGGCTAAGGTATGTTGTTCCCTCCCCTATCTCTTCTTACCTTTGTATTTTTTTTCAAGGGGAATAAGTTTTTTGTATCATAAATCTATTGTTTAAAGAGAGAGTTGTGGGTAAGCTGTGAACTCGGCACTACTTGTGTATGTGAACTATTCTAACTATTTGTTGGAGTGGTTGTAGGAAAGAATTTGAAGTTGTTTACAGGATGTATGAAGCTGAATATGTATGGAGCTGAATATGTATGAAGTTGAAGATGTAATTTTCACTACCTATGGATAGCATGATTTTTCTTTCAATGATTATTGTTTCCTACAAAGTTAGATCACGTAGGCTTAGAATTATTTATAAGTAATCCATTTCTTGAGGTTACAATGTTTATTGATTTATGAAAACTTGGTAGACAACAAAATCCAAAGGGGGAGATTGTTAGGACCAAGCTGAAGGAAGAGATGGTTTGCATGGATTGTCTTTTGTTGATATTGAGGATGTTTTCATAAAGGAAATACAGCTTGAATTTCTAAGAATTCATAAGATGGAAGTTTGAAGATTCAGAACAGAGTATATTGAACATTCGGAACCTGGTGTTCGAAGAATTAAGAGTCTGGAATTCAGAGTCTCGAAATTGAGAAGTTCGGAACTGGAAAATTGAAAATTCTCGAGAGCTGGCTGGAAGGAGATGTGAAGGCACTAATTGTGATGATGCTTTGCTGTTTTGTAACTCTAATTTGTGAGTATATGCAAGTACTCATGATGAATGAAAAATTTTGATCGAGAATTCATACCGAGAATCTGGTGAGCCATTATGAGAACCTGAAGTCATACTAAGAATCGAAGAAGTCGTATTGGGAACCAAAAGCCTTTCTGAGAATCAGGAAGAACCATATCGAGAACCAGAAGTTGTACTGAGAACCTGGATTTCATACCGAGAACTAGTGAAGCCATACCGAGATCTAGAGGAGTCATACCGAGAATTCAAAATCTTCATTATCATTGAATAAAGTGGAGTAATTCCGAGAATGAATAATTTATCATACCGATGAAGAAATGAAAAGCCATACCGAGAAGTGATGAAGAGTCATACCAAGAATTGAAGTGATTATGAAGACTCAAGAAGGGTGGATCTGAGAATTTTATACCGAGAAACTTGTGTAAAAATGTCGGATCTGGAAAAGGCCAAAGTTCTAAATCAAGAGAAGTGGAAGAAGATTCGAGAAGATTCTAGAAGCATTGAAAAAGTCTTGATCACTCTGATATTTCAGGAGAAATTAAGATTTTGGTGAATTTAAGTGAGCGGGAAAATATTTTGGTTTCCCACCTAAGCACACTTTGGAGCACCTATAAAAGGAGATCAGAGTACAAAGTATAAGTGTGATGAAAATGTAGTGAGAGAAGCTCCGATAATCTAGAGAGAGAATGAAGTGTTTGGCCGACAATGTTTCATTGAGGTTTAAATCGAAACAAGAATTTGATACTAGTTGACACCGTATTGAGTTTCTCGGATTGAAGAAAATTCAGAGTGGAGAAGAGAATTCAGAGTGGAGATTTCGAATTGAAAATTAGTACTGACTGTCACTGTTCTAAGTTTCTTCATACTGAGGAAGACTCGGATTGAAGATTCGAAGTGGAGAAGAGAATTCAGAGTGGAGATTCAGAATGGGGAATCAGTACTGGCTATCACCGTATTGAGTTTCTCAAACTGAGGAAGACTCAGATTGAAGATTTGGAGTGGAGAATAGAATTCAGAGTGGAGATTCGGAATGGGTAATCAGTACTAGCTATCACTGTATTGAGTTTCTCAGACTGAGGAAGACTCGGATTGATGATTCGGAGTGGAGAAGAGAATTTGGAGTGGAGATTCGGAATGGGGAATCAGTACTTGCTGTCACCGTATTGAGTTTCTCAGACTTAGGAAGACTCAGATTGAAGATTCGGAGTGGAGAAGAGAATTCAGAGTGAAGATTCGGAATGGTGAATCAGTACTGGATGTCACCCTATTGAGTTTCTCAGACTGAGGAAGACTCGGATTGAAGATTCAGAGTGGAGAAGATAATTCGGAGTGGATATTCGGAATGGGGAATTAGTACTGGCTGCACCGTATTGAGTTTCTCAGACTGAGGAAGACTTGGATTGAAGATTCAGAGTGGAAAAGAAAATTCAGAGTGAAGAATTCGGAATGGAGATTTGGAATGGGAAGTTCAGACTATAATTGATCTATCTTAAGTCCAAGGAGTCCTTGCCTTTCTTCTGGGTAAAGAAGTGAATATTTGTGCAGAACTTGCTTACACTTGTGTATTTGAAAGGAAGTGTGGGTAACATAAGTTGTTATAAGAAAAGAGAATTTTCCCTATTGTGCTAAGAGGGTGCACATGCACTGGAGTGATTGTTTCATAGTGTTTCATGAGTGTAAGGGTATATCCAACTCATTGGAATCCAAGGGTTGTTTTCTTAGTGGATTGTATGGTGCTGGATTGTTTCCAACTATACCAAGGACATAGCTATTCTTATTGAATAGTGAACCTTGCCAATATTCTGCCCAAATATCTCCCTAAGAACCT